>JAUMHE010000032.1:1146863-1175780 GCA_032359235.1 Enteromius mattozi | reverse complement strand
CAAAAAAAGCTATATATATATATATATATATATATATATATATATACATATATGTGTGTGTGTGTGTGTGTGTGTGTGTGAGAGAGAGAAACTACTTATACTTAGCAAAAAGGGATTAACTTTTTAAAAAAATACCTTTTAACTAGAAAATATAGTTACAATATTTACTTTTAAAAAAAATCTAAACACTGACCCCAAACATTTGACAAGGTCTGTTAATCTTTTCTTTAGTCAATCTCTGTCTGGCATCACAGCAACATCAGGTCTTATTAAAAAAAAAGGCTTTTAAAGACCCCCATCTCTCTCTTCTTCGCCTGATGTGTGGAAAGCTGTCTATTTGCTCGTCTTTATTGCCTTCTTTCTTTTCTCTCTCCTCCACACTCTTTGTGAGGAAACGGGAACATTTATGAGGTCCCGCTATTGAGTGTGTACTCATAAAACCCAGGGTTATGTTTTAGCCGGTCTGCCCTCTAGGCCTTGATTTTGCAAAGCAGAAGCTCTTCTGATGTGAACTCACACTGGAAAAGTGGCTATTGTTCTTTATATGCTGCTTGGCACTGCCCAGAGGAACATTTTTATTTCTCTGAAGCTGCTCTTTCATAGCTTAAGAGACTAAATTGCATTTTCAGGTATGTTTCATTTAAGTATCTGTCTGTATTATCTGTAGGAATAAAAATGGACACAAATGAGATGATTGTAGAGAAACAGTTATAGAATTGAGCTATAAAGTTAATGTGGGTGCTGAAGCTCAGGTAATTTGCCTTTCAAAGAATCTAACCACTTGTGCAGAAATAGGCCAACCAAATCTAGTACTTCACTCTTAAAACCATTTTTGCGTTCTTTTTTTTCCTCTTCTTTAAAATGTTTATGAAAACATTTGAACATCTTTTTTTTTTTTCACGGTAAATAATCTTTTTTTTAGCAATGGAAAGTTTCCATGGATGTCAATAAAATTCCTTAATTTTTAAGAGTGTTGAAGAATAAATAGCTACAAATAACTACTACTTATCAGGTTCTAAACAGTGTGTTTTTGACAGCAATTTTGATTTAGTTTTAGTCATAGTCTTTTGATGAAAATGCCATTTAGTTTATTATTCACATTTTAGTCATCTGATTTGTTTTAGCTTTAGTCGACACAATACACAGTGACTAATTCAGGATAGTGCGTGACTACCACATTAAACATCATTCATGACTGGATATCATCCCAAATAATTTGTCAATGAAATTAACACTGCTGCTAATTGAATATTTGGGGGCCCTCAGTGGCTATTGTTTAAGAAGTTCATAGTGAAACTGATATTTGATTTTTTTTTCTTTCGAGAAAAGACACACTCTGAGTGTACAAACAAACTTTTGTGCATATAATCATTGCTATCTTGCAGATATGAATAATTATTCATATTAGTTAATAATAGACACAGTTGGTTAGCCATTTGACTGTTTGCTTTTTCATCTGTCTGTAGCTGAACCTTTGGTCAAGACTCTTTTCCCCTAAAGATGCCGCTGTGGTTTTGGGAGCTCTCTACCTGTCAGAAAAAGACGTTTTGTAACTGACCTTAGGTCTTAGGGATCTGATTGTCTCTCTTGTGGCTGGAAGGGTGATAACCTTCAACAATTTCCTACCATTCACAAACTTTGCTCGGCTTTAGAGGAATACTGAATAAGTAAAACTTGCATTTGTGCTAAGGTTTGAGTGGTCTTCATAAGCAGATGTTTTTCTGGTCCTTGGTTGTGTTTCTCTTCCTTATCCTTTGTCTCTCGTTCTTTCTTTCCTTTGAAATGTTCCATTATCCATACCCCCTACCTGCCTATCCTGACTTTTGCACTTTCTGTCTTAAAGGCAAAATCCCAAGACAATAACAGACACATAAATAAATTAGACTTATTTCCAGCAGTGCTGCTGTACCATCTTCATCACGCAGCTTGAAAGTGTGTGTGTGTGTGTGTGTGTGTGTTCATAGTTCAAACCCATATTGCAGTGGTTTGTGCAGAATGACTCTTTTTCATCCTTTTTTTTTTTCTCTCCTGCTCGCTTAGTCCTTGCTCTTTGGGATCTTTCCTGCAGAGTTCTAAATCCGCTCCATCACACCTGACTTTAATTTCCAGCCACACTCAAAGAGCTTGATTAGCCGGTTCAGGTGTATTTGATTAGAGTTGGAGCTAATCTCTGCGGGGAAACAGGACTGAGCTCCTCTGCTCTAATGCTGCCTTCAAGGAACATCAGAATGATCGTATTTACGAGATGAGCACACATGAATGTCACAGCGCTGTTGTAATTACCGGTAGGAAACTGGTAGGATTTACTTTGAACAGTGACTTTCTGAGTTGGGGTCATGTCAGCTCTGTGAATGCACAAGATATAATATATATCTTTTTTTTTTTTTTATAAAAATGCAACTTTGTAAGAGTCATGGTCTTGTGAAAGAAGGTTATATGGTCTTAACCTATGGTTGATTAAGGTTAAGCTAATGACAACCTTTGTATAAATTATTTCTCAGATATCATTCATAACTCGTATACATTGTGTAAAATTGTTGCAAGCGTACCTATGCTCACCGCCTGGTACAACAGAAAAAAGAGCATCTGCTGTTGTTTGCTGTTTACCTGTAGACAGCTGTAGATAACACGTGAATTACACACCTTATGTGCATCCGTCATTTCAATTTGTTGTACACACGCTAAAAAAAGCTCATTATAATGCTGAATCGCAATTGCATACAATCCATCCCAAATAGTATGCAAGATTAGGATTAGTACATTTGAATGACATTGCAAATAGTAAGTCAAAGGTGCTCAGATGGTATATTACTTTTTGTGGATTTTCAAAATAGGCATCTGTGCATTTGTTTTGGGTTGATGTTATCTACAATCCATTGCAGCTCTTAAGAAAATTGTTTTGCAGTGGCTCTCTGATGCAACATGAAGGCGCAATTGTTGCCATATGTTTCAGTATTGTTGTATTGGTTTGTATTTATATACAGTAGAATGCAATTTAGGAGAAAACATGCAGTTCACACAGTTTACATTCACAACACTCTCTCATATGTGAAGCTTAAGCACTTTTTGAAAGCCAGTGTGCATAATAGTGCTTTCTAAATGCCTCAAATGTAGAGATACCTCACTTTTAAAAGTACATACTTTACCTTTCACTCCCTGATTTTACACAAAGAAAAACGCTCCTATCAAAACCTTATGTACAGGTATATATTCAGTATACAGTACATTATGTAATCTGATGCGCTTTAGTAGCGCAGTAAGAAAAAATCATTTTTCTTCAGAGAACTGCATTATGAAAGACTCTCAAGATATTTGCTGTCATACACATATTGATGTGGTTTTTGTGTAAACATAAAATGTTCAGACGTTGAAAATAAAGTTGCAATGTCAAGTTTGCTAACTTGAATGTATAAAGCTATATTTTCTCAGCATGGCTTACAGTTTAAGTCGGGTATGTATATGTGTGAATGACTGAATCAAAAGGAGAGAGATCTTTCTGTCTTGACTTTATTCTCCATAAACACTAAATCTTGAAGATATCTGTAGTACACAGTGTCTATGAAGACACAATGTCTTGTGCACAGATCTGTCAGGTGTGTTGTATTTTAAGATCCATGTTGTTGATGTGAGCACAGTGATTCGATGTGAAGGTGATAATTGCATTTCAATGAGCAATTAAGGTGAAGTTTTAAAAAAAATCCTAAAATAGGTCACTCAATTTTGCTTTTCTATCTTAAGACTGGCCAATTCCTGTTTCTGCCTCTCTGGAGTGAATTGGCTAAACCATTTTTTTTTTTTTTTTTGCATGCGATCTCAGAGCTGTTTTATTCACTATCCACCCACAATCCAATTTAACCAGACTCTAAATGCTAAAATATATATGGTTACTTTGCATTTTTATTGCATTTTATTCAAATCACAGTCTGATGATTGTGACTAATTACTTCTGGTTCATTCTGGTCCAGGTGACTGCATTGCACTGTGGGATATAGTTGTTTCTTACAGTGTGCTCTGTTGTGTACTGCTCATTTTGCCAAATGTAGTAGGTCATCTGAGTTTGCTTTGCACAGAAATAGTAAGAGTCATGTGCTGGTATGCTATTCCAAATATAGCCATTCTGGTAGATGCACATAAATTGTGGCTTTTTCTAGCTGATACTGCTTTCAGCTGATATGACCGTATAAGATGTCAATAATCAAGAGCATGCATGTGCTGTATGAACATGCTGTGACTGTCACAACAGGATGCACACCAGCTAGACATGTTTGGAGCCAGGAACATTTCAAGTCTCTTATGCTAACCGAGTCTGCATTTATTTGATCTAAAATATTATTACAATTTAATATATTATTATAATAACGTAACATTAATACATTTTAAATCTAATTTATTCCCATGTTGGCAAAGCTGATTTTTCATCAACCATTACTCTATTAAATATCACATGATCCTTCAGAAATCATTGTAATATGCTGTGTTTTTGGTCAAGAAACATTTCTTACTATCAATGTTGAAAACGTTGCGCTGCTTAATATTTTTGTGCAAACATTGATTCCTTTTTTTGTAAAGAACTCCTTGGTTAATAGAAAATCCAAAACATGTATTTAAAATATGAATCTTTTGTAACATTACAAATGTCTTGATCAATTTAACATGTCCTTGCTAAATAAAAAATAATTTTAAAAACCTTTCTGACCTCAAACATTTGAACAATAATTTTAGTCTATAACAGTAATAACTATCTAAATGAACAATTTCTCTACAACGAGTCACATTTTAATACTTTATATAAGAGAGATTGTTCGATTGTTCCCTTATTCAAACTGTAAAGTTGGATGAACTGTGACAGTTTGTATTAATTTGTGTATTTTCCCTATAAAAAAGGATATTGATACTAGAAAAGATTAACTTTTGAGAAAAGAACTGAAGTATTGTCATTCCACTGAAAAAATTCAGATAAATTAGTGCCACCGCTGATGTGTGTGTGTGTGTGGTCTAGAATTTGTCCCCGTGTATCGCAGGCGGGTGTTTGCAGCACCAGAAGATGTAAATTTGGCCAATAGCCGGGCACAGGGCTTGCAGAAGGAGATGAAAGTGACGGGTGGATGGAAAGATGCGAGAGAGAGGGAGTTCTATGCCTGTGGGCATGATGAAACATGAATGGTCTGAGGCAGAGGGAGGGATTTAAGGGTCGTCAGGCAGGACTGCCTGGGCCAGGAGAGATAGTCCGGGTCCAGTGCTCTGGAGGTAGATTGATGGAAAGGCCTTCTGTCATCCATTTCATCCCTTGTTTTTTCTCATCTTCTCATCAAACAGTCCCAAAGGGCATTGGCGTTGAGCTTCAGCTGTGTGAAGGTCAGGCATATACCAAGGGTCCGGCACATCTGTGCTGGAGATGCATGCATGCTCGTACAGTATGTGCGCCCCTACACACACACACACACAGCCGTACGGAGGTACACATTCACTCTGCCTGCAGCCTAAAGCAGGGCAGCTCAAATCCGCCTGTCAAAACAAAGCTGTCCAGCATCATCCTCTCTAAGGTCATTCTTCTATGGGTGTGTGTTTCCTCTGAGATCTCGCTTAGAGCGGGTTTTAACATCACTGTGCTAAAGCCAGATACCCTGACGCCAAGGTTCACATCATTGATGCATCATTAATAATTTATCCTTGTCGCTCACGCTTCCTGTCGGCATCATCTGCTATGTAGCAGTATGTAGCAAAACATTTGTGACAGCGTTTAATTTATCAAGAGTGGGATGATTTTTGCATTTTTATGCATCCATCTTTCTCGTTGGCTCCCTCCCTCTCTCTCTTACACCCAGTGGATTAATTTAACGAGCTGTCGAATGCTGGTTCTTTGAGGTCCTCGTTAAGGCTGTCATGTAGAATCTCTTCTTGACTGTTGGCTGCCATGACTAATTGACTTATTCCGCAGGCCTAAGCGATGCTGAAAGCGCTCATATTTCATCTTGTCCATTCTTTATTCGTTTTTTTGGGAGGTGGGTGAAGTGTCAGTTAGCGATCTGAGCCGATAAGAGCGAGCGATCGCCCTCGGGGGCCCCTGGGGCCGGTAGGTAAGGGCATCAGGATGTCCGTGACATCACATCTTGCGAACTCGGATGCTGTTGCTGTGGATATCTGCATCCTGTCTCACATTGCAGCGTTCTTTCTCTGAGATCTTCCTCTCTGCGAACCCCACACGTTCAGTCGTTGCATCCTCCTACGGATTGAGAGCTCTCGTTTTCTCTTTATCTTTGGGCAGAGTTCATTATCTTTTATCAAGATTAAAGGCCTCGGCTCTTTATCTTTCCATCGCTCCCCCCACACACTCACGTTTGCATTGGAAAGAGGACTCGGTTCTCTCCTGTAATGACTGCATCAATCTGAGTTTGCAGACTATGCCAATAATGCACAGGCATTAGCAGTAATGTATGTGTTTGAGGTTTGACTGTCATTAAGTACTTATATGAACATACTTATATAGAAATTATATTTCTATTAAAGTTTTGTGGTAGCTATTGTGCTAACTAATATTACTGAGCTCAACTTAATGTTTTGCTGAAGCCTTCATAGGTGGTGTTGGTTAAGATATGACAGGTGATCTTGTTGACAATCTTGTTTATTAAATAATGTTCAATTATCATTTGTATAAAGATGATATTTCTTAGGTCACCATCTTTATTGCCAGGGAACACATGCCAACTCTTAGGATATCAATGTACTATGCGCCGTAATTCACATTGGATAAAAACATCTGCCAAAAGCATTAATGTCATTTTAGAGTCACACGTAGCCTGCATAAATGTCTTATTTTATTTTATTTTATTTTCTGCTATCATTTCAGCTCTGTCTGTTTCTCGCACCCTGTCATTGGTTATGCTTTAAGCAGCGTTATTGACTGCTGAGTTCTTTGATTTAGTTCTGTGCTCTGGGCTTGAGCTGCCGAGTTCCCGTCTCGTCCTTCTTGCCTCGTAGCAAGGGAACAAAAAGATCCTCTCAGCAAGGCCCAATCAGCATCAAACTCAATTTTCCTGGGCAAGCTGAGACAGGGCTGACCCTGCCAAGACAGAAGAGAAAGACGGAAAGAGAGGGAGAGAGAGAGAGAGAGTCCATTCTCTCTCAGCCACCCCCAAGGGCTGCTTTCTATCCGCTGAAAAGGCGAAGAATGGGAAGTCTAATATGCCACACGTACACGCACACACATCACCTTTCTTGTGCATGGCAGAGAGCTAGTCGCTGCGCTATTAGACCACTGTTGGGGTCTCGAACATAAAATCTGACAATAAGAGAGAAATATGACAGTCGGGATTGTGGGAAAATCAATAAGCGAGACCTCTATGAGCTCTGTTTTCTGAGCTCGGGGCAGAGATCATTTTCTCTCATATCCCAGCTAATATATATGTATAAAGAGATCATTTCGGTGAGTTAGAAAACCTACAATCTCCTCGTGTTTTAGATCACTGTAGCACAATAGAAAAAAATACCCATCCGTCTTTTGCTATTGTTCTGTCTGGTGCTCCTTTGGCACCTTGGATGAAAATAGCAGCGTAATACCTTCTCAGACATATCATTTTATGGCCTTTCAACAAGTGAACTGTGCAGTGATTATCCCAACACTTTGCACAATTGATGCCTTGTTTGATCAGCTCAGATCTCTTGTTTTTGCAGCTCTCCTCTTTGCTTTTTCACCAAACATAAGTTCATTTTATTGTTCTATTGTAATATTTGTCAGTTTTGGAACTGGTCTTGGAGAGGGACAATGTATGAACACATTGATTATTGGTTGAAAATGAATAAATGAGTAACATTTGATATTTGTACTGATATTTGTATAGTCGTACTTTAACAACACCTCAGTGTCTATTTTTCATACAGCTATATCAGCTGAATTTCATTAAATATTTATTTATTTGTTACTTTTTTTTCCCCTTTTTTTGCCAGTTATAGTTATACACAGGACTGGTGGGAGATATGCATTGATACAGCTTTATTATATATGGTATGTGGTTTATTTTGATAGGTTAACTGTTTGTGGCGTTTAGTGCTCCTCCGCGCGTTCAGAGAGAGAGAGATTACGTCACATATACGCTTCTTCCGCTCAACTCTCTAGGTGGATTCTCCTCGTTGATTCAAATATGGTTTCCTAGCATCCCTCAAAGCCTTCCTTACTCTGCCCTTCCAGTTGTGGGGGGATGGGGAGTGACACATTCCAATGGGCCACCCATTTACAAATGAATGGGGGCCAATTGTCGGTGATTAAGTTGTTAGTTTCAAACCAAGGGGCCATTTGGCCTACCTCTGGTAGGGCTGAGGGGGTCAGAAAATCCTGGGACTTTTAGTGTTAATTAGTCTGTATTTATTATTCATTTTGATTTCTGCTATGGGTTGTGTGTTCCTCTATATAGAGAATATAGAGTCGCCAACTTTAGCAAATCAAAGGATCTAGATATAGTCACAAAAGTGCCTTTTAGCAAATCAAAGGACTTTGTTTCTTTATAGTAGCTTGTCTTGGAGACATAAGGAAAATGAAAGTATTTCTCAAGTGGTTGCTAGTGAATCTTATATTAGTGATTCCTAAGATGAGCACAGAGAGGGAAGGTCAGAGAAAGTCAGGTGGAGAGGTTCTGATTGGAGAGTTGCATGAAAAATGAACTTCCTTCCTCTCACCAGCTCATTTATCTATTGTATCCGCCTACTAGACTCTTTCCATCCATCGTTTTCATCCTTAGGCCTAATCCGTCTCTCCCTTGATTACCAGAGCATCAGGGTGTTGGGATCAGTGTGGAGAGACGGAAGGAACATCCATTCTGAATCCAGACATCATATGGTAACCCCTAAATTCGAGGGAACAAAATTATCTAGTACAATCTAATATCGATATTGATATGCTTTGATCAGTATTGATTTTACATCCTAAACCAAGTATCAAGTAAACAAGTAATCAATTGAGTTTAAAGTGGTAAAGATTATTTTGGAGGTCCATCACCTAGTGTCCAGCTGATAAAAAGATCATCTAAACTAGGGTTACTAGTGTGTTCTGGGTAGTTAATAGTCACTGTGTATCTGTATTTCTGTGTGATAACTTCAGCTTTGTTGTGTTTTTTTTCTTGGTGATAACTAAGATATTAAATGTTTACTTTGATGTTTAGGGTTGCTTATTAAGCCAAGTAAAAAAGCTGATGTCCAAGTCTCTATGACTCTCTGCTCTCTAGATATGGCTTTGGTCCATCCTTCAAGTATGTGGGATTTTTTTTTAGCACGTTTTATTGCCCACCAGGCAAAATTTAGGAGTCTGATTGCTTCAGAAAGTAATAGCACACCTCTCCTCAACAAGCCATGCAATTTGAGGTATCATTTATGCCCGCAGCACACAAGGGATTTAGAGCAGACCCCAAAATCTAAGTATGAGAAATAATAATAGTGATGCTTGCTTTAGCCACAAACTCCCCATCCTAAGCTGGTTTTAGCTGGATTTTCAAACAGGGAATATTTATATAATGCATGCATTTTTTTAGACTTCAGCATGTTTTGGCATTAAAAAAAACTTTATATGTGTGTGTGTGTCAAATATAGATGAAATATAATACACAAAACGGTATAATAAACATTGTCTTTGCTCATTTGACAACTGAAGTGTAAAATCACGACAATGAAAGTTAGCATATCACAGCTGCACAGATTTGAGACACACTAGCTGCATTCAAATCAAGCAGATGTATTGAATGTTTTGTGCGGTTGCATTGGCTTGCTGCGGTGCCGGGATCTCTTTTGAGTCTTTTGAGCGTGAGAGACACAGACACAAAGACAGAGAGAAATTTGTGTATCCGTTTAACCAAATGTAAAAAGCTATCTCTGGTTTAAATGTAGCGTGTATTGGATGATGTAGGGAGGGTTGGCGTCATTATTACGGTGTCCCCACTTAGACCACAAGGAGAGCCTATCAGCTCTTGCGCTGGATGTGCGAGTCTGTTCTGTGTGTGGGCTGACGGACTGATGCAGTATTCCTGTGCCTTGTAAAGGATTGCTCTCTCCCGCATGTTGACAGTAAACCTGGCAGTTCATTAATCCTGCCAAATCCCCCTCAAACTTACTGAAGTGTGGATTCTATTTCCACATTTCCCATTAGCCTCTCTTTGTGGATTAAACAGAGCCCTTTCAGAGAGAGCAGGCTAGACCCGGCCCAAAACTGCCTCGTATAATTGGGTTGTAATGGATTTCCTAGCGCTGTAGCATCCTCAATTTGGTCAGATCCATGGAACAAAAATATCCCCTCGTAGACCTCGGGTTAGTTTCACACTGTTTGCGTATTACCAAAAAACAGAATGAGAAGGTACAAGTCTTAAAGGGATAGTTCAGAAATGAAAATATTGTTAGTATTTACTCACCTTACAAACCAGTTCATTGAAACGAGAAAAAAAAAAAAAAAAAAAAAAAAACATTGCTTAAAATATATTCTCATTTTTAATGTCATTTAAGTTTATGAACTAAATTAACAATTCTTAAATATAATTAAATTAATAAAAAAATAACAAACAAAAAATGTTACAAGTACTCAAACATTCATAACTACAAGCCACTTGTAGTGACTTTTATAAAACTTTTAAGATAATGTTGTTGTGTTTTTGCATCCAGTTTCCTTTCATTTGTTATATGCAGATAATGGGTCTCTCTCCATGGATCCAATCATTAATTTTAACTTTTCAATTTAGATTTCCAATTTGGCTGTTCCACAGTTCCAGAGAGGTGGGGAGCCCTTGAAAAAACAAAACAAATGACCTGCTTGTTATTCAAAAGTTTCAGTTTTGTTTTTCAAGAAAAACACAGTCATACAGGTTTGGAACGACATGACACATTTTTTCATCAGCCAATTTCTGCGTAATTTGCACCCTGCCAATGACATTCCTGCAGATTCCCACCCCCCCCCTCCTACATATTGTTCTCCTTATTTTTTCTGGTCTCTCTCAAGCACACAGACCACAAAAATCCTGCTGTTCTCTCCTTCTCACCCAGCGTGATTTTTATTCTCCAGTTGTAAGTTGGTACAAGAGGAAGGTGACAGGGCGCTAGATGAAACATGTCAGGTGTCTCGCAGCCTTTAGGCATGGTTGTGTGTGTGTGTGTGTGTGTGTGTGTGTGTGTACGCGTGTGTTGTGGGCGTGACTGTGTGCTTCATTGGGATTCCAGGGCTGTCTGCAGGCTAGACTGTCTTTCTGAGCATATGCCGAAGCACATGTATTCACAGGAAATGTTCACACCTCTGCAACATGCTGCTAACAGCGGTGCAGAAACGCCACTTCTGTCAGGGATTAGTTTTTGAACTATTTTTCAAGTTTCTGCCACCACCACATCTTTCTTTTCCACCCTCTGATATATGAAGCAGTGGCTGTCTGCTGATAGATGATGAACTTCTAGGTCTGCAGCACCCCCAACCATTTCATGTCTCTGGGTGTAATGTTAGCGTAACCTCATGTCAACAGAGCTATCCAGGTTACGGTCTCATTTTAGAGTTGAGAGGTTCTCCAGGGTGTTCACTAGCTCTGCTGAGTCTGGTTAACGGTTGAACTTCAGCTCTTGAGTGAATCTGGGGGTTTTCACACAAACAGATTTTGTGACTCAGGAAGGATTACTTCATATTAATGTATACATATATAAAGCAGGCTAAAATTCTACTAAGATTTTGAATTAATTAAATTTTTTTCAAATTTGCTTTTAATCCTATAACTTTTTCTTTGTTACATTTTGCAATTTTTTTGTTTGGCTCTTTAAACTTTTTTATTAAGTAATTAATTAATTAATTTATTTAATGGCCTTTTCATATTATTTTTGTAATCTGACCTTTGAATAACTTTGAACTGCATTTTATGTTTATAAAATTGTATAATATTGTAATTTTAAAATACCATAAAAGCCAGTTTATCTTAGTTGTTTGTAGTTATTTCTTGCCTGATTAATTTTAGTTATTTCTTCTTTTTATTTTTCAGTATGTATTATTTACATGTTGAAATACCGTATTTAATGCTGTATTAAATACTTTGAACTACATTTTATATGTAATCCTACTAATAATATTTGTATTATTATTATTATTATTATTATTATTATTATTATTATTATTATACATGCATGTGTATAAATAAACTTGTTTAAATATTATTATAATTTTTAAATACCGTAAAAGCCAATTTAATCCAGATTATTGGGTGTTATTTCTTGCCTGACTGATTTTAGATATTTCTATTGATTACGTGTTTACATAATGAAATACTGTATTTGATAATATTGTATTTTCTTTATTTATTGTATTTTCTGTTTATGTATATATTCAGTAGAAGTTACATTATGAGGTGGAAAAGTTTTAATTATCCTCCATGTTAACAAGGGTTTTTAACAGGCAGCAGCAGACAGGGTAGCCAGTTTTGTTTTGTTTTTTTTTGAAACCAATCAGAATTTTGTGCAAATGAGAAAAAAAACTTCCACCACCTCTAAAGTGAAAAGTCTATGTGAAGCAAAATAGCTGCCAGCCATAATATTTATTCAGCGTTAATGCACGGCTGTGTGGAGTGCAATTTTGGACCAGTGAGATGTTATTATGGTAAGGACAGAAATGTACCATTAATATTACACTGTTTTATCTTCTTACGATCATCTATCATCTTGAGTGAATTCTACATACATGTTCAAATGACACCGTCTTTTAAAATCACATCCTGTATTGCTGTTCCCTCTGGTGCCACTAACATTGTGTGTCACTCTTGTGGGCAATATCCAGAACATCATCTACTGATATCTCCCCAGGCTCTGATAGGTTCCTGGCCTAACGAGTCTGCCAAATACCACCTCGTTAACACTCCTGGGGGTGATGGGCCATGCCTAATAAGCTCGTAAAGTAACGAGCTGCTAAATTGTGTATGCTTGTTTGTGTTCATTTCGGAGTCGGCATTAAAGAGGCCCACGTGTGTATACTGAGCGACAGAGGTGAAATTGCATTAATGGAGACCACGGGCTTGTGTGTGTGATGGGGCGTGAGATGTCAGCGTGGAGGTGTTTGCAAGGAAACAAAATATGTTGTCCTGATGAGAGCAGCGTCATTGCCAAATGTCTTTTGCTTATTGAGCGTCTGAAGGGATGCATTTCAATGACTGCCTTCACAGAACATTTACGGATGCTTTGGGATTTATGTGTGTGTGTGTTAATGTCTGGACTTGCCGCATGACAGACTGTAAGTTGATCTCTTATTTGCGGTCATTACCTGCCTGAATGCTGCTCAGTCACGCTTGACTGCGTGTATTGTGTCTCTGTTTGTGCATAAGTGTGTTTCTGTTGGTGTGTGCGGTTGGCTCAGTTCCTCAGAGGTCAGCGTGTTTATTAGTGTGGCTCTTTTCCTTTAGTTCAGTGACCGGCCTAGGACCCCATCCGGATGGGCTTTAAATGTGTCCACATTTCTGAACCTGTCCTAATTTCCCCTTTTCATGAACAAAGAGCAAAGAGATCGCTGCAGTTCTATTCCATTCGACTAGACTAAGTGAGTATGCTACTCCTTTGTTCAAGAATATCCTAACAGCCTTTTTTAAAAAAAAAGATTAGTGTTATATTATATAAGACTTTGTGATTTCTGGGGTAATGGTGAGTAATGGGTAAACTGCTAACTGTTTATTAAAATACAGTGTGATCCAAATGTTGGAGGTTAGTCATGATGCCTTAATCTGGAACTTACTAAGCATGGAAGTTACAAACATTAATTTTTTTAAAGATTCATCATAAGTTATCTTTTGAGTAGTGTATTTTAAAGGGATAGTTCACCCAAAAATCTAAATTCTATCAGTAATTATTCATGTTGTTCCAAACCTGTAAGACCTTTGTTCATCTTTGGAACACAAATGAAGCTATTTTTGATGAAATCCAAGAGCTTTTCTGACCTTGCATAGACAGCAATGCAACTACCTTGTTAAAGGCCAAGATATGTATTAAGGACATAGTTAAAATAGTCCATTTGACTTTACTCACTGGTCGTGAATGTGCATTGAAGACAGACGCTGAAAAGAAGAAATTGTTGAATAAAGTTATTTTTTGTTTTCTTCATAAAATCAAGGTTATGCCACTGATGTCACATGGACTATTTTAACAATGTCCTTACTACCTTTCTGGGTCTTGAACGTGTCAGTTGCATTGATGTCTATGGAGGGTCAGAAAGCTCTCAGATTTCATCAAGAATATCTTAGTTTGTGTTATGAAGATGAAGAAAGGTCTTACGGGTTTGGAATGACATGGGTGTATGTAAATAATGACATAATTTTTACTTTTGGATGAACAGTGCATTTAAGTCTTTCAATTTATTGCATGTTGTTTTTTTACCTTTTACTTTTTCACTTTTTTGGGCTCTTCTTAGTGTTTATTTGCATCTTGCTTAATGTGTTTTAGAATCTGACCTTCAAACAAGTGTGAACTGCAGTTTAATAACATGACAATTATTGTTATCAATATCATTATTATTATTAAACATTTGAAAGGTTAACATTAAAATGGGTTTAAACTGCTCTTTTTATTAATCTCTGTTCAACAATTGACAATTACAGAAAACATGATCAATTATTTAACCGCTTTTGTTGTTTAAAGTTACATGAAACACCAGAAGTGTTGGTGTATTTATTGATATTCTCTATACAACATCAGTGTAAGACTTATCGAGATTTCAAGATCAATCCGCTCATCTGTGGTTTCATCTCGTTCCTTTTAACATATCCTCAGTTAGTGGAAAATAGTCCTGATATTCTTCCCCAGAAAGACGCTTTATATGATACGCAGAGAATGGGGCTCTCTCTATGCAAAGTCATTAATTTTGCCTTTCTGGTTTAGGATTAGATCAATTTAGATCCAATTTGGCTGTCCCATGGTCCCAGAGAGCAGGGGGGCCCAGAGCTGGTGCTAATTCACTCTTGCTGTACTCAGAGGCCTGTGCAAATGAAGTGAGAACATTATGATGAATGATCCCTCTGATGGCAGCTACATTAAAGCGGCATTAACTAGCATTCCCTCCAAACCCCCTGCATGCAGCACAAGCTAACTGCCTGCCTTTGTCGCTTGTTTGTTCTTCACCATATTTTGAGACCCTGTTTTTATTAAATGGAAATGTTAGGATTCGTAGAAGGTCTCTTTCTCTATCTCTGTATTCGTTCTCTCCCACCCCTTGGCCTTTTTTCCCTCTCCCTTCTCGCCCTGTGAGATTAAGAAAAGAAAAGGAGAGAGAGCTTTGAAGGATAGAAATGAGCTGCTCTTCTCTGTTGGGCTCCCTGATTGCGAACTGGTTATTACCATATGATTATTAGTGATGGACTATTGGCCTCCCAGATATTCCATTATGAATCAGCTCTCTAGGAGCTCATTAGAGCCCTGCGTTAGGGCACCGTCAGTCAGGCCCCTTCCTACCAGGAGCCGTCTCAATCAGACCAGAGCATGAGGTTTTTAATAAGAGGCCTGAACCTCACGTAGGGACCTGAAGTCACAGGATGGATAAATAAAACGAAGTGGAAAGGTTGTATAAGTATCATGCCATCTCACAAGGTAGTATTTCTCACTAACAGGATTTAGGCCTTTATTCCTTTGGATTATTGCTATTTTGGATATAATGATTTGTTCAGTTTTCATGGTAAAGAAATGAAAATGCGTGACCTTGTTGACAGAAAATAATTTATAATAGTGAATATATAAACTACCATCACCATTTCGACAGTGCCTATTTTATCACTATTTTATCACTATTAGCCTACTGGTTTACTGTAATTTTTATGAAATACTTGCAGCCTTGAGACTTCTAACCTTTTAGATAGTATTATGTATAAAACGTTGTTACTTGTGTCTGTTACAAATAGATTTAGATACTTTGCTTTAAAGTTTACATTACATGTCTAAAGAATTGGTCCCTGTATTTATAGCATTACCATCACTCCATTTTCTTTCCAGCCGTTGTGCTTTTGTTGTTTTCCGCTCTCTCCCTGGCCCGCTGTTGTTAGTGTTTGTTATTCAAAGGCAGGTGCATCCATCATCAAAATGCAATTTAATTTTTCTCTTGCACTGATACTCCCTCCCTCTCTCCTGTTTTCGGTGCTGTTGATAAAGTTGCTGACTTCTGCCTATCCTCTAGATGAGATCGATACCCGTTTGTTTATGGTTATAATAACACCGCTGGCCCCTACCCACAATGCCTGTTTTAGTCAAGGATTTCCACATGAAACATTTTAGTGGTTGAGAAATGTTTGCGAGGGCGGCTGCTGCTTTGAGGGAGGAACCTTTCGTTCTATATCAGTCAATGCTACAAAAGCGTGTGCAACTGTAACTGTAACTTTGTATTGCTTTGTGTTTCCTACCATCACAGGTCTTGCATTTGTTTCGACTCGGAGCTGTGATCGAAAATAACTCGGACAGGTGACCTTGTAATTGCACGACCACAGATAAACAATGTCAATGCTGTCGGCCAATCGTGACAAAGCCTGGCAACTTCACACAAGCCTCACAGTGGCTGCCATGCACACTGTCAGATTCAATAGGCTGCATGATCAGTTGGAAATATCTTAAAGGTTCTGGATGCATGTGACTGTCACAAAAGGCCAATCTGGAGGAATTTGTCAATACTAAAAGAGGTGAGTTAGAGGACCAAAAAGGAAATAAAGGTAAGGGAGGAAAAGAGAGGAGAGAGAGAGGGAGAGAAATAAATAAACCATGACTTTGATGACTCACACAGATTTCCCAACCCTTAAAACCAGTCATCCATGTTTAAGAGGAGTGTGTGCGTGTGTCACAGAACCGCCCTTCATTCGATCCTTCCTGGTTATATAGTTCTTTTTCTGTGTTGGGCCCCCTTTATCGATTTCCCCCTCAGTTTGACGTGTTTATTGTTTCAGGGCAGGAGTAGTGTCAATAAACCATAAAAGATAGAAAAAAGAGGGCGCGATGGAAGACATAAGGGACGTAGTAAAATAAAAACATTGAGATTGAGTGCCAAAATGGCCTGTACCGACTGCGACCCTCACCATCGTTTGTTTTTCAAAAAGCAAAGAAAAGGATATTAGCGCTTGAGGAATGGGGCCAGACTTCATCACCTTTTCCCAGAAAGGCGAGCACTATATCAAGCTCCTATTGCATGCTCGTCCAGTCCAGCCGGCCCGGTAAAATCATGTTTACCCAGCAGAAAATGGCACTCGCGTCGGTAAACAGCCTTTTTGTCACCAGCGTGTCGCTGTAGCGGGCGAGCGGGCGGCGTTTGCCATACATTCTTCGTAATTGTCCTCAAAATGATGGCTGGTGGCCATTCCACTGTTGCAGTGACAGGGAACAATTCAGAAAAGAGGAAGGGGAAAATTTTCTACTGCTTTTTTTTTTTACGTCCTGTCTTTTGATTATAGCCATCCCTTATTAAAGTGCCAGGCTGCAAGTTGTAGAAATATATCAACCCTATTGAAATTAGCTGCAGGTCTGAGCTGATTTTTTTTTTTCCCTCCTTCTCCCACCACCCTCCAACCCGGCTGATGGTGGAGCAGATGAATCAGCAGCATGGGCTCTTAAGAGACGCCAGGCTTAGACTAGAGCAGGGGAGATGGGTGACAGAGGAATCTGCTACACCATTAATTACAGTAATGGTGATGCAGCAGGTGGGAAAAACGGCTCACTGTATAATGAGGTCCGTGAATAAAACTTACTCTCTGTGCTGTGTGCCCAATAAACACTGATTAGACCTCATAATGCTGGAGTTTCAAGGGTCAAGGAGAAATCTGAAAATCACATTTTTCTAAACTAAAATTAATTAATAATCTAAAATAATTAATATTTAACAATTCATTGAAAGTTTAACAAAAATAAAATTAAGACTTTATTAAATGTCATTGGGTTTTTTTCTCTCAGATTCAAATTATTTATTTATTTATTTTGAAATTTTCTTTTTTGGATTCCATTTAAATGGTTTCATTAATTATAACAATTAAAAACATCTTTTTTTATTAAAATATTATTTATTTACTTATTTAATTAATTAATTATTTAATTAATTATTATTATTATTATTTTACTGCTAAACAAATTCTGGTAAATATTCCTTTATAAATAATGTTTAAATAACTTTATTAGCAGCTGTTTTATTAGCAATAGAACTACATTACATTAAGTAATGTATTTCTTTCACAGTTTCTTCAAGTTAAACTGAACTTTTATTTTGGCGGGTTGCTGTGTGTATTTTTGCTTTAAGTTTCTGTTTGTATATGATGACATGGCAATAGTTTTTCTCAAAATAAACACATTTGTGCCATCCATTCACTTAGAGACACTCAGAATTTGCAGGATTTGTGTTTAAATTTTAAATAGTATATTTCTGGCTTAATATTGACAGACAATAATCCATGTCACATTTTGATTTGTGTACTGACCCGGGCTGCGTTTCCCAAAAGCATCGTAAGCGTAAGTTGGTTGGTTTCAATGGGCAAATTCTGTGACATTCGTTATAAATTAAATAAAATTTTTATGACTGGATTCCGTCTGCATCATAGGGCACTAGTAATGACATAAAGCTTTTTTTTGTTCTCTTAATTTATATATATATTAAAAAAAAGCTAATGACCTTTCTTTCTTTCTTTCTTTTTTGACAAAACTAAGTGTTTGAACAACATTTGACTGTTTGGTCAATTGGTGTTTGAGTTTTGTTACAAAGTAAGGTTGGTTTCCATTGTAAGATCTCGTGGTGTAGCATTGAGATTTATGAATTATTTCCTTATTTATTACAAAATACCCTGATATAATATATTAAAAAACTTTTAATAATTAAATAATTAAGTGAATAATTCAAAGGTTTCACAAACATATTTAAGCCTTACATAAAAATTTTAAAATGGCTTTTTTTTTTATACTGTATGGTTACAGCACACTTTTAAACCACGGCTTTTTGTTATGTTAAAATGAAAATTAACATTGATATTATATAAAATCTTGCCTTTTTAAAATTCTTCTTTTTTCTTTTTTTTTTTAAATAGAATTTGATATTTTTCTTTAAAAACACAGGGAAAGCAGATGTGTACAGAAGACCCAGCACAGTAGTCAGCTGTCAGGCCAGTATGTTTAGAGTAAAATTTTTAAACAAACACTCAACCCTCTTCTCATTCAGCAGTATCAACCACCCTCGGTAATTGCGGCAGCAGATCTTACAACCAGCTCTGTGAAATATAAATGATTGCTATGAAAGTTTAATTAACTTTATGTAAGCCTTCCCTCCGCTGGAGACCTTCGTTAATATTCTAAGATCGCAAATGCATGACCTTGCAATGTATGTGTTTTACCGAACTAATTTCATCAAAGGCAACTGGATACTACTGTCGGCACTCAGAATATTCAATAACTCTGATTGGGTTTAAACATCCTGCTGTGTACACCATTGCGTTACGTTAGAAGACGATTTTGTTGGATTATGATGTCACAGATCAGTGACCTTGAACATTGGCTCAGACCTGACGCTGGCTTGAATATTAATGTCCCATCATGCATTGCTTCTCGAATCAGCGGTATAGCCGATCCGTAAACATATCTTGATGGTTTTCTGCTGTTTTGACTGAGATACTAATGAGGAGTGAAAGAAAAAAATGTTATGGAAGCACTGTGCTGTAAGTACAGCGCAGAACAAGAATAAAATTTAATCCCGCTCACTTTAGAGAGTACAACGGAGCAAATGTGATGAACTTAGAGTTCACGTATAAATATAACAAGACATTAATTCCCATTTCTTTTTCTTCAGAGCATAAGCTGTAGGATGTTTTAAAGACTTGACCTACTCTTGATTTGCAGAGCGCATAAAGTGAAACATGAAAACCAGCTTAGCGCTTCAAATCTTAAAATGAATTTAGCACAGTGTACATAGCTAATTAAGCCATTAAATTGGTTGACTTTTGCAATCAGTCTTTAACCTTTGTAATAAATTTAGAAACATAGAGAGAAAAAAAGGAATTAATTTGTTCTAAGATGTGAAACTAGCCTACGAAGAGTATAATGGCATTATGACATTGCTTTAAAATCATAATTAAAGCTTTCTTTTATTTTGACTTCTCAAAATGTGTCAATAATTCTAATCAGAAATGCACGTAATGAAAATTAATGGGGTCCAAATATCACAATTTTTTATATGGACAAAAATACGCATTCTTCAAAGTATCTGTTTTCCTCAGAAGAAAGTTCTGCAGGTTTGGGACGACTAAAGGGAGTGAATGATATTTCTGACTCTCTTTTTAACTTGTATTTAAACCGTAACATTCCTTTTAACAAGCTTTATATTTGTTTCAAGTGTTATTTTTCGCCTGCATTGACTGCATGTCAAAGTTTGGCCCACGAGGTGTTTGAAAACTCAAGCGTCGCACATCAATCAGAACCGCTTAACCACAAACCTTCCTGTCAATCACAGCAGAGGCATTGTGATGGCTTCTTTACCCATAAAAATGCAGGGAAAACATTCTTTACTGCAGACGATACAATCCTGTGGCTGTCACAATCCAGCACTAAATGTTCTATAGAGCCGATCTGTTTTGGAGGTGAACTCTAGCCATTGGCAGCATTCAGCAGTGTAAATAATGTCGATCTAAATAGCAATGAATCAATCCCCACGTCATTCCTCTGGCACCTCTGAGAGTGAGGATTGGTTCTTTCTTAACATGAATGGCACCATGGCAACGACTCGTCAGTTAAACATTCAATCGCATTCTTAAAGCTTCAGTGAATAACAATTATCCCAGAGTTTTTGATGACTGTTGCCCTTTTTATTTTTTTCATTTCTGTTTTTTTTTTTGGAATTGCTTTTTAACGACCAGAAAATTGAATTTGTGAGTAACCCATATCCCAGAGTGCAGTCCAATTTCCCGTCAAGCTCTGAAATACTGAATATTTTGATACACAGCTTCCCTACCAAGTATTTCATGGTTATCAGCTGCAATTTCTGTGGAAATTACCAATGACTCTCCAGCGATTAGTGCAGTCAATGTATACTTCAGAAGTTCAAAAGTAATTTCACTACTTACAGTGCCACTGTAACTAATAGCCTGCCGCCTCAATTAATGGCAACCTCTGATTGCGTTTGAAAGTTTGTGACACAGCACTCTTTTCTTCACTCCCACACACTGTTGGATGTCGTCTGGAGCTCACGCTTGTGCTAAACTTAAAGCTACTTCAATTACTCCTACGACTGTTAAGAACCCGCACTCAAGTCCACAAACTCAAACTTGTTTAATTCTGAGGGTGTGTGTGCGATGTGATTTTTTTTTTTTTTTTTTTTTTTTTTGTGGAAAAACTTGTTATCATCATCATCACTGTTGTAAGGATCTTGGAGCTGAACATTATCACACTCAGTCTGAAACATGTCCATGATGATTTCTGTCATATTCATCATAATGATCAGAATGACCAAAATCTTCATCTTCTTTGAAATGTCTTCATTGAGATCATTCTGAACTGTCGTCATTGTTGAAATATCTTAATTGTGATCTCCATCATCATCATCATCATGATCACAATTGTCATTGTTATAGGATAATGATCATCATTGTTGAAACATTTTCTTTGATAATCTTCATCATCGAAACATCTTCATCCTCATTCATTATCATTTTTAAAATGTCTTCATTCGGATCATCATCATCATCATCATCATCATCATCATCATCATCATCATCATCATATTTGTCATTAAGTATCATCATCATCATGATTGTTGAATTATCTCTTGTTGTCTTCATTATTGTTAAAAATGTTCTTATCACCATTATCATCATTGTTGAAATATCTTCTTTCTGATCATCTTCGTCATTGCAACATCATCATCCTCATCATTATAATTTTTGAAATGCCTTCATTCTGATCTTTATCATCATCCTCACTTTAATACTTTTATTCTAATGATGATGATCATCAAAATCATCATCTAATATCTTCATTCTGATCATTTTCATCATCATATTAAGTATCATCATCATCATCATCATCACCATCATTCTGATCTCCATTATCATATCATAATCATTTATCATAATAATCCTCAGTGTTTCTGGAAAATAGAAGATGGTTTTCTTCAATCATTGTATTTTAATCATTAAAAAATTCTCCTCATCATTCTCATGAAGAAATATTCAGATAGTTTACAGCACTTCCACTTTCTTATCATTTTCATCCTCAAAATATCTTTATTCTGATCTTCATCATTATGATTCCAATTTCTCTCTGTCTCTCAGATCCAGGCATCACTGCAGTAGTTTGGTGTCTATTTCTGTCCTCTGTGGACTGAGGCCTTTTGGACCCTGAACCCCTTCAACTCTTTCTGCTCTGTGTCTAATAATCCACTGTTGTGCTGTGGCTCGCTCTTCTCAGCCGTGACTGTTTCGCTCCCTGGGGCAAACAGACCATGAGGGATCAGGCTGACCAGCACAATCCTGTCTCGAGCACTGACAGCAGCTATCCCATTCCATCCCATCCGCCTGTTACTTCCAGCATGTCTGTCTGGAGATCAAAGGATTTTTTTGCACAGTACCTGGATTCCGGTGGCTTGATGGCTGTTTTTGAGTATGTAAATGTGTCGACAGAAGAGATTTAAAATTATGGATGAGTAATGTCAGAAGTAGTAAGGTTGCTCATGTTGTTAAAACAGTGTGACTATATGTTTCATTCGTGGGATTTAAAGATAACTGCTAGATCTGAAAAATATGAAAGATGAAACTCATAGCAATAATATATCAGCGATGCCGGTTACGTAACTGACAACTAGGTCATAACAGACCCCGCTGATATACTATCACGCTTAACGTGAAAAGACAGAAAGTGCTCCATTACGGCAGTACTGGGAGCCATCCATAAATCAGAACTGTTTTGACTGCATCTTCAGCTGCTGTACGAGAAAATCAGCATCAGTTTACAGTGTGTGCTCATTAACGTCTCCATTTGGCTCTTTTTCATCTCGCTGTGAGGCGTTGCACTGTCGCTAAAGCAGTTTAGTCACTAGTTTCTGTCTCAGAGGAATAGTTCGCGCAATAATTAAATCTGCCGTTATTTATTAATCCCAGGGTTTATTTATATCAAGGCTAGCAACTAGCAACAAAATTGTTCTGGCTTATAACAAAAAATATAAGTGATAACTTGCATTTCATTTTATGGCTGATAACTAATAAATGGCAAATAATATATTTTTTTTCTCAAAAGACTAAATTCTGTTATTTTAAATGTTACATTTAATTCCATTTAGAACTTCTTTAAAAGTGAACATTATAGTATTGTTAAATTATTAGTATTTTTAAAGATTAAATGAGCATTAGATAACAGCAGATGTAATCTAAATGTAAAAACAAGTGAAAATAAACCTGCAAAAATGTTAAGTATCCATCTAAATGTATCTAATACCTACCAATAAATATTAAAAAAAAAAAAACACTTCAGAAAAGATATTTTATGATGTCCTTGTTACACGTTATGTGTACTTTATTATTATTATTATTATTATTATTATTATTACAATAAATTTTGCCTAATTACATGAAAGTAACCCTAAGCCAAACCATAACCCTAGCCATATACATTAGTAAGTACATAGTTAATATTACTTAGTACTTAAATGTATAATTACTTTAAAATAGTGTAACCAAATGTGTTTTTATCCAATAATATACAGTATATAGTGTTGATACATTATAGATCCCAATAAATGTCAAAATACCACAATGATATTATTCATATTAGATCATATTTTTCATGCATCATATGTTGGTATGTATCTTTAATGACAGCCTCTGTCCTTATTGACTTTCATAATATTGAAAAGGGTGTCCAGGAAAAGAGGGTGAGTAAATTCTGCCTTGTTTAAACTGCTTCTTTAATCTGGCAGCTCTGTGACCGCAGTGGTGGTGTCCCAAAAGCTTGATGGAAATATCCAGGTTAAGACTGTGACACTCAACATGACGTCCAGCAGTGCAGAACGAATGTTTGTTATTTATTTATACGAGTGCCCATTTATTTACTTTGTGGTGTATTAAATGATCTAACGGAATGCACAGCTGGCAGTGTAAGTGATGATTAGGCTTTACGGCGAGGCTCCCTCAGCTGCTTTTTTTGCGGGGGTTTCAGGCAGGTGCCTTGTAATCTTTTCCAAACGACCGTCATTAGAGAGTTTGCAGTATCGGCATTTCTGACTAGCTGAGATTTATGCCCGTCTTTGGCAAACAGAGGAAACTCTCTGTCATCAGTGGTTATTCACTGCAGTGTGGAATGGGGGACAGTTAATTAGTTTGTTTGTTTTTGGGTGTTTGCAATGCCGGTAGTGGAGAGGCACTTGAGACGAACATTAAAAGGAAGCAGCTAAGAAAGAGACGGGACAGAAGCACCTCAGACAAGGCTAAGAAACATTCTGAAGGAAGCAAAAAAAAGATGAAGGACTAGAAAGGAAAATGGAGATAGCCAGATAATTGAAAGCAGAGCAGACAGTCTGAAAAAGAGAAAGAAACCAGAAGTGACCGTGGGAGAGAGAACGATTGTTGCAGGCGTTGATGAATAGCAAATCAGACTTTGTAAAAACCTCCCTTCAGTGGTCAATCAGAGTCACAATTTATCTTCGACACAAAGCTGGGGCCCTGGCAAGGACCCCAGAGGACCCTGAGACACCAAGTGAGGTGATTGGCCAGTCTGAGTCAGTCATGCCGAACAGACACCCTTTCTCCACTGGAGCGTAGAGGGGAGCTGGTGCACAAATATGAACCGTTTAGGCCACAGGCATCTTGCTTCCCCTATTTTCCAGGGTAAAAAAAAAAAGATTACTCACCCTCATTTCGTTCCAAACTCGTATGACTTACTTTCTTTAAAGAATGTTCAGGGGCTGTCAATTTCTTCTGCAGCCATTGAAAAATTAAAATTTAAGACATAATTTGAAGAAAAATGTACATTCATACATGACCTTCATTTGGTTCTTGTGTGTTTCATAACTGATTAAGAAATGTCAAGTTTCGGTATTCAGAAGCGCAACGTGATTCAAGGGCTGTGGAGGACACATTTTTTTGTGAATAGCAACCAAATTTTGGTCATAGTTTTTAATCTGTTTTTGTATTTCATCAAAGAAAAAAAAATCATGTTTGGAATGACATGGTGAATAAGGGGCCGTTTACACAATGTGTTTTTGGACTGTTACTTTTGTAGTGTAAACATATACTAGAACACTTGTGTCAGTGTGTCTCACATTTTTCAATGCACCAGCGTGATGTGTGTGACTATTCCCTAAATGATGATAGAATTTTCATTTTTAGGTGAACTATATATATGTATGCTGATGGGGCATTTTATTAGGGCATGACACCCACCACCTCTCCCCATAAACTTGGTCAGGGATATTTGTAGGATGACAATAGTCAATTCCTGCTGGGACAGGAAATAAACTCTAGCTTTGAGGGAAAGTTGTGAAGCTGAGAGTTGTAATGACTGACAGTGCTGTTTTTCCACACACACACACACACACACACACACAGCAGTCTCCTTAGAGGAAGTCACAGGGAAAAAAAACCCTTCATTCTGTCAGAACCTCAACTGTCCTCTCCTCCTCCATCCTATCCTTCTTTCCTGGATGTGCTGTCACACACTCAGTGTAAGAGAACAGAGTGCTGAGTTTGTTTAAATTAGATGCACCTTTGCTATTTTTCTTTGTCTTACCTTTTCATATTTTTCAGATTAGCTAATAAATTTTTTTTCCCTTCAAATTAATTATATAACCAATTACTTGACTGAAATCAATTATATAAATTATATTAATGTCTAAAACATAGTTATTCATTTCCATTTCCTAACTGCAAGCAAGTGTGTAAATGCATTAAAATATTAACAAAATCACTAAGGATGCACTGATTAAAAGTTATATTAGAATGTATATATAAATATAAGAAATAAACAATAACTTATAAATGGCCATATTAAGGGTTTAGTTCACCCAAAAATTACAATTGTCATTAATTAATCACTCATCTTGTCATCCCAAACCCATAAGACCTTTGTTCATCTTCGTAATACGTATTAAGATATTTTTGATTATATCAGGGAGTCATCCGACCCTCCATAGACAGCAATACAACTGAAATTATCCAGATCCAGAAATGTGGTAAAAACACCGGTAAAACCGTCCATGTGACATCAGTGGATCAACTTCACTTTTAATATATAAGATATATTCTGACGGATTAGTACTATGGCAGGTTTTAAAGAGTTAAACTAGTTGAAAATAAACATGCAAAACTGTCAGATGAGAATATATATATATATATATATATATATATATATAATAAATACAGTAAATAAATTATTCTAATATAAAGAAATATTCTCAGATTTTGCAGGTTAGCTGTGAGATTACTGTTATCTCTGTTATTAATTACTGTTATTTTCAATAGTGAGATTCATTTTCAGGCAAGAAAGGGTCATGGGATTGTTTCAAACTGTGCTGTTTTCTTCTAATCACATCACTTTAGATTTTTGTGTTTGTAATGCCTCCATTAAACCTAATTGATGACAATGACACTGGAAGAGCTTTGTGTAGCCTTTTTAAAAGCCTATTTGGACCGTAACCGTTGCGATTTTTCATATCTTTGTTAGTTGCACCATATACTAATCACACACCAGCGAGTCAGAGAGAGAGGACATTGCCATATTTAACATAGCGAATTAGGGAACGGGTGGGATGTGCTATTTGTCAACTGGCTGAAAAAGCAAAATGGAAAATCACCCATTTAAGGGAATCGACTGTAAGAAAAACATTCACACACATCTAATTGAGCCTACTCTAATAGGACGCTTGATCATAGCTGCTTGAGCACTTATGATATTAATTTAGCAAAGGCCTAATTTCCACTCCTGAAAACACGGCACTTACATAAAAGAAAGGAAGCAAGAAAGTCTTAATTAGATCTATGAATAGACAATGAAGGAAAGCACAGCAGGCTAAATGAAACTGTTTACTGGCTTTGTTCCCGATTGTACCACACACACACACACACAAGCATGCAAATGCACTGCCTTTTCGGTGTGTATATGTTGACCGTTTCTAAACTCCATTGGGGCATTTAAAAAGGACAACTCAGGGGTGGTAACCAGATGGAGACGCACACTAGCATCAATCCATGGTCGACATATACCTCTAAAAAAGATCCGTTGGATATTCGCTTTCCTCGAATCTTACAGCCATCTGCAGAGTACATACTGCTGTCCCCATGCTAATGTACGCCCTTCATAGAGACCTGCTGAGTGCATACTTCTGTTCCTGCGCTTCTGTCATACCTTGCTTTATCCAGAGCCACCTGCTGAGTGCGTACTTCACAAACACGTTCCTCTAATAGCAAAGAGCCCAAGTGCCACATTCGCTTCCTCAAAGTGCCCAGCGCTCTGATTTGGCCCTTCTGTTTTAGTTCGAAATAACTTCTCAAGTGCTCGGTTGTACCTCAGACTCACTAACATACTTCCCACTGCATCAAACCACGCTCAAGTTGACCTCAGTCAAAGAGCTAGACTTCAGAGGGACTCAAACACCATAGAAACAAGTGACTGGGTGCTTTTGATTAGGGTAAGTAAGTCGTCGAGAAAACTCTGGTGTTGCAAGTACAAGGTTACCTCTTGTATTTTTTTCTCCTGACAAATGTATTAGTAGTTCAGCCCCGTCAAATCATTTAGTGCTTTTACAGTGACTAATGTTATTGTAAGGTGTCTGTTAGTTCCTAAGAGTGCCTTCGTTTTCTAACAATTCTTTAATTAGCCATGCACAAGCGACATATGTTCATATGTGAAGCTGTAATTAATTCTGAAATGTTTGTTTATCAGTGTCTGCAAATTTAGAAAGGCCATTTTTATAGATGTTGTTCCAGTGGCATTTGTTAATTAACATTGTTTTAATGTGGCTGTCAGCTCACGGTGGCAGTGCCTTCATGGCATCTTGCAAGTAGTCAGTGGTCCGGAGTGAAGCGGAGAAATGGAAGGGGAGAGGGAGAGAGAGAGAGAAAGACAGAGAATGAGAGAGCTAAATACAGAAACAGAAGATGGTGAAAGGGGGGAAACAGGGCCCTGCAGTCTCTAATAGAACTGCCTGGAAGCAAAATAGGAGAAATAGGAGATTTTGAAAACAGAAAGAAAAGAAAAGGGTGGTGTGGAAGGGAGCTGCACTGAGGTGAGTGAGTAGAAAAAAGCAGAGGAAAAGGAAAAATGAAAGAGGATATCAATTCAGTTTGCTGCATACTCTATTATTAATCAAAATGAAGTTAATTGATCTGTTATATTTTAGTTAATGGCACTTTTCATGAATGAGTTTTGTTTGTTTATTGAAAGTTTATAGATACTGTTCTTTTTTTGTGTGTGAATATACTCTAATGAAAATTTAATATACTAAAATTATTTGACCTTTGTTTATGCTAAGTATACTACATTTACATATCTATGCATATATGGTATACTTAAAATCTGCTAAATTGTAACTAATTTTGCGCTTAGTTCACTTCAGTTGTATGATAGTTCTGAAGTCAAACTAAAGATATACTGAAGTAGATTTGATTTTGCTGGAGCGGTTGCAAACATACTTTTGGTGCATTTTAAATATCTTGCCTTTAAAGATATTGCATTGAAAATGTTAGTAGTAACATTAAAAAAAACACTTTTTAGGCTTAATATTAAGAAATGTACATTATTCACAAGTAGTGCTCCAAATAAAGTGAGCCAGTAAATATGTTAATAGATTTAAATTATGTATGAAATGAATGTACTATGGTATACAGGTATATACTGTGTTTGTGTGTGTGTGTGTGTGTGTGTGTGTGTGTTTTTATATACAGGTCCTTTTCAAAAAAATTAGCATATTGTGATAAAGTTCATTATTTTCTGTAATGTACTGATAAACATTAGACT
>JAUMHE010000032.1:1122850-1146763 GCA_032359235.1 Enteromius mattozi | reverse complement strand
ACTTCAGAAAGGGAGCACGAGAAAAAAGCTCTGCAAAACAGTCCTTTTTCAGGGTTTTTAGTGTGTGTGTGTGTGTATGTGTATATATATATATAAAATATGGTTACACCTTATAAGTAACTTCGTAACATTTCAACTAATTTTCATTAATTTGCAACTACATGTCTATTAACTTCGATGTGTCCTAACTACATGTGACGCGACACCACCACATGTGATAAAAGGTTTCTTTTCCAGGTTAATCAGAGGTTCTGTGCTAACTAGCTGCGACATGCAAAAATGTAAAATTAGAAACGGTTTCTATTTCCGTGACGACGCGGCTTGAACATCACCATACAAACTATGACAGTAGATAATCTCTGGTGATTATGTGCTTTATTCAAAGTTTAACATGTCCAATAGTTTTCATATTATGTGAGCTTATAGCCACACTGAAAGTAACAACAGATAATTTACCTCTGATCTTAAAAATAAATGAAAGCAAAGATGACCGTTACAACTGCGAACCAACGAGTGTATTCCATAACAGAGATGTTATCAATCACTCAGTATTTACATTTAATGATGTTAAAAAGATTTAATGTTATGAATTAGATTAGAAACTTAGCCATTTCTTTGCAAGAGTGGTGCGCTTCCAGAGAGAGCCCGCGCACACACTTCTGATTGGCTGTGATATTTGATTGATTCTGTCGCATCGCGGTGTTGTGTCGTGTCTTGTGTGGACACACAAATTACTTGTCGCTGGACTCTTGTTGCATCGCATGTAGTTAGGACACGTGTCAGAGTAGACTGTTAAGGTAGGTTTAGAGTTACTAGAATAAGTTGACACATACTTGCAAAGTTTCTTACCGTCAGTGTGTTGTATGTTGTGGACCCGTCAATATAAAGTGTTACAAGATACTTAGCAGACAGTCTACTAATACTCTAATGACTGATGGCTGACATGTAGTTGCAAAGTTACTTACTGTTAGTAGAATGTCTAAAGTGAACTATCTGTAATTTTTTTTTAACATAGCTGTATAATTTTTTTAGTGAGTTCTATTTTATCAATTATATTTCACTATAAATATAAAATAACACATATATTTAAATATTTATTATTATTTTTTTTATTTTTTTTATGTATGTAGGAATGGATAGTACATTTAACAATATGCACGGCCAGACTACCCCAGTGCCGCTGTGCACTAATGAAGCAAGGTGTCGGGACTGCGGATGACACTCTGTAAGGGTCAGTTAGCTGCGGTGAATGGCTCCGCTCAATAGCACTAATTGCGGAGCTGCAAAGCGGAGAGAGGATGTGTCCCTCTGACCGTGAGGCAACCTCCACTGGGTCTTCCTCCAATCTCCCTCTAATGATCATGTTTGAAGAGAAGGTCGTCATTTGCTGCCGCTTTGTATTACTAAAGGATTAAACTTGTTCTTTTTTCTGTGAAATGTAATGGCAGTATGTGGGACATTTATAGTGTAATGATATGATGTATTCATATGCTTCATTACACTCTTGATTACAGTGATGAGGTCGGGCTGGTTTTGCCACGGAAGATTTTACTTCATTGTACAGCACAAAAAACGTGCGCTTAGGGGTTAGAGGATAGCAGCTGGTGCAAAAGAGGAGACATGCTAAGTGAGCTAATGCTAAGTGACAGTGGGTATAATAAAATCACCTTGCATGTCTCCTCAACTGTTACCATCCATCAAAACCTTTTTTTTTTTTAAATCACATCTCACTTTCAGATTCAAAGACTGTCCACACATGCTAAAAAGTGCAAGTTTTTTCAGTCTGAGCACCCAGACTTTTTTAACTGGTTGCTATGAAATTAACTTTTTGTCTTTGACACATTCTCCTTTCTGTGTAAATGAGACTTTTTGTGGATGACTATATGCCAGATCAAAATAATCTGTAACCTAGGACTAAGAAGTGACCCGCAATATTGGGAATTGCTCCATGCAAATTGCATTCAACTTATTCTGTGGGCGCATTTGCACCGTTATACAATTTGCATAATTTCTTTAGTGAATTGGGTGCTAAAAGAACATGGACGGCACGTGCAATTAAATGCCACTTTTAGTGGCTGCATTCCATTCTTAGTAAGTCCTCTATGAGCCGATCTGATATGATTAGAGACAAAGTGTATGTGTCTGTTTAGTATTCGTTCTGGTTCAATCTGAATTCAGCAGCGTTGGACACGATTAGCTGCAGAAAGCCTATCTAATATTCTACGGAGAGTTTTACAGCTGCCTTTGAATGACCTGCACACTCAAAGCTATGTTTTAATATGTTTCACAGAGATGATTAAAGTCAGCTCGTCAAATTCTTGGCTGACAGTAAAAGTCCCTCAGGTGGATTTTAGTAAGGACCAGGTACAGAGTTGTAGTGACGGGAGGCATTCTGTTCCATTTGTCCTAGCTATGTGCAACTGGAATCAATTTTCTCTGCTCTCACCGAACAAAGTCGTGGCACACTGGATCGAAGATGCTTCCTGCTGACGTGCAACCAGGGTCACGTTTAAAGATTTATCTTCTGTTGTTGTTTAATTTATTAAGGACTTCAATTTAATCTCATTATTGATGAAGTTGCAAGATTTACACTTCAAAATGCTTGTCAAAACAAGGCTAAAAAACACATTTTGCTTTGTTTATATACCATTAGCCAAGTATTTATTACTGTTTTGAATTAGCTGTATGACGACTACTAAGTATAATTTGAAGGGTTATGTGTTAACGCACAGACAAAAGTCAATTCCATTACTGTGCTCGAAAGGTTTCTTGGAAAGGACAGAAAGTTAGTGATCTGATTGCTGCACCTTCCTTCTAGACAGAAAGCAGGAATAAGGGGATGACGATGAATGGAGAGAGGGAGTAATAGAAAGGTACTGTCAGAGAGAGATAAAGAGGAGGAAAGAGGAATGAAAAGAGAGGGTGTGAATAATAGTAAAGATTGGCACAGGAAATGGTGTGGAAGAGAATGCTTGGTCAGGCAGCTGACCAGCCGAGTCCAGATTTAATCTCCCAGCGGCTCCTGATTTGATTACTTCAGTCTGGGATTGAAAACACGGGGTATGTGCACTCAGCCGAACGTCTTACGTGATACGCCAGTAACAAAGCGAGGCCGGGCTGTGGAACTAGCTGCAAAAACTGCTCTTGCAAAATAAACACTTGGCCATTGTCCTGTTTGGCCTGTGTTTGTACCAATGGGTCAATTTTGGGCTGGTTAGCACGACCCCATTAGCTCTAACTACCATTTAATTCTAAAGTTTTGTTTCTGTATTGACACCAGTTCAAAATAAGCCATGAGGGTATGGCTGTGCGATATTATTCATCGCAATAAAATCTAAATCGAGATATGGCTTAGTGTGATTATTGAATCTCAAAGGCTGCGATTTATTTCAGTAGATATATTCGCTGCATGTTTAAGAGTGAAGCGTTGCGCTGTGTTCATTTGCACATGAGCCGCTCATAATCCAGTGTTTTCAGTGTCTCAGAATGACTCAGTTTCCAAGACATCTCAACATCTGCTTGAGAATGTGAGTTTGATTTGAATACAATGTGCATTTGGGAACACAACATACACCAAACATTTCACAATCTTTTAACTCTTTCTTCGACATTGGCGTAAGTTTTTGTAATGACTGAATTTTCCATCTTTCCGTGTTTTCACATTGTGAGGTACTATTACACATCTTCTAATGTTTTGAATGAGTTTTGAATTTTGAACATCTGGATCAAATCTAGGTGAAGAAGAAGCAAAAACCAAGCCAAATCAAGTATGTAAGCAGATTCATACATTGTTCAAAAAAGTTATTTATTGTCATTATGGGTTCCAATGAAAAACTCTAACATCCATGGAACCAATTTTTCTTCCTTTAGATATTCTTCACAGTAAGAAAACTGTACTTTTGATTAAAAGGTTATTTTGGGAACTCAAAATGGTTCTTCTATTGAATCACTGTGAAAAAACCCTTTTGTAACCAATATTTTTAAGAGTGCATGTAAAATAGCAGAATTATCAAGCATTAAACAGCATATAAATCAAACAACCTAATGTTACCAAATGAAATGCTGATGCAGGAAGTGGGAAGACTGTACAAGCTTTGCATGTGTTGATAGAAGCAATCTATGTTTTGATCATCGTTCTGTATCTGATCCAGACAGTCTTTTACAAAACTTTTGTTCAAAATGTTGTTTTTTTTTCATGAAAAGTACCCACATTCAAGTGTTGATAAAAAAAGATTGCATGAAGCTAGGATAAAACTGTGTGTGGCTCTGTTCTTTGTTCTTTGTCTCAGATATTCATACAACAAAACATTCTGGGGGCCATTAAACTTTTGCAAAAATGATCAAATATGCTGGTGGTGGCTGGCAACTTTAACAAAACGCTAGTGTATTTTTGCAGCCATACAAACTAGCACAGCAAACCTAGTGTCTAATTTCCATTTTTTTTTTAATCAAATTGAGTTTGATTATATTTCCCTAAATTGTCCAGCCTTAGTACAGGTTTGGTTTAATTCAGTTTGTTTACAGCAAAGTCAACAGTTTTACTATGAATGTTCACTTTCGCTTGTAATGAATGCCTAAACCAAAGCAGCTAAGCTCTCCTGGTCATTAATTGTGTGAAGCGTTAGCATTTGATTAGGGCTGATTTGCTTGCGTCTGATTATGCTCGATTGATTATGGTAAATCCACAGGATTAAAAGGCTAGAAAGATGCTAATGTTTATGCATGGAAAGGAAAAAGAGCATCCCTTTAAGCAGAAGCAAATGAGGAAAGATCGGCCACCAGTTTCCACAGAAGACGATCAATTAAAGGGAAGTTTTCTGTCTGTCAGTGGGCTCTGTTACATTCTAAAGCGCATCAGTGTACAGGGATTAGCGGTAAGCCCGGGTATTTGGTGAATGTTAGCGTTAATCGGCATGCGCCACACAAACACACACTTCCTCTCTCTCTATTCCTTCCCGAAAGCCATCCGACAATAATAAACTTGCACACTCATACTTTTCTTTGGATTTTTCTCGTCCTCTCTTGCCTCATTTGGGATGAATAAAAATGAAGCTAATTATGGGTCACTATAGATCAGTCTCATGTTTTTCATGTGAGCCTTGTGACGTCACCTTGACCAGCACTGGCTTTCCTCACTTTTGTATATCGCTTTTTGTTTAATCCCTCCTATCCGAATCTGAAACTCTTTTGACATACAGTACATTACTGCACTGCCTCTGCTGAATATACATTGGGATTTTATCGCCTGTAAATTTCTAATAGTTTCTGTTTTAGCATAATTGAATCTGATTCATATCACAGAGCTCCTTGTCACCTATGCAAATGTAAATCACCACTAAAACCTTTTTTAGGCTCCGTACTGATATATTACATGAATTTTTTGCTTAATGAATACCTTTAAACTCTCCACTTAAGGCCCAAAGCTATAATTCATCATTTTTTACGCTGAGCATGTACAGCCTCATTAGAATGATTGAATATAGGCTACTTATGTGTCATATCCTTAAAGGAACCATGCTTTAAGAGACCTAATTGAGTATAAGGAAAAAGAAACGATTGTTTGTGAATGTTTTTATTTGCTTTCTGCATTATAACTCTTTAATAAACCTCCGAAAATGCATTCATGCTATTTCCTGACTCTTACTCGAAAGAGAGACAGACGTTTGGAGAGTGATGAATTCAGAGGAGGGTGAACCGTGTTAATGTGCACTTTATTGGACCTGATGCTGAGTGGAACCGAGAGGTGAGACAGGTTATAACCTCTGATTAGTGAGCATTACAGACTAATGAAGAGAGATGAGGGTTACACCTCTGGGAGAGAGACAGCACATGTGACTGGGGAAACAATGGAGGGATGTTATCAGGGAAGAACAGGCAGCGTCTGTGTATTTGTACATATATGTTTCTACTAGTACAAACACTTGAGATGATACTAGCAGCTCCATTACATGGGTAAAATGGGTAAAACCAAGCCTGAAACACTCAGAATGGCTGTCAATTCAGTGGAAATCCACTAGAAATAATAGAAGACCTTGAAGAGGAGGTCAATAGGGAGCGCTGTGATTGGCTAATGGAGCGTAATTGATCTACAGTGCAGCACAGATGGCGAAACAGCTTTTAAAAAAAGGAAAAATAGTCAGGATTTCCCAGAAATTTGAATGCAAAATAGACCAACATGCTTATCCAAGCTGGTTTAGTGCTGGTCTAGCCAATGAATCTTGTATAGTCATGATGGAGCCTGTCCTCCAACAAAAAATGACCCTATAGGTCGTTTGTGCAAGCACTTTATTACAATCTATATTTACAGTTTAAAGTTAAGCGCCCTCTAGTGGGTGTAAAATAAGTGTCGTGCTGCATCATGAAATGACGTATGACAGTCATTATCAATCAAACTGCTTGTTTATTTAAATGTGTGGACTTTTTACACCTATCTTACAGTAATTCGTACATAAAACTTCTTTTATGATTTATAGAGCATATATATTTTATGAGCATGTTCTCTGGGATTGAGATATTTTATGAGCGTTCTCTAAGATTGCGTCGTATGTAAGACAATGCACTATCAACTGAGCTACATGAAACCTGAATTATCATGCTTGTTAGCTTCTTTTGACACAGAATCCTGCTAGAAACCATGATTCCAAACATGCAACACAGTGCAAAACTGACCATCGGCTTTTTATTTGGTTCCCAAAGGATTTTTTTTGAAAGGTCTTTAATAAAGAGTTGTTAGCCATGAACCCAAACCATGCAATCAGACATTCAAATACACATTTTATACTTCCGGTGATAGTTATGCTTTTGTAACAATGAGTGATGGTTTATTGCTACCTGGCGCTTATTCATCGTGTGTGCGAGTGTGTATCCCTCTGTGTTTCAGGGTTCAGAAGTTCAGTGAATATGAATTCTGCTCCGCTGAAAATACTGCAGGCTATCACTCATTCGTGTATTTAATACAGACTGTTTCCTCCCTGAAATTACTTTCAGCAGAAAGGGTTTCCAACTCAGTTGTCAGCTCCCTTAGCTTCACCCTGTCCCTTACTGAAGTGTTTTTATACATGGATTTTAATTCTTTTTCTTTGTTAGTGTTCGATTTTGTGAAATGCAGCAATGCTAGTTAAAGCTAGTCATGCTAATGGCTATAGCATGTGTGTACAGTTTAGATGATATTAGATGCAAAATCTCTGTTGTGGAAAAGAAGTAGGGCAGAAGTAGCCACATTTCTACCAGATTAACATTCCCATCCTTGGTTGTCGTTCACACAGATATGTTTGCAAAAAATGTCAAGTGAAAAAAACTCTCTCACAGGAAGCCATTAAACAGAGCTGTGGCTTTAAACCCCTCTAATCCATGTCTCAGAATCTGACATTTAAACTTCAGAGCCGGGGCAGCAGTGACCAGAGCTGGCGTCACAGAAAGAAGAAAATATCACTCTGCATAAACACAATTACACATAATAGTAGTTCAACTACTGTGACCTTTTAATTCTAATAGACAAGATTATTTTTATGTAAACAGATCATTTTAGACTGTTCAGAAAGAGACATTTAGAAATCCTTTTATAGAGGGCATCACAAAAAGATATTGTGGTATTATGTTTATGATATGGGACTATGGAAATCCAGTGGTATTTGTACATGTACTCATAATGTTTGATATCATATTTTTTAGAATGTGTTATAAATAAGCAATGTAATTAGAGAGAAAAATATTAATGCTTTAGTATAGAGACAAATTCTCTCTATTTATCAGTGTCTTAGCCTATTATTAAACTACTGGCTGTTTATAAATACTTATAAAGCAAATATTCTACATCCTTAATATTACCCAGTATCATAACTTAACAACTACCTTACAAACCTTTAATAAGCAGTGAATTACAAGTTTATTGAGGCAAAAATCATAGGTAATGGGTTGTTAATAGCATGACTTGGACCTTAAAATAAAGTATGACCATAAATATTCCTTTTGGACAGAGAGGGGTATTGACAAGTGTAGTAATAAAAATGGGTTTGCATTTACTACCTTGACTCCTCCAGAATTACATGTCCATGTGATATTTATGCGGGATATTCATATCTAATGTAAAATAAAAAGACATTTGAAATGAATTCCTGTCTAAAGTGACATTTGTGATACTCTCTCCCTGGTTATAATCATGGCAGGGCAAATTGTTTGATTGATGTTCCTGTATCTCGGTACGGGCATCTCATAGATTGTGTGTCAGTCTTTTACAGTTTTAGCAGTTTGCACATGTCATGGTGTAACTTCCCTAACTGTACTCAGAAGACACCGAACTTCCATTATAAAGGACAGTGGGGTGTCAGCTAGTGATTTCTCTGTTTTGTAAGAGTCGTTAAAAGCTCTGTCTCACCTTGCTGTAATGATTATTTCAGGCTGTGATGGATTCTGGGCAAAAAAAAGAAAAAAAAAGGTAAGACTTGCAGGTTTTATGAGTGACATTTTTCCATATGCCACATATGCGCACTGACAGGAGAATAATGACATTAATAAATTCACCAGAACGATCCGCTTTCGTTCTTTTTGAGGGATATTAACTTTTTTATGGAACTCGGTTCCTCTCTGCTGCCAGATTTTTAATGAAATGACAAAATGACAACATTTAAGGTATATTTTATCTGTTCTGCTCCTAAAGCTGTCTGAGCACTGGAAAGAGAGATTGTAATATATTCTGAGGTTCATTTAATAATTCTATGCAATCGAGAGACTAGGAGAAGAGATACACTTTACATTGGCTCCATTTGGTTCTCGCAAAGCAAGCAGAGAGAGGTGGAGAGAAAGAGAGGGAGAACTGATTCCCACTTACTTAAAGGCTGTAATTACAAGCCTTTCTGCCTGATGTATGATAAGAGTTTTTGTAATGAATGAATTGAGATATTGAAAGGGGAGAGTGAATGGAATTGGTTTGCATATTGTGTTCAAAATAACAGTCATTATGGATCTATTATGACAAAAAAAGAAAACATACCTGCAGATTATGTATTGAGAATATGCTGAGTGGTTTCTTGAGTTACACATTGATCAGTTTAGATTTAAGGTTTTTAAATATATCAGCATTTCTTTTATAAAAATGCTGATTTCTTCTATGTTTTGCCAAGCATTGAAACCTTCAGCTGAATAATGCTTTTTTTGGGGAACCTGAACGGAAACCATTATCAGTGGTGCTTGTTTACAAGGTTGAAACAATTATGCTTGTAATATGATGTTCGGGCTATTGTAGTTTTAAATACATTTTTATTTGATTTCCTTTCATTGTGTGGGTTTTTTTTTAGTTTTTCACTCAACATTTTACTCTTTTTAGTTCCTAAATTTTATTTTAGTGTTAGTGCCACACGAACTGATGTTGATTTTTTTCATCTTGATAATATATAATGTACTTCTTATAACTTCTTATAAGTATTTTGCTCAGGAAACACTAAATTTATTGCATTCAGTTTTTCCCAGTTGTGTTTTTATGTCAGTTAAAGAAAATATTTTAATATAGCATTTTAGTTTATTTTTCATTTCAAAGTGCAGAAATCCTACAATTCGTCTTTAACTAAGCACCTGAAATGCGTTTTCCCTCGCTGATTTTCTTTCTTTTCTGAGAGAACGAGTGAGACGGGGAGATAGGGATTTGGCTAAGGATCTAAGACATTCACAAGACAGACACGGACTGAATGTAGCGTCTTCGTGATTCAGACAGATGTTTGCCACAGGACGCGCTCAAAGGGACTTCCCTTGAGATCAAAAGAATCTGGAATCCGACCTTCATTTAGCAAAAACAGCCTTTCAGTACCCAGTTCTCCAGGTTCCTGTGGAGACCTGTCTACAATAGCCTTTTGGTCATGATTCTTTGATATCATGTGGCATATTTGAGCAGATGGTGTACAGACATCATCAGTGTATCTGTAAGGGCCGTGTATATTCACGCTCTCCTCTTAACCCGCAATGCCCCCTGCTGTGGCTCACAGTAGGGCTTCAGATCAATCTCTCTTTCTACTCTTTCTTCTGCTCTCACTCTCTTTTGCTTCTTCTCTTTGTCCTCTTCCTCCTCTCCTGCTGAGTTTCCTTCACCTGTCTCCATGTTCGACTCTGATCAGCGTCTGAATGAGAGAGGAGAGGCTAATTACGCTGACTGACAGAATGAGACTCCCCACCGGACTCCATAAAACTAGCGTGCCAGAGTGAGTTTTGTGTAAGGAAAACGAATGGATGAAGGGTCGCTGCTTGGACCATGGACCATGCAAAGGACATCCTGGGACAGGAGAACTGTTGAGGTTATCAAGCTTTGGATTCTCGTTGTAGATTCTTGCTGCTTGATGTCTGGGAAGGAGGCATTCATAAAGCGTTTTCGAAACCTGCCATCTATTACTACTTATGAAGCTCATGAATTTTTACTGATGCTGTGGAGACGTAAGATGTTATTTTGGGTGAGTTCATGGTAAAGGTGCTTTCTTGAAATCTCTTTCCAGGCGATTAATTTCATCTGAACACTCATCCTGATGTTGTGTGAACTCTATACACCCCTTAAAAGCAGCTCTGCATGGAAACACTTCTAGAGATGTAGGTTTGGAGACGGAGTGTGGGAAGCAGCCATCTCTCCGTCTTCTCCTTTTCCTCCCTCCATTTCTCTAGTGTCTCACGGCTCAGTGTGATTCATGATTAATGTGCCTGTCATGCTCATCAAGAGCTCAGAAAAGCCTTTCGGTTGTTCATAGTTCCTCAGTTCTCTTCTCTTGTCTTCTCTTAGTCTTTTCTCTTCTCTTCTCTTCTCTTTACATTTTTGACATCTCTCATCTTTTCTCATTTCTTGGCTTTGGTTTATTTTCTTCTGGCTTCTCCAGTTTTCTCCTGTCATCTCACTTAGTCTTGTCTTTGCTCTGCCCTTCTTTTCTTTCCATATCTTCTTATCTTTCCTTTGATCACCATCCATGTTTCTTTCCAGTCTCACTTTATTTATGCTCTACTTGTGCTTTGTTGGTCCTTAGAGATGGATTGGCTGAATAACTGCTGGTGTGTATCTGTATATACACTAAACATGTGTGTACAGTATGTTCACAATATATACTGTGTAGAACATCGATATTTGAACAAAAAGAAGAGAAGATCTGTATCACATCATGCAGTGGCAGATGCCCACTCTCTGCGTTCTGTAAAGATTGTTTGATGAATAGAAATTTCAAAAGAACAGCAGTTGTTTGAAATAGACAGCTTTGCAATGTTGAAGTCTTTGCCACTTTTAATCAATTCGATGCATACTTGCAATGAATGAAAGTATTTAAAAAAAATCTCCCTGGCTACAAAATAAATTGTTTGAATCAATGTTTCTGTTTCATGTGTAATGTCACACATGTTACGGATTTGATTCCCAGGTTTAAAAAAAAAAAAAGCAGCATACTGGGAAAATGTTTTTGAACCTTCGCTTTGGATAAAGTTTCTGCCAAATGCATTCTTGTTATGTAATGCATTGGAGAAAGTATTTTGACATTGAATAAATTGCATGCTGCAGCTTTAAGTGAACTGAATGAAACTTTAGACACAGCTCGGGCTTTTGTCTGGCTTAAAAGCTTGGTTTTAGATTTTCAGTGCTTTTTAGGCTTTTACCAGAGTTTAGAAGATTACAGAACAAAAAAGTGGACAGACCACTTAAAAAGTTACCATGTACAATTTTGGCAGTTTGAACAATCTTTGTTTCCTCTTCACCCTATTGTATTTTTACATCTTTGGTACTCCCTATCAATGAATAACGGCATGTTTAATTCAAGAGTAATACAGAAGTACAGCCTGATAACATTCATTGTGGAATAAATCATCTGTAGGCTATTTTTGTACTATTTTGTATTGCATTAAATTCAGTGGTTTACATAACAATACTTTAATGAACAGATTTACACAACAGTTTGACACATTGAACAGATTGTCCTTCAATTTTCCATTTCCATGCGCATTAAATGTAGCATTTAGTGTAATTGAAGTCTATTGTGAGTAGTCCCTAGTGTGAGTACTTGCCTACATCAGTACTTTATTATATACTTGTTTTACATATTTCATGGTGATGGCTGCTGTTCATTTCTGATGTATTTGCATGCCTAGAACAAGTATTACAACTAATGCAATGATTCGCTCTCTTTTTCAAAGGCAAAAAGAGACAGAGCTCTGGGGCTTCCCGGGAACTTTGATCCCGTGGGACTGCGATTAGAAAAAGAAGCGACTCTCAGTAATATCACTTAGTGTGAAGCTCTTTGGAGACGGATAAAAAAAAAAAGAGAAAGTCTTCGATCTCGAGCACTCCGGAAGGACCCTCACTGTCTGTTCGCTAAATCTCTTCCACACATCCAAGAATCCTTTCAAAGGAATTTCATACCATCTGAAGTGCTCTGAGAATGATAGGAGGTATCTTCTGTGTACTTCTCAAGTTTCTTGAACCATCATCCTAGCAAACTTTAATGCGCTCAGAAGTTTTTGTGGTTTCTCCCCAGCTTTTGATGTTACCATCAAACACATTTTGTAATTAAATGACGTCATATTAATAATCACTCTTCCTTGACTGTGCATTAAGGGTTTGTAAGAGTATTTAAATGGCATCACAGGGGACGACATCAGAAATTCAACATAACTTTGTGTAAATTCTACCATCTGAGTCGGCCCTTATAAAACTCTCTCTAATTATATTCAGACCGACGGAAGTACACACACAAAAGCGACACTTCCTAACCTTTTCTGAAATGTCATTGTTACTTAAGGATGTTTTGTTTGTACTAATTAGCAAACGACTGTGGCCCTGCATTTGAATTTTGAGTAGTGCTGTAATTACAGTTCTGCTTTGTAAATTTATGTACTAGCAGCTGTTTTATTCTTAGTCATGATATTTACGATCAGCTTTAGAGACTGCAGTGTCTCTCTCTCCCTCTCTCTGTTTCTAAACCTAGTGAGCAGTTCTAGCAGCATATTGAAATGGAACTTCATACTGTAAGTGACTCATTTGGAACACTGCATATGCACAGCTATGTGTGTCATTTACAAGAGACTCAACTCATTGACTTTAATACAGATACATCAAGAGAAGTGCTGTGATGTTCTAATAGGCATAAATATATACCACGATTTAAAAGTTTGAGGACTGTAAGATCTTTTTTTATCTCATTTTGAGAACGCAATAAATTGCAAATATCTTTGCTGTCACTTTTGATCAATGTTACAAAAAAAAATAAATAAAAAATGTTCTTTTGAACTTTCTGTTCATCAAATAATTGAGGAAAAAATATCAGGCATAAATATTAAGCAGCACAACTGTTTTCAACTTTGATAATAAGAGTTTCTTAACAGCCAAATTAGCATAAAGGAACAGAAACTGAAGTAGTAGTTCAGCTTTTCCATTACAGGAATAAATTACATTTTATAATAACAGAAAATAGTTACTTTAAATCTGAATAACAGTTTACAATATTTGTCAAATAAACACCAGCCTTTGTGAGCATAAGAGAAAAGGTCTCACTGACCCAAGACTTTTAAATGGTGGGGGACATCTGTATATGTTACACAGAATTTTGGGGTAAAAATGAATTATAAATGTACTGATTACAGTATTTGGCGTTGCTTTTATTTCTTTTGCCTCTAAGGATAAATACAATGTTTTTTACCCTTAAAATTTGATGAAAGAAGGGATCATGTTTTAGAGTCCTACCTTTCTGTATAGCATTCATGTTAAAGGTGCATCTTAAATTGCTGCTTATGTAGATAGCTCACTAGCTATTAGAACAGTCTCTTAGTTTAGAATTTCTCATTTCTAATTCTAATTCTAATAGAATTTCTTGATCTCATATATGTTTGCTTTTGTGAGAATCAGTGAACATTTGATTATTGGGCCCTGACAGGCTGCTATTGTAATGACATTTTATGGGACATCTTTATTTTCCCATCAGCAGTAATCTGGAGCCCAATCACATTAAATTTTTTATTCTGTAATTTTACACCAATCTATTGTTTTGTTTCCATACTCTATTACCTAAACTTCCATGTCCCACTTCCTTCGCTTCTGTCTCATATTCTCTCTCTGTGTATGTGTGTTGTCCAATCACTTGTTCGATCCTTTAATCTTGTAATAGGCAGTATGAAAGAATTACAGAAATCCCAGAATGAAGCATTTCAAAATATACTGTAGCTCAGACAAAAATGAAAATTCTGTCATTTACTCACCCACTTCGTTCCATACCTATAAGACTTTCTTTGTGATGACCATTCATTCCATAAAATGGCATATTATTTAATTTAGTTTTTGTTGTAGTATGTTGTAGTTGTAGTATAATAAAAATAGCATGAAGGGATCTTAATATTTGTATTTGTTATTAATATTTGTAAAAGTGTGTGAGGCTGATCTGCATGTGGTATGTGTTACCGTTCAGGCCGTGGTTGAGCTGTATGTTACACAGATTCGTCACTCTGCTGAGAACTGTCGTTATCACCATCTCTGTACCAGCAGTCTGTCAAAACTCCCCAAGGTGCACTTCTCTCTCTCTTTCTGTCTGTAATGCATGCTTTGCACCAATTTTCACAGGATTTGCAGAATAGAGGGTTGTGCAAAGCTCATATTTTCACTGTAGCTGGGGTCCAAAAGTGCAAGACCACTAGTGTTTTTTATTTTTCTTCATTGTCTTATCATCTTAGGGTGAGAAAGCTCTTGGAATTCATCAAAAATAGCTTTACAGGTTTGAAACAACATGAGGGAGATTAATTAATGTCAGAATTTTAATTTTGATTGTTGAGCTACCCCAGTACTAGTTGCTTCTGCTCTCAAAAATAGGTCTTGGCTTTGACACAAACACTGGATTCAATCTAACCATCAGAGCACGATTCCTTTATCACTTTCAGGTCAAAATGGTTAGCATGTTTGTATTTTGTGGGTGTGTTTTGCGATGTAGCCCTCTCAGTGTGACAGACAGGTGTGTGTGTGATAAACTCATTGCTCAGAGCCGGTGGCAGTGACATCTTGTTTTGCTCCCGTAGCGTGAGATGTATCTAGTGTCCGCCGTTATTGCTGGGGTGGCCCGCTGCTCGTATATCATCTCTGTGGCAACCGAATCGGCCCTGACAGCAGAGGGGGAATTGAGAGGATGCGGCCGGCCATTTTGGCATTTCTGCCGTGTCACACTGTGGATTAAGAGAGCAGATCGGTGCTTTATCAACTCATGCAAATGAGACACATTAAATAGCTGTCAGAGCGCTTGATACAGGGAGGTTTGGAAAACACACATACGCTCAGTCACAGAAATCATCCTCTCTCGCTCTCTCCTCACACACACACACACATATACACACAGCTCAAAAGCCCCTCAGAGAGGCAGTCAGGACTGTGTTATTGTGTCTGAACCTTGATTGCATTAGGATGTCATGGTCACTTTCGTTCTATTCCGTTCTATCAAGAACTAACACTACGTAACAAAAAACACCACCACAGAGAGAAGCAAGCACAAAAAAGCAAACTGCCAGGTTTCCTTGAAATGCAAGACAGCAGACTTTTTGAAAATAAAAGGTTTAAACCAAAACAGTTCATACGGTCTGATGCCACAGACAAGCCATTTTGACTTGCATTATATCTATTGTATAAAGAACTTTCAACTCTCCAGAGAACCATATACCAAAAATGAATGTTCTACAAGGGCCAAATGCAATTTAATAGTTGATTCAATTGTTAATAAAATGATTCACCAGTTGTCCAGTCATTTTGATGTATACATCAAGTTTTAAGAATGATAGTCAGACTTTTGAGACTTCTGTTTATTTTCTACTAAGGAAAACAACCAAATGTTAATATATATATATATATATATATATATACATATCCCCAGGTGTTTTTTTTTCTAAATATCTATATTTTTATTACTATTTGTGGAAAAAAATTGTTACAATTATTTTTTTTTCATCTTCTACTTCTTTGTGTGTGGATATTTTTTATTATTATTGTTATTATTAAAAAGTAAAAATTGAGGTTGTAGTTATTATTATTATTATTATTATTGTTGTTATTATTATTATTATTATTATTATTATTATTATTATTATTTAAAATGCATTTACTTTTTATTAATTGTTTTTTTTTATGGGGAAAATGTTTATATGATATTAATTACTACTCTTACATATTTGACAGCTTTAACTTGACTTCTTTTTTTTTTTTTTTTTTGTCTGCGCCTTCAGTCCATGCCTTTTAAATTTTGGATAAAATAATACATTTTTATAATAATATTTTTTTTTCCTGGCTAAATGGACCAAAACAAGGTCTTTAACAAGTCTATATTTTCATTCCAAGAGAAGTTGGATTGTTTCACTTGTGTGCTCTGAAGTGTTTGTTTCTTGTTTGTGTGTGTGTGAGTGTGTATGAGTGTAATAAACTTCATTTCTGTCAGGAACAAACGGTCCTCCCCTCAGCGGCAGTTATATGAGTCATTCTGCATACAAAACTGACTTAAACAACGTCCACAGCTCTTTCCACCAGTTCCCATTTGCACTTTCTTTTTCTTACTCTTTTTCCCTCCCCCCCAACACTTTCTCTCTTTCCTTTCATCTGCGGCTCAGTCGGATGACTATTTTTCCCTTTCATCAGACTGCCATCATGTCAAGCACTCCTGAACATCTGTGATGGTGGCTGGATAAAAGCATGTGGTGGGCGAGTCCAAATGTGCTCGATTGTTTGTGTGCTTGTGTTTGAACGTGTTGCGATTTGTGTGTTTGCTTGTAAATGTGAATACATTTGTTTGTGGGCGTGCTAAAATAGCATTAGCACACATTACAGTATGGAACTGCATGGTCCAATATGTTTGTGCGTGTTTGTGAATATGGATGTTCACACTCCTACCTGGTGCTCCGTGTGTAGGAGTGTTCATTCTAAAAACAAGCATATCGTGTCCATGAGCACAAAGCTTTAGATGGCACAGTGTTGTTTGTATCATTAATTCTCTTATAGAAAATAATGTGTTTTGTTTGCATGTCTGGAATGAAAAAGAATAGAGGAGGAAGACGGAGAGAGAGCCATCAGAATCCTTTTAATTTCTCAATTGTTTCTATTAGACAGCACTGAAATTCATTTGAGAGAAAATAGAGATTTTTTTGCAATTATTGCATTCCTGCTGGATGTCTGAAAAATACTTTAAAAAAATGCTGACCCCCAAACTTACATTCCATATTACAGTTTGAGTTTATGTGCGATGGAGAATGACCTTGGAACATGGCTTACAACCAATTTCTGACCTAGATGCGTAGCCATATACACAGGGTGTCACTTCTTTTCATCCGCTGCTGTAATTGCCATAATTTGTTTTGAATTAAACATTAACCATCATCATGACTTCAGAATAGTTTAAGTAGTTATTTGACTTTTGGTCAACATTATTAACCTAAATGGAAAGTAATTTTAGTAGTGAAACATTTTTCTGAAACATTACTGAGGTGCGTTTTTTTAAAGTAAATAACATGTACTGATGAAATGTTCACAGTGAGACAAAGTGTGTATATTAGGAAAGTGCATGTTGACCTTAAGTCTACTGAGCCAAGAAAGAAACACTTGAGTGATAAAATTGTCCTCTGGTGTGAGAGAGACAGTGAGAGAAGGAGGGGCGGTGCGAGGGCTGTGATTTTCTCAGCGTGAGCGGCACACGCAGGCATTTCTCTATTCATTCTAATCAGGATGAATCAGGTATGTTTGCCAGAGGATAACACACCTGTGCACACACACACTCATAGTTTCCCGGGGAAGGATTACAAGTCAACAGAAATCTCTATTATGCTTAAGATTTCAGTCAGGGGAAATCGCTTCTAAAATATCCCATCCAATTACGTCTGTGACAGTTTTATTAGAAAGGGAGAGTCTTGGAGTGTTTACGTGTGTGTGTGTGTGTTTGTGTGTACACACATGCAGTGACAGAAAGAGAAATGGAGAGTGAGCACGAAAGAAACGTGAAGAGCGAGGGAGAGGAGTGCTTTAAATCACTGTGTGCTTTGAATCACTGTGGATATTTCAGCTCCTGTCACTCTTGTGTGGCTCTTTTATCCCAAAGACACTTTTAGACCCTAAATCTTCCTCCAAATATCCCTGTGTGAAATAGAATTTCACACCCGTATGAGGTCGATTTCATGGGGCATGTCAGAACAGTTTTCCGTTTTTTAATAGCTAGTTTATTATAGATTTACAGTACTTTTATTTTATTTTTGGGCTTTTGACACTTTATTTGACAGATACAGTGGAGAGTTACAGAAAATGTTGTGTGTGAGAGAGAAGAGAAACACTTCAGGACACATTTATTTTTGAGTTTGTTACAGTATGTTCTGATTGTTTATAGATATTTTTTGTTTTACTTTAGCACAATCATGAATTGTAAAGATGTGAAAAAAACTAAAACAAGTATTGGTAACATTTTAATAAGATTTCATGTGTTAACCTTAGTTAAATAAATTAGTTAACATGAACAAATGACAACAAAAAAATACATTTAATAATAATTTAGTTTAATTTTTACACTTGTTATTAATTTTAAATAATTGAATACATTTTTAATTAACTAATTGCTTAGAATATAGTATATCATTTAAATCAGTAAACTTTCATATTATTTAATGGACCAGATATGACTAACAGACTAATAGGCTTTTTCTTTTTGCATGTCAAATAGATATGAATCTGTCTAGTCCAGCTCTTGCTGTGATGGCAAATGCTCACAGACCCTGACTCTACTGTCACAAAGCACATGTGCCTTTTGTGGAATGACTCCGGTATAATTACCGTATAGCGGCTGAAAAATACCCATAAGCACAACTGTGACTTATGTGCCTTCATATTACTATGTGCCTACTTCTAATCTTTTTTCCAACCTTTTTTTTGTCTTATACACAATCCTGTCCACAGGCTACAAGTACTTCCTCATCAACACAAATCAGAAATGTGTTCTTTTTTGAAATTAACCTACAATTTGTCATCCCGGGGTTTGCTAGGAGTATTTGTATTCAGCATTTGTTATCACTTCATCTTCCAGCGTAAGTTTATATTTATGCTGAGATCATTACAGTGAATGTGAGATGTGGTGCTGCCTTAGGACAGTCTAAAATAAGGTATTTTCAGAGGCAGCGTAATTAAATTACCCACCTTTTGGAACAGCCTTTGCGTTGGCAAGCTTAATGCTTTGCCTTAAAATGTTTCCTCCATTAGCAGCTCACTGGTTTTTGGAACAGAGCAAATAACTGCATATCATGTCTGATTTAATATGAAGCCACAGAGCCCAGAGGAGCTGTCCATGGTCCTGAAAATGCTTGTACTATTGAGGATCTACTGGCTGCTGTCCATGGTGCTGAAATCATCTGCAGGCACCTTCGGCTGCTTTAGGGCAGTTTTCACTTTATCTCTCGGTGTCACCGACTCATATGGTGCTCGTTTGAAAATGTCATCTAACCTGAGAGCGCTTTTGAAAGTGATTGACAGACCAGTAAAAGAAGTGAGTAAGCTTGCTGTCAGGGAGCCCTAGCTGATGTGTCTGATTATAGGAACTCGCAGATAGGTAGCTGTCAATCGAGCGGATTTGGCCGGTAAGATGCTTTTGCTTCATGTTGAATGAAACAGTGACTTTTCTTCTAGAGCTGACGTATAATTCCTGAATTTTTGTTGCAGGGTCACGTGATGGTCTCTCTGCGATGTCTGGAACGCTGCCTCACTTCCTGCAGGAGCCCGATGATGCTTACATTGTCAAAAGCAACCCCATCAAGCTACGTTGCCGAGCGCGGCCCGCCTTACAGATCTTCTTTAAATGCAACGGAGAGTGGGTCCATCAGAACCAACACACTTCCTTGGAGCACACTGAACTCGGAACGGGTAAATATGCATGTGCCATCCTTCTCTTTAAAGTAATATTTCACCCAAAAATGAAAATTTTACGAAATTTACTCACCCTCAGGCCATCTGAGATGTAGATGAGTTTGTTTGTTCCGAGAACTGTGGGTGAGCAAAAGTTGCAATGGTAGATTTCTCCAAATCTGTTGTGATGAAGAAACAAACTACATCTTTGATGGCCTGAGGGTGAGTAAATTTACAGTAAATTTTCATTTTTGGGTGAACTATTCCTGTAATGCACCTTCTGTCTGTTTCTGTCTGTCAAATACAAACATCCAGCAGTGACTAATGGGAGAGTGGTGTCCAGAATGTCAAATTCTACAGCAGCAGATGTTCGGCTCAACTTCTCGCAGCTTTCATCTTTCAGTTCACTCTCCATCAAACATAGTGTGCTATCTGTAAGAGCTTGAAAGTGACTGATTGTTGCATTTAGTGTTTGCTGGTGCAGATTCTGACAGCTGAAAGGACTGATCTGGTGATGCAACCTAGTGAAATACAACTCCCCCACCCCCCCACCCCCCATTGGATCAGTACTTGACCCAGGCGTGAATTGCTGCTTTTTATTCAAAAACGTTTGAAAAGCAGCCAAGTTCATTTCAGGCATGTTTTTACCTTTTGTACTCATTTCTTTCATCTTTATCTGTTATTGATAAAAGGGACAACTGTTAGCAGCTGAAAAATTGACAGATTTTGCATGCTACCTGCATTAAGGATGGAATCCTTAAGCTGCTTATGCCAGATGATAGACCGGAAGTTATTCACTTCTGGAGGAGAGTTTAGAGTATCAATGTTGATATTTCACACTTGATGTGAGGTGCTTCAGTCAGTGTTCCTCCATTAATTGAAAGGAAGGTAATGAATGAGGTCAGAAATATACTGTAGTATTAATGTTTATACTTTATTTTAGCCAAACTTTTTAAAATGGTAGTATATGCGGGTAGTTATTCATTCATACCAGCACAGTCAATAAGCAGAGTAAATGCGGTTGATTTTTTGCTTCATGAGAGACGCAAACAGAATCTGTTCTGAAACCAATTACTGATCTGTATGTGTGAAAGTGAGTTTACAAACAACTCGAAGTTTGTTATTACTGCCATTAGGGAACATATTGTGTATCATCATGTTTGGAGTATTTTGTTGCTACACTTGGGGATTTGGCCTCTGTTATGTGTTATTTGTTAAGTTATTATTTGGATGAAAATGTGGTGATAAATTAGATTTCATGATGTTGAAATTTATAATAATTCTCAAAAACTACCTTATTTACCCTACCCTACTCTATGCAGGAACATACAAATCACATAATTTTCTTCATAGAGCTTGCTGTTGTAATTATGCTATATTTTTGCTGAAACAGGTCTTACGGTGTGCTTATAATAAGGATAATCTCCCTGAAACTACATGGGTTTAAGTACCTTGTCGCAGGCACAGTAGTGCTTATAGATTAGCCCTTATGGGGCTCAAACCAACAGCCTTTTGGTTATCATCCCAGATCTTTAACCACTAGGCCACACCACCCCATTGTAAAGTAGAAGGAACCTACTGCTTACAAATCTAAGTAACATCAGCTCACATGCTGAAAGCCCCACGGCTGATCTCGGATCATCTGCTAAAATAAACATCCACCTCAAATATGATGTTGCATGTGCCCAGCTTGCTATCTCAGCTTCCTCTTAGCACACTTATAGAGATCTTCTATCCGTGCCCAGCATTGACCATTGAGTCTCAGCGGGTTGTTGGACTGCCTAATCATCTCTGTACATCTGTGAGGCTCCGTTGATTAAGACCGGGCTCCCTCGGTCCAGCACAGATACGCTCCGATCACATCTCTCCGGCAGTAAAGCCGATAAATCAAACTCGGAGAGCAGGAGCCGCGGTGTCCTTGGACTGCCTGCGTGCCTGCTTGGATTATTTGTCCTGCTGGGCTGAATGGAATCGCTCACGGATGGATGGTTGGTAAATCTGTCAGTACTTTTGAAATGGTGCACTTTTGTGAAGACTGGTAAAGACTGTAAAACCACACTGCGGGACAGGACGAGGTTCATGCAGACAGACGGTGTCTTACAGACGTACATATACACATAAATAATCCAATTCTAGATGCTGAGTGCTAGTAGGCTTTAGTATGTGAACCAGTCACACCAGCACTGGACCATGAAACAGTGTTGTTTCCTTCACTGTAAATATCACCCAGGGTTTGTTTGTTTGTGTAATTTTATGCATTTGTATTTGGCTCTGATTCCAGAACAAAGAATCGCAGGCATTAATAGAGACGTAAAAGGAAAGCTCCAGCTTTACCGCCTCATGTTTGATGAACGCTGTCAGGAAGAGCGGCCAGCTTGCAGGTCTGTTTCAGAATTAGCCAGCTCTGTTTCCTTCCTTTGGCCAAACACACAGTCACAGCAGAGCTGGCTAACAGGACTGGACACCACTGCGATTCTCTGGCATATGAACAGAATCACGCACGAGAAGGATAGTATAATCACCTCCCAGCAACATTCACAGCTCTGTTTGCTACTAACGAAACACTGTTGTGTTATAAACATGAGCTTTAAAATCTGGTACTACAACTGCATTTTAAATACGGAGATAGGGATAGGCTCCCCAAAAATAAAAATTCTGTCATCATTTACTAACTCCCATGTCATCCCATACCTATGTAACCTGTATCTTTCTTCTGCAGAACATAAAAAGATGGGGGTTGCATTGAATTGGAAACACTAGTATAAAGGCCAATTTGGAAGATTCTTAAATGAATTAAGCATTGTTAGAACTGTATATAAGCTAAAGCACAAGCAAGACAATGAGTGTTTTCCTGGGGTGATGTCTGAATGTCTGCAGGTCGATGGGGGCTCAGGTGTGTGACCTTGCAGACACACCTCAGGCGTTGGTGGTTCACTGTGCGGTCAATGATTCATAATTCAGTCGTGATGAGAGTGTGCATCCAGTGCATTATCCCACGTTTGTGCACCTGTGCTTGATAAAATGTGCTGGTTTGTTTAATAATTATGAGGACTGCATTGGCTTTTATGCTGCCACTTCATGAAAATGTATTTTATATGGCTCTGTGAGCTGCAGCGCCCATGAGGTTGCTCGTTTTGCCAGGGGTGATAATCATCATGGCTACAATTGATAGCAAATGACTGTAGAAATTGTTCACCTAAAAATGAAATTCTTACCAGTCGGCTGTTGTATTCAAAGTCTGTTAAAGTTGCATGGCAGCTTTGTGTATAAAAGACCAAAATTATGTCCTTATTCTCTGATAACTTCCCCTCAATTGAGCTGTCAGCACAAGAACTGCTATCGGTGGGTTGAAGTTGGCAACCGGGTCAATGAACAAATGATTCCTTTGAATCAGTACTTTTTTAAAGAACCAGTTGATTTGGTTCACAAATCAGACTAAACGTTGGCACCGATAGTATTGTGGGCATTGTGCCAATTGTGCTACGGGGCATCCTGGGTTTGAATCCTGGCTTTTTGACCTTTCCTGATCCCACCTCCCTCTCTCTCACTCCCACTTCGCTTCCTATGATTACCACAGACCTATCAGAATAAAGGCAAAATGCCAAAAAATAAATCTATACAAATCAGAATGAACAATTTGTTGATGAATCGGACTATTCTAGAATTGAAGAAAGTAAGTGAGTTGAATTTTAAAAGAACCGACTCAAAAGAGTGATTTAATTCTTTATGAACCAGTTGCCCCTTTTCACAAATAAGACTGAATGATTCAGTTGAGTGAATCTTTAATAAACCTCCACATCGTTATCCCTATTTTAGCCAGGAGCTGAAACCATGTGTGTGTAGGCCTCCATATCTAAAAAAAGAGAAAACAAATGACATTTTCTCTTAGATGCCACAGGAAGTGCTTCACCGTCCAACGCTTAGCTTGTTGTCATTGTGACGTTGTGGGTGCTGCGTGTATGCGCGAGAATGCCAAGCCTCTCGGTGCGGCAGAGACATGGATTCTTGGAATGCAAATAGTTTTAATAAAACAAAAAAACAAAACGAAACAAAAACACTGACAAGGCAGTGACAAA
>JAUMHE010000032.1:1108567-1122226 GCA_032359235.1 Enteromius mattozi | reverse complement strand
TTAAACAGAACAGGGAGAAACCAAAAGAACCGGACTAAACCAAAATACAAGAGCACATGGACAAGACTAGAAAACATGAACAAAAACACAGAAGACGCCTCACGGCGTTACAGTCATGGCTATGGATATGGACTGGAAGAGAGCAGGAGGGCAGGTCAGTGCAGAGCAACAGTCAGCCAGAGCGATATAACCCACTGCTCACTGATCAATACAGATCACACGACTAGAGCCTCTGATCCTACTACCACAGAGAAAGAAAAGATAGACAGACTGAGAGCAAAAAAGAAAAGAGAGAGGAGGAGAGATTTATTAGGAGCGCAATAACGATAGAGATCTGCCAAAAGAGAGATTTAGAGAGTCGAATGAAAGGGGTGGGCAAAGAAGGATGGAGGGTGAGGGAGAAATGCTAGAAAAAAAGGGTGACATTAAAGAGATTTAAGGGGAAGAGCATGAGAGGATGCAAGAAGTTTACAAGAAGTCTTGGAGGAAAAGAGTTAAAAGAGCAGTTCGCAACTTTGTTGCTTCATGTTTTGTATGGCAAAACTAAAGAAGAATGTTCGCAAAGCATTTTTTGATTAGTGGTTTTCAGGGTCACAAAGGCCTTTTCAAAGCTTAAAAGTATTCAAAAGAGGAGTGTATATCTACTTTTGCATTCCATCTAAACAAGAAAGCTGAATAGGTTTGGATGGACATCAAGGTGAGTAAACAATATCAGAATTTAATTTTTTTGGGTGAACAGTCTCTTTAAAAGGTCACTGTATGGCGAATATCCAGTGGGCTGATGGGTAAATAGGAGATAGATAAGAGAAGACACTTAGAAGGCAACTACAGAAGGAGGGAAAAAGACACACAGCAAGAGATGGAGGGTGAGATGGTCCTCACCTGCTGTTTGGCGACTGCAAGAGGGATCGACGTCCAGCATTCTGCATTAAGAGCACAGCTAGCCCGCTGCGCTATATCATCTACCGCCAACAGCGAAAGACAGGCACAAGACAAGATGCATTGAGATCCAGGAAGGACAAAGAAGAAGGAGAAAAACACAGGAGCGGGAGTTTGAAAGAGATGGAGGAATGGAAAAGAAGATGCAAGCCCTCACGAATCCTCAAGGCTGAATGAGCTATACGTGAACGTGTGAACAACAGCAAAATAAGCTGTAGCTGCAATCCAGGATTATGAACAGTAACTGTTTAGACTCCTCACAGACTTGTTAACAAAAGGCTTTGAATCAGGATTAGCAGTTGCCCTGTCAGTCAAGACACTGCGGAACACGCATAGACTGTCTAAGAAGGCTTTTAGCACTTTTTTTGGTGTTACATCATTTTAGTGTCACGATAAAGTGAGCAAAATGATCACAGTTTATAAATATTAATATGGTATTGTTCAAATGTGCTTAAAAAAATAATAATTTCACCAAAACCTTATAAGTTTCACATATTTTTAGACCACATATGCAGTTGTCAGTTCACTTTTTAGTGCTTAATTCTGGTGTATACACACACAGTTACGTAATGTATGGGAGCAACAGCTGCATTCTGCATTCTATGCAGTGTGTATGGAACCAAACTAAACAACTAGTCATTAATGACATATTTAACCATGTATCAGAACTGTGTCTTTTCTGTATATGCAGCGCAAGAAATCACAGGGTGTGTTGGCTCATTAGTGTTGCCAGATCTGAAGAAGAAGAAGAAGAACCCAATAGTAAAATATAGCTACCTACTTTATAAATTCCGTAAAGTGGAACACTTCATGAGCTGAGCACAAACAAAAATCCCAAAGACAATTACTAAGTGTTTCTTATGATAAATGGACATGGCAACACTTAAACAAACAATTTCTGATTATAAACAATATCTGCAAAGTTACAATGCTGAAAGTTCAGTGCAAACGAAGATATTTTAGATTTCTGGCAGTTTAATGCCTACAAAAACGACTGGTAAGGAACTACAAGAAGTTACTTTCTGGGTTTGTTACATCAAGAACCCAGAAACCCCTGCACACGGGAACATGCAACAAAGGGGGCGAAACCATGCTATGCTGCTGAGAAGAGGAAGAGAAAACTCTGGATGGGCAAAAAAATATATTCATATATGAATCACGATTCTGTCTTTTAACGATTCTAAAAGATTCACAAGTTTCAAAATCAATGCTCTAAAGCAGTGGTTCTTACTGTATCTTGTTCCTTGCATCTCCCTGCTCTGCATCTCTCTCTTACGCACACACAGATCAGCTCAGCTTAAATGAACTGTATCATTTATACACTTATTTTCATATCTTTGAGAAGCGTTATACTTGCATGTGGTTGCCATACTGTATTAAAGGGTTAGCTCACCCAAAAATGAAAATTCTGTCATTAATTACTCACCCTCATGTTGTTCCAAATTTATAAGACCTTTGATCATCTTCGGAACACAAATTAAGATATTTTTGATGATATTATAGAGCCATCCGACCCTCCATAGACGGCAATGCAACTGAAATAATCCAGATCCAGAAATGTGGTAAAAACACTGGTAAAAAAAAACAAAAATAACATCATATACTCAACCATTCTTCTCCTATGACTTATGTCTTCCACCATTTTAGAGAACATTACTGCATAAGCGTATGCTTTCTTATAAGTGTAAACAGCCGCAGATTACGCACAAATGCGCTTTCACCCGGATGTAAACAAGACTGATTATGTCAAGTACGTTAAAGGTTGCGTATACGGTGCGTTGAGCATGGCGGAAGACGTAAGTTACGGGAGAAGAGTAAATTATGTTATTTTTGTTTTATTTGTGCAAAAAATAGTATTCTTGTAGCATCGCAAAAGTGAGGTTGAGTCACTGATGTCACATGGATTGTTTTACCGATGTTTTTGCTATGTTTTTGGATCTGGATTTCAGTTGTATTGCTGTTTATAGAGGGACAGATGGCTCTCTGATATCATCAAAAATATCTTCATTTGTGTTCCGAAGATGAATGGAGATCTTATGGGTTTGGAACGACATGAGGGTGAGTAATTAATGACAAAATAAACATTTTTGGGTGAACTAACCCTTTAAAACCATATATTAAAAGCTATAAGCAGTAGCATTTACAAAACGGCCAAAAAGCGCCAACAAACAAAACAACATTTCCAAAATGATCAAACTCAGCCCACTGCGTATTTCTGAGGGAGGGATTTCATAGAAACAGGAAATGGTCAACATGTTTTTCTGAGTTAAATTATGTGAAAAAATAATAACTAAGCATTAACACATGTTAAACTGCACCCCATAAACACAATCAAGCCTTGAAAAAAAAAAAAAAGAGTCAACCAGCCCTTTAAAATATAAAGCTGTACTGTTTTTATCTTGGTTTATCATCGAACCGGTAACCGTTTCATTCCTAGTCACATCACACAAATACAACTGTAATGAAGTTTGAAACACTTTCCCCGATGTGGCACTGACAAACATCATTCGTCCATGCTGTCATCTGTGGTTTTTAATCCTTGATGTGGCCCTATAACCTCACATACGCACTGTGTGTCTACGGGATCAGAAGGCTCACAGGGATGGCACAGACCTCCGACTGCTTAAAGAGCTCAAAGCCAACTGTCGGACAGTATTCACACACGCAAACACACAGCTGCAGCCCGATGGCTGCCAGCACTAGGAGAGGGATCAGATCTGTTAGTCTCTGCCAAGCCCTGGGAGAGCGAGGACACTTTGGACATGGCATCACTGGACGTGCAGATCCAAACACTGAGACATTGTTACTGTTGTGAGACGCCGATTTGGTTCTCCAAATCTCTCCCAGAACTCTCCACTGCCACTCAGCAACAAGCCACAAGCCAGATCCCAGCACTGACGCACACACATACACACACACCAATCTCCAAATGCTGGAACAGGAAAAGAAAGGAAAAGAGGGATGAGGACCATGGGCGAGCAAAGCCGCCACTGACTCTCTCAGAGACTAGGGGCCCTCCAACTCTGAATCTGGCGTGAAAAGTACAGCAGGGATGAAGAAGAGAGCCTGCTTGGAAAGCAGAGAAGGAATGTGTTGGGACCAGGAATTAGAGGATGAAGAAAAGGGGGGGAAAAAGAGGAAGTGGATTTTTTTTTCTTTCTTGGATGGAAGCTTGGATCTTTTCAAGGTCAAACACAGTATAATAGTAGGGTAATTTTATAGTTCTATCTGTAGTATAGTACATTATATTCTAGTGTGTGTGTGTATGTATAAGAGCTTTCAAATGATTATGTATTTTATATATATACTGTACATAATGTACACAGTACACAAACATTATGTAAACAAAAATTATCTTTTGCATGCAATTAATCATAATTAATCGTTTGACAGCACTAATATATATAGAGAGAGAGCGAGAGAGAGATTTATAATTTAATCATTTTGTTCATTCACTTTTGTTTCTTTAAAAAAACATTTATTTATTTTTACATTACATATGAATTAGCAGTGTTTTCATTACCATTTAATTAACAACAAATGTTTTTTGGTATAACAGTTATAACTTCTATTTAATGTATGTATATATATGCACCAAACATTACATTTAAATTAATTATGTTATGAAACAACAGAATTAATGTAATATTTATTTATTGATTTCCCCAAAATCTAATAACATTTCCTAATATTTTAATAAAAAAAAAAATTATTGATTACATCATGTGCATAAATACATAATACTCCAATATACATTTTACAGCAAAAAAAGAATATGTAATAATCTTGAACGTTTTTATGTATAAGTAATATATATGTAACAACAGCTGAACAGCTGAAAACAACCCCAGGTTAATAAAAATCTCTTAATATCATAATTTTCCAGAGAACACTGAACATCGACAGCACCGGAACGTTGACATTGCGTAAGCCTGACTGCTTGTCAAATATAATGTTTTTAATATTGCATGAACTAATCAAATAAGACATCCCCAGCGATGCATGTAATCACAAGAAGCAGAATTACACTTAGAACCAGCGCAGGATGCGAAAGAGCTCTGTTCCTGATGGATGCTCGGGCATTTCAGCAGTTCATAGTTGGCACAGGGCTTGGCGCAAGTTCAGGAATCCAAGATGTCTGTGTGTTTACATGCACAATACAAAAAGAATAACCAAAACTCCCAGAAGAAGCCAAGTGTGTATTAGAGCCACTCCAGAGACGAATACAACAGGGTTTTAAAAGCGCTATAGATGTGGATCTGGGCTTCGTAGTTAATCCATGGCCTCAAGGTTTTTGGCAGCCATGACAGGATGTCACATTTGGTTGGTTTGTGGGAGATTTTCTTCTATCTACTCTAATGGATGCATCAGAAACAATGGGTTTGCTATCACATATGCCAGGGTCTATGTGCTTCCTGTAAGGCCACACACAACACTGGCATCAACTCCAGCGCTCTCCATATGCCACACATTCATAATCGTTAGTCATGGTTTACTGTTTTCTACTTTCCTTTGTCTGTACACACACACTCTGTCTCTGTCCGGGGCCTGAAATGATGATTTATATGGTTTATTTAAAGTCAACGGTGCCTCCAGTGAAATAGTTTCCTCAATGGCAGCACTTTGTCCGAGCAGTCACACACTCAAGCTTCTTGTCGTTTACTTCCAAACTTGGCTTGGGCGTCTCGATTCCTCCGAGTATCTGTGGATGAGCACTGGAAGGTTCCAGTTTCTTGGCTGCATCCCCGGGGGCGGAATTGAATGCAACAGAATCCGTATCTGAGGTGGTGTGTACATATCTCCTTGCCAATAGCAATGAATTGAGAATATGTACCAGCCATAAATATTTCCTACAGGCTATGATTCTGTATTTTATATGTATATCTCTTTTTATATTTAATTTCTCTATATATATCTGTCACTTCAGATGAAAAACACAAAGAGTCAGATCATTCTAGCAATTTACACCAGAAGTTCCTAGTAAAGTACTAATATTAAATTGTCTCTTTTAATTAATTTATTTTTTACTCCAGTTTGGCACTTAGTAAATTCAGGCCTGTAGTAACATCATCTGGTTAAATTGTTATTATAGAATATATAATTTACCCGTGCCTGTTTGTTACAGGTATAGCACTATATCTATGACCTCATCACAGTTCTGTGTATCCCTGAGCAAAAAAACTGGCAAAATTAAATGTCTTTTTTTTATTTAATAAAGTATGAGTGACCCTGCTGGCGTTATGTTGCGTCTTTCATCTTTAATTTTGAGACCACGCCATTCCCCGTAACAAAGGTTTCTCAGGCAGATGTGCGCCTCTATTTGAAAACGTGCAGTTTCTGATGTGAGCATGGAATATAACTATGCGTTTTCTGTTTCAGGTATGGTTTTGTGTGTCCATATGTGTCCATCAGTTTACACTGTAATGACGCTTGCAATCTCTCTGTTTTAAAACTAAAAGAGGGAAAACAGATGTGTTGTCATGCTGAGAGATAAGCAGATGTATGTGTGTGACAAAATATCATATATAGTGTTAAAAAATAAATGATGCAGCTGTTGATAAGCTATTCTCTGCTATTCTCTGTATTTATTTAATCTCCATTAGATGAGAGGCGTTTTCGGAACGTTCTCTTGCGTTTACTGTTGCTGTCAAGGACTATTATTTTTAGCGGAAGTACAGTATTTTAGGAACTTGCTTCAAAAAAGTAATATTTTAATACATATAATTTTGGTTTTAATATTTTTTATCGTGTGGTAACCGTTTTATAAAAGCAATAAGGTATGCGAGGCAATACTGTATCGTGAATAAATCACGATTGCTTACTTAAAATACTTGTTTTCTATTTTAATATATAATAACAAATTATTTATTCTTGAAATCGCAACGCTGACTTTTCAGCAATTTCCATTGCTCCAGTCTCCAGTGATCTTTCAGGTATCATTCTAATATGCTAATCTGATGCTCAAGAAATGTGTTATTATGATTGTTCAAAAAAAATGTTGCTTCTTAATATTTTTGTGATGCTTTTTAGGCTGTCTTTTAATTACACAGAAAACTGGATGGTTAAAAAGTACTAAAAGAAGTATTCACATGACATTTACAGCTTGAAGTGATTGGCTCAAAGCATCCTGGCAGCAGATCTGAGAGACCATGAGCAAAGATGGTTGAGCATTGCCAAGCAACTGCCATTGAGATAAATGGGAATGAGCAGACATTTTTCTCCTGGTATTAAAGACCTCCTTGATCTCTAAAGGTTATTTTGCCAAGTCACTTAGAGGTCTCATTTCCAGCACGCATAACCCTGAATGCAACTAAACAAGTATTTTCATTTCATATTATCCACAGGAGCCTTCATTGCAAGCCATAAATTCAGCACCGTCACATTATCCTGTGAATATATACAGCTCTCCATCGCAACATTCAGCAGGGGAATTGTATTGGGCTGGTATCTAGAGCTGCTGTGCTTTACTGAGGGTGTCTGCCGCTGCTGTCTTTTCTCTTCCTTTTGGCACAGGAAGCTCAGTTTCTGTTCTGTCAGTTTTGTTCTGTTCCCCACAGGCCTGTTTGAAAGATAATCATTCAGATTTAAAGGATTATAGATGCTTAGAGTCCTGACCTGACTCAGTCTCCCTTTATTTAGCAATACCCTTTTCATTTCAAATCCTCTCCGTCTCTCTCTCTCCGTCTCTCTGCTCATATCTCACAGCCAAGCGTGCTTCTCGGACTGAGCAATTTCGAATTGATTTTCCATTGCTTACCTTAATATCATTAAAGACGAGTCTCATTTTCTCTCAGCAGAGCAAATACACCCACGGAGACCCGCACAGAGGCTTGTATTAGCGCTGCCGTCTGCGACAGAGTTTCATAGTTATAATTCTCCCTCCGCTAACCCTTAACATAATTGTGTCTCTAATTCACAGTACGGTTTCATTTAAAACTGTTTTCACTTTTGTACTCGCTCTCATATTTTCTGGTCTCTCTTTTGGCTCGACACTTACCACTGCCCTGGCTCGTATATTTTGGTTGCGTTTTGCAAAGCTTTCTGGGCATTGGCTGTGAGAAGAGTGTAATCCACCACCTCAAACGCCGCCTGCATAATTTAATGTTTGGTCGGCACGACAACAGCACTAAAATTAGGCTTGTGACAGGAAGAATACATTATAAAGCAGCCTGGGAAGAGAGCAGCATGGTTGGAGAGGAGCCTGGGGAATGCTTTTAAAAACTCCCTCAGATTCTCTATAGGAAGATTGCATTATTCTTCCATAATTCCCATAATCCTGCTTTCTGACTCATACAATTTGCACTATTTAATCTGTTACTACCTGGTCGAGGTTCTTGCAAGAACCACAAGGGTTTGGTAAGTTCATTAAACACAATCTATCCCCAAATGGTCTTATGCAATATTGGAATTAGAAGCAAATGAACATTAGAGCGTTACGATAGATGTGTGGTAAAAGCAGCACTGTTTATTTGGAGCACTGGCCCTCTGAGGGAATATGGCTTAACTGGCTTTTAATTTTAGTGTCTGCTATTTGTTTAACTCCATTTAAAGCTACTTTAAAACTTTTCATGCAGTAAGCTTTTTGTAGCTTAGAGTTCAGTTACATTTAAATATATACTATTTGATCATAGCAGTGTGCACTGTATAAAGGACCAAAAACATTGGGAATATCAATTAGAGTGATGCTAAATGTGCACAGAAAATATAGATTTAATGCACAGAAAATCATTCAGTCAAAAATAGGAATAGCTTCAAAAAGACATGAAGCGCAGAACCTTGAATCAGTGAATCGTGTAAGAGAGAGAGGAGCATTTAGGAGAACGCTTTTGATTATTTAGTTCACTGTGCAAACAATATGATACAAAAACATTTAGACAGGTTACACTGCTGCTTTTGGAAGAAAAAAAAAAGTAGCTCATTATTGAAAACGCTACATTGTTTTGGGAACAGCTGAGCTGCTGCAAAACGCAGTTAAGTTTATAGTTTATAGTATATCTCTACCTTTAGTTAGTACTGGTTTACAAAGACTGTAGCCATTATTGAATGTGGATCGTGTCTCTTTTTTATTCTCAGCCCTTCCCTTTTTCATTTTTCGTGCAGGACTGAAGATCCGTGAAGTGATGATAAATGTGTCCAGACAGCAGGTGGAGGACTTCCACGGACCAGAGGACTACTGGTGTCTGTGTGTGGCCTGGAGTCATCTGGGCACCTCCAAGAGTCGCAAAGCCACAGTCCGCATTGCATGTCAGTAATCATAACCTGTTTTCTCATAAATAACTTTCTACTTTTGAATTGAAATCTTAGTATGTGTGCTGATATATATATATATATATATATATATATATATATATCACTATTTATACTCAATTGTTTTATAATTATAAAAAATAGCTGGATTTCTAAATTAGTTTTTAAATAGATTTTGCAAACTCTAGATAAAAACAGCATTATTTTATTATTTACATTCAGTTATGGTAATGAAAACAGAAAAAGTCAGCAGATATAGGCTCCCAAAAATGTAATAACAGACTATCACACAGCTGACATTTCGAATAAGTAGGCTCTTCATCAGGCAATGCAATTATAGGATTAATTAATATTTTCAATCAGCTTTTTTTTATTTGAAATTTTCATTGTAATTGTAATTTTAGAAACATTCTTATTATTTTTTTTTTATTTTGTATTATTTTAATTATTATTATTTTAATTACCTTTTTCTTCCTTTTTTCAAATTAACATTTTTTTGTATTAATTTTTTTTTATATTTTTTTTTTTAGTTACACTGGATTGTACCACCCTTAATAATGTAATTATTTGAATACTATAGAAGCTATTTTATGCTAATAGCATTAGCTAGTGAGATGCTAAAATTGTTTGCGTTAACATGAGTACTGTCAAATAATTAATCATGATTAATCACTTTAAAAATAAAAGTTTTGTTTACGTAATAAATGTAGGCCTATGTGTGCTGTGTTTTATTATATATATATATATATATATATATATATATATATATATAAATACACACACACACACATTCTCATATATTTTGAAAATATTCACATATATGTACATGTATATATTTATATTATTATGTCTTTTATATAAAAATATATATATATATACACACACACGTATGCGTTTGTATTTATATATATATATATATATGTAATAAATATACACCGTACACACTTATATATTATGTAAAGAAAATGTATCAGTTTAAGGCTTACTTTTACTTGTACTGGGAGGAAGAACATGTTAATATTGAATACACACATCATGTTGGAATCATAATTCAAACAGTTTTTTTCAGCTCCACACGCTACCAGTGTCCTTTGTGTTTCCATACAGACCTAAGGAAGAACTTCGAACAGGAGCCGCAGGGGATGGAGGTGCCAATCAATGGCATGATCGTGCTCCACTGCCGCCCACCCGAGGGAGTGCCTGCAGCTGAGGTGAGTGTTTCACAGCGCCCTCTACCTGTCTGGATGTGTGAGTGTTTAATCTATTGAACAGAATTTCAGACAAATCAATCAATCGATGTTGACTTTCAGTATGCTGTTTGTGTATTGCCTTATAGGCATTTGATGTGCATGCTTTCCCTGTGAGTTAGGGATGAGTGGGGTTGTATTTATGAGCGAGTATCGGTGTGTGCATTATCATTACCGTAGTCAGGGTTCTGGAACGGTGATATATTCAAAAGTGCATTTGCATGCTCAGCGCAGGGTCTGCAGTGCATTTACATGTGTCTGTTGATTTTTTTTCTGTGTTTTTTTAGCAAACACCTCCTCATTACATTAACTTAGGGGATGTTTTTGTGTCTCTTTTAACAACTTTCTCCATTCCTTCTGTATTTTTTTCCTTATATATGTCCTGAATAATATGTGTTTTCCAAAACAAGAACTACCCCATGCTGCTAGAGATAAAAGATTTATCTCAAATGGACAGTTTGTGTTACTGTAGGCCCCTCGTCTTCTACTTGCTGGGTCACTCACAAGACCTTTTCTTTTATATGCATGAATGCCAGTTTGGAGATGAACACAGACTTTGAATAATGCAGAGCAAATCCCATCCTAAACCTCTGAACTGCTGTCCACTGTCCTAAGAAAACTCATTCTCCTGGGAATAGGGTTGCATTGTGAAGCAGCAGTGGGGCTATCTATCTATCATCTATCCATCTATCCATCCATCCGTTTTTATCATAACTTCTGCATACACATTCTAGTTTACAGCAAGAAGTGATATTGAATTCTTTGAGTGTCAAAGAAACATTCTGAGAAACCGCTCTCAGGTTCATCTCAGTGACTCCAAGTGTATAATATTGAACCTCCTACAGAGTTTTGTGACAGGCTTAGGAGGATATCCATGTGCTTAGTGGAAATCAAACTGGCAATTGCTTCTCATAAACCCAGTGTCAAATTATTTTCATCCCCCACATTCTAGTGAGATGATAAGTGATACCGCTGCGTCTGCCTCTCTGAGGCTGCTGACAGATTCCTTGTTTTTTTGTTTTTGTTTTTTTTATGTCACTCCATGTTCTTTGTAGTAGTTTCAGAACAAGCAATACTTAAACTAGGCCACCGCATTTCAACATCAGCTTAAAAAAAAAGCATATCAACTCGTGCCATCTGTCATGTTGGAAATGGATCCAAAATGGCTGTATGGTGATCTGCCGTCTGTGATCTGGAGGGAAGCAGCCTGCACCATCACTACAGCTAATCAATAGTTACCAGAGCCAACATGGCGCTGCTGCTGAAAAGGATAGTCAGGCTTAGGCGATGTTTGAGACGGAGCCAAGATCCGGGTCCAGAGGTCTCTGTGCCAGAAGGGTTTGTCGCTGGAGATTACAGGTTGGCAGCAGAACGCTCCCTCTGTAATCATTGCTGCTCAAAGTCTAAAGGTCAAGTCAAAGAACTATGCCACTGGTAGACATATGAGCCAAGATGGCTCCCCCGTTGGCTGGCTGATACCATCTTTGGACGGGACACAAGTCTGGCTGAGACTGGAAATTGATCAAGGGCTCGGAGAGTGTTGGCAGGTCACGGCTGACACGCCACCTCTGTGCTTCACGCGGGTTAATTATTTTGCTCTCGATTCTGGCAGTGAAACGTGAAAACTTGATTAAATCGCTTGTATTTGAGTTTTTTTTCTTTTTTTTGAAAGACATTTGCGAAAGGTCACAGGCTCGTAACAATTTTGTCATTGTTTATTCTTGCATATGTCATCCTTGTCCTTTGTTTGTTCTCCGCTTGAATGGAAACCTGTTTAGAAAATATCATTTCCCTGGAGCTATAAGATCATCCCTGTTGAATAATGAACGTAACATAATTAAAACAATTACACCAACAAGGAAATGAAAGTGCGATATTAACTGTCAAAGTAAAGTTCATACAGATTACTCACAGCTAAGATGGCAGAAAAAAAAGCTCTCAATAACTTTGAGAGACCAGACCGATCATTAAGCTCATATTAACTTCACAATCCTCATCCAGCGACGCAATTAATCATTCAGTCTGATGAAGCAAAGTCATTTAAAGTGCTTAAAATGTAATTATTCAGCAATAAACATGGCACGGCCCGCGCTGTCAAGAGTAGGATGAGAAGGAAGGACACGTCCGGCCCGTTCTACCCTCACATCCGAAATAGCGCAGTTGGATTTGGAAAGTTCATTTCTTTAATGCGATTCGGTGAAAGTCACTGTAGCGTTCGTAAGGGGCCGTGGACTTGATTGAAGCAAAGTGATGCAAAGGGACATTAATGAAACTGGAACTTAATTGAGTAGGATGGAACAAACCCGGACGAGACCTCCTTTTGTAATTGCCTTCTTGTCACTTTCACTTTCTGTCTAAATGAATGTAAATCTAAAGGGTGATTTTTGCCCAGAATGACGATGTTATGAGGTGTTGTACCCGTTTCAGGGCTAATTGGATTGACCTGTTAGGGACGTGCCAGATTCAGTGTTTTTTGGACGTAGCCACCCGGAAAGTTTGTCCGTGTTGTTGGCCTCTGGAACGTCTCAACATAACATGATTAACTGCAGTATGTGTAACTCACATACTGTGAGTTACACATGTGTTGTTTTTTTTCACGCATTTAAAAAAAAATTGCCTTAGTCAAAGTTTTTTCTTAACAAAAATGTAGTCAGTTTTAACGTCAATATCAAAAAAATTTTTTTTGTCTATTTTACCTTTAATTAAATTGTTTGCACTTTAAAACAACAACAAAAAAGTGACTAGGACAAACGGTAAATATACACAAGGACATAATGGGAGAACTGAAAACACCTGGGGAACACAACTGGAGACTAATTAACTAATAAACTAATAACGAGGACAGGAATTCCAAATATGGTCAAGGGTAGACACGTGGGGGGAAAACCAGAACAAAACATCCAGAATACGTAACAATATTTTACATTTTCTTCTTTTGTGTTTTGCATAAAAACTCATAGTGATACAAAGCCATACAGATTCGAACAGCATGAGGGTGAGTGTGTAAAGTGATGGTAAAAGTTTTATTTAATCTCTTCAAAATCAGAAAATCTAGAATAATAATGATAATATGAATTATGACATGTTTAAAAATATGATCTGAAAAGATTGTTTTATTTTTTATTTTTTTGGTTTCCAAGGAGACAACCATCTAGATCAGGGGTGTCAAACTCAATTCCTGGAGGGCCAGAGCCCTGCACAGTTTAGTTGCAACCCTAATGAAACA
>JAUMHE010000032.1:1094787-1105281 GCA_032359235.1 Enteromius mattozi | reverse complement strand
AAAAATGTCAACAATTCTGTGTTTTTCTGTCAATATGGGGTGCTGTGTGTACATTAATGAGGAAAAAAATGAAGTTAAATGATTTTAGCAAATGGCTGCAATATAACAAAGAGTGAAAAAATCAAGGGGGTCTGAATACTTTCCGTACCCACTGTATCAGTGTCCTAACTGAACTATGGCCTAATTCTGGCTTAGTCTATGAAACCAGGTCTATATGTAATAAAATGTATTCATTTTATAATGTATTTGAATGTGTCAATGTAATACAGTATATGAACTTTAACTGAATTTTTAAATCTTTTGAAATCTGTATAAACATTTATCTATTTAAACATTAATCAGATATATAAATTATTTATCTGCACAAAAATTTAGGGTAATGAAGTGTTAGCTATTTTTAGTAGGTATTTGCTTTAGAAACATTAATATTGTCATTAATATTTCATGGGGATAGTTGTCTGACATGTATGAATGTATGAGTGTGTGTGTGTGTGTGTGTGTATATATATATATATATATATATATATACACATCTTTTTTATCAAATAAATGTAGCCTTGTAAACATAAGACACAATTTTTTTTTTAAAAGAGAGAATCTCACCAACCCTATATATATAAATATACTTCTGTTACTAATAGCATTGTGATATTTTTCAACTAGAGTAAATAAGCATTATGAAGTCAAAGCAGCAAAATGACTGGATTAGGTTTTGTGGTCCAACCGTAAACACAGAAGAGAGGGAAAGGGAAGAAAGGGAGAGAGAGAGAAAAAAAAAGAGGACAGATGCAGTCACCGCCGTTCTGGGAGCTCTGGACTGGAACGGAGAAAAGAGTGAAATTAAAAGCATATGATGAAAGAGTTCTCTCCGGCCATCACGAAGATGAGAAAGAGAGAGAGAAATCTCTCACACATGACAATCTGATGGCTGATATATTGATTTTCTTCCCTTCATTATTCTTTAAGGCCTTAGAGAGGGAGTTCGAGCAATTTTGCTTGCCCCACGTGCGTGTTTGCTGCCGTGGTGTTCGAGCGCAGAGGGCGAGAACTTTACACATAAACAGAGATCCCCAAGGGGCGTGCTGTGTTTTTAATCTGCAAACGCGCAGTGACATAAATCAACCCACGTCCCCGTGCCCTGATGGCTACCGCCCCTCTGGACCGACTTAGAACTAGCGGCTGTTGGCAAATGATTGCATTTTACATGATCAGCCATGCGAGGAGGGCGCGTCGTCACGCCATCGCTACGTTTGAAAATCCTAATGAATCAGACCATCAAACATCATAGCTGAATAAATAACACTCTGCTGGACTTGACCTTGCAGTCGCCTCAAACTGGCATGAGGTCTTCGAATGAGCTGTGACCTGTGACCTGATCAAGGTGACGGGTTTGAACGTGATCTAAAAAAAAGCAAGCGTCTGATGCGGCACATGTTTTTTATTGTGCTGTCAGTCTGTGATAGGTCACACAGAGGTCATTGTGAAATGCATGCTGTTACATTGATATGGCTGGTGTCTTATTTGACAATGTATCTTGGATTTAATTGGCTGAGCTGATGTGGGGGCGATGTTTGCTTTAGATAGGCTGTCAGGAGCGGTCTCATGCTGGTTGTGAAGTTCGAGAAAAGGTTGGCAAAAAAACATTAACTCAAACTCTAAAGCCTCAATGAAAACTGTAGATTGGTTCCAGGAGAGAGAGCTACTCTTTGCTTGTGGCCTCGTAGTTTCATTGCTTCTCTGCTGGTTGGATTGACAGTAGACTTTCATTAAAATGTCTGGATTTACTCACAAAGGCTGGTTTTAAACTGTCAAATATGCCTGTTTTTTTTTTTTCTAGGTTGAGTGGTTGAAGAATGAAGAGCTGGTGAGTTCTCTTGAAGACATCAATATCGACACTCGAGCAGACCACAACTTGATCATCAATGAAGCAAGGCTGTCTGACTCTGGAAACTACACCTGTCTGGCCAGCAACATTGTTGCAAGAAGACGTAGCGCCACAGCAACAGTCATTGTTTTTGGTATGGAAACATGTTTTAATTACGATTAAATTATGATTTTGGCTGCTATTTAGTACACTATACTCTAAAATATTTTTCTTTAGTTTACATGAATTATCCACAGCTGATTTTATTAATTAGGAATAAAGCAAGTGGATGAGTCACTTAATCACAGCTAGTTTGTACAGAAACACTTTTATTCAGGGACAAAACAAGTGTCTTTATAAGCAATTTGTTTTAGAAACACTGAAGGAATGCTTCAATGACTCACTCCTAAATAATCTATATTGTTTATGAATGAATCAGTGTTTTCACTGAATCATTTGAATGAATGAATCATTGAGTCATACAGAGCGGACACTTGTTGCCACCTACGTCACAGTATAATCTAAAAGAGTCATTCAGAAATAAAACAATTCTTTATTATGAGTCATTGAATCATTCACAAGTGATTTGTTTAAAAATACTAATTTATTCAGGAACAAAACAAGTGGCTCAAATAATTCACTCAAGTGATGTTTTAAAACTACTCATAAAGGCAGTCACTTGTATTGTTCCTGAATGAATCAGCATTTTTGAATGAATCTTTTAAATGAATGAATCACTGACTGACCTTCACCTACTGATGTAATGATTTAAACAGTAAAAAGAGTGGCATCCCCAAAGCACAAGCTGACAGTCTGTCGGGAATGTGCAAACACAAACAAGCAGAGTGACAAATCCCATTGACAAAAATTACAGTGCTGTTGTATGTTAGGTACGTATGGAATATGAGAGCTACACATTCCTTAAAAGGGTCATCGGATGCTCATTTTCCACTAGTTAATGTGATTGTTTAGGGTCTTAATGAAAAGTCTATAACATACTTTGGTTAAAATTTCTTGTCTTGTTTCGGTGCATGTCCCTTTAAATGCTAATGAGCTCTGCTCACCCCGCCCCTTTCTTCTGTGAGAAGAGTAAGACTGTTAACTTCTGCTGCATTCGTCACAGAACTTGCTAACTAGCATATTATTAGAAAAGGCAATTAGGAAAAAAGCTTATACTCACTCCTTCTGTAGATGAAGCTGATCACGAATGATTCGGACAAACATAGATGCATTTAGGTAGATTCAGGGGTGTATTCCCTTCAAAAGCAATGAGATATCGGCAGACTGGGGTGGGGGTGGGTCTAAGGTAAAACTCCACTGTCAATCAACAATTGTGGGAGGGGCCTCTGCGGAACTAGTCACTATGCTAAGAAGCTGTGAATGGCTTTATTTGAGAAAGGGTTATGATTTATGCTGTTTAAAAAAAAACACTGGGTGAATTTTTTTATCCTTATAAGGTGGTTGTATACACACACTGCCAAAGACACATATCAGTTCAAATAACATGTAAAAGTTAATTTTGCATCTGATGACCCCTTTAAGCGCTTGGGAAGGAAACAACCTTTTTCTCATCCTTTTGTATGCAAGTGCCAGAAAAGTTGCATTAAAATCATCTGAACCTCACAAGAGTTACTGCAGACCACAACGTGTGAAAGTTTGGCACACTGCAGAATGGCGCCGCCCATCCATTTAGTCACCTACACCGACCTTCACTCTAACAGTTTACAAAAACCGATCAACTATAAATCACCATCCCGCCACGACCCATGACACAGCACCCTCGTTTTTCAAATCCCCAATAATTCATCAAGCGAGACGTAATGTAGAAATACACCGTTTCATCATTTCTCCAGACCCGTGTCTGCATGAGGCCATCACTTAGACGCCCGGTATGGGTTCGATTATCTATTTTTGTCAACACATATAATGAGTTAATGATTCTAACGCTCCCTGTGTGGCCAGCATTGCCACGGTTCAGGCTCCATTAGCCTAATTGACATGGTCTCCTAGTGTTTTATCCTCAATATTTTGATGGTAAGGTAATATGGTGCACACTCTCTCCCTCTGCGTGGCTTCTGAGAGTCAGTCACAGATGAAGGCTAAAGTTTCAGAGGCTTGATTAAACACACTGAAAAGATTTGACATCAGCTGTCAGAAGCAGGCGACGCTGATTGAGCGCTAGCTGACTGATCCGCAATTAACGTTTAGCAGCTAGTGTAGCATCTACAATTTAACATGTCTCCCAGCAGTCCCTCGGGCTCAGCAGCCACAAGAAAATTCATTTTAGTGCTTTATTAAAGAAACAAATGCATTGTTTGTTGGGTTTGATAATGTTCATAGAGCATTAATGAGACAATGCACTGGTTAAGAGAAGGAAAATTAGCTAGTTTTATAGTTTGTAGGCCTTTGGAGGTAGTGAGTTGTACCCCCAATTGAGCACAATTTCTGAAATTAATAAACAGAATATGATATGTTTTAGCAGTAGTTCAAAACAAAAGCCATTTATCATAATGAAACTGCCACTACTGGTTATTTTCAAATGTATCTGTTCTTCATATGTCTGCTTCATGTGGAATCTATCTTATTCATTTGTTTTCTCATTAAGTGGCTGTTAGCATTTTTATGTAGTCTTGGCCAATATGGAATGGCATCTAATGTAATATCTGTGTAATCCAGTTTCATGTACCAATTAAATGATCAAGTCATTAGTCGTGTTAATTAGATAGAGCTGTTAAAATCATGTAGCATGTAAGTATGCATAGATTGCGAAATTGCACACGTCTGGAAAGTGATGATTCCATTTTGAGTTTATTATTTGTGTGTAAAAATTTCACAAACGTATAAAAGAGCCAATTCACACACAAAAGTTAATTATTGGCTTGTGAGCAGTAAGAGTGAGAGAGATTAGTATTATGTCTATGTATTTCATTTAAAAAGGTTTTAAAGTCCTCTTGTGGCAGATTTTTCTTGCTTTAATGGAGTTGTATGGGAAGTGAAACCGTGTGGTGTGGATAAACAAAGCCTTCTAGTAGGCCTTAACAGTAATGATGCTTAAAGCTCGTTTCTAAGAACGCAGTACAGAATGAGGCCAATGTTAATCTATCCTTTTTCTCTTGTTTTAGTGAATGGAGGCTGGTCATCCTGGACCGATTGGTCAGAGTGTAATGTCCGCTGTGGGAGGGGAATTCAGAAGCGGACACGGACCTGCACTAACCCCGCTCCGCTTAATGGAGGAGCTTTCTGTGAAGGAATGTCTGTTCAGAAGAGCACCTGCACCTCTCCATGCCCAGGTTAGAGATACAGAGCCGTTAACCTTTGAGCTGTGAGCTTGCAGTCCGAGCTGAATGGGATTGAATATAGGATTGTCTCAAAAACTAATCTGTTAGCCTTAAATGTATATGTCTCGATGAGTCTAGTCTGATTTGTGAAAAAAATATTACAGCCTTATGAGCTGGCTTTTTTTGTTTATCTGCCAACTCGATCATGCTGAATCATTACTGATCTTACTCACTGAAGTATGAATCATTACTTTCAGTTATATCTTGTTAGGGTGTAAAATATTTAAGGCATTCTTACACATACGCCACATTCAAATGTTTGCGGTTGGTAGGTTTTTTTGGGCAAATGTTTTTATAAACATATATTTTGTAAAGTCTCTTATGCTCATTAAGATTAAGATTGTAGAATCTTATTACAGTTTTACATGTGTTCTCTTTTTTATATATATATTTTAAAATGCAATTTATTCCTGTGATGGCAGATTTGAATTTTCAGTCATATTTTTTCTGGATTTTCACAGAATTTTCAATGTCACATCCATCAGAAATCATTCTAATATGCTGATGCTCAATACTGAAATCAGTTATGCTGCTTAATTTTAATTTTATTTTTATAAAACTATTTATGTATTTATTTTGTTTTTTTATAGCTTTCGAAAAGTTATATATTACTTCTTATCACAACATATATTCATACATATGTGTGTATATATACTTTATATGTGTGCATACATATAGCAATACTTTTTTTGGGTGGGATCAATACTGTTACAGTAGCTCTCCTGGAAATTTGCCTGCATTAAATGTGCTCTTTCCTCTCCAGGTTTTTGTTCTTGAAAACTCCAAAGTGCATTTTGCCATCTGATTCAACAATCCAAGGTGGTCAGGTGGTGTGAAAATGCCTCACTGCTATGCCTTGTTAATTAAACATGCTTTCTGAACAAATTGATGGCTAATCCATCTGTCTGAGAGCCTGCATATAAAGCAGGAATGTAACAGTATGTGCTGCATTTGAATTGACCTCAATGGCATAAGCCTCTGGAGTTTTAGAGTTGATATGTGTCTGCGTTCTGATAATGTGGCACTCATTCACACAGATTTTCTGTATGCTGTCTAAAGTGCAATAGAATTCTCTTCATAGCAAGCAAGAGAGATGGAGCGAGACAGATAAACAGGGATGAAAGGAATTCAGAAAGACAGACAGCTGAAAGAGAGTGTGGGTATGTGACACAGAGATTTGACGGTAAGAGAATTCAGGATTACGAAATTCCATAAGTTGAAGTTTAAGGAATCAAGATAGACATATGAAAGAAGAAAGACTGAGGGGCAGAAAGAGAAACCTGATGGAGTGAAAGAGAGAAGCAAAATCAGTCGCCGGGTCCTCGGGTGCTCTTACGCCGGCTAAATTTATGGTTTCATTGGAAGCACCAATCACATGGGAACCACTAGTCATGTTGGGGGGAAAGTTATCTGAGGAGGGCACCAGTCACTCTGCAACGAAAAAAACTTAATCTCGCTCTCCAGCCCAGCTCAATCCCAGTAGCCCACTCAACAGAGACACAAACACGGCATTTGCATTTAGATTAGCCGCAGAGGAAACACCAGCAGCCCATGGAGTCGTTAGGGTAAAGGGGAAAGCCTGATGGAACAAGACAAAAGTAAATTGTCTTTTGCTTTTGTCAGAGACAAACCTTGCAAGGGAAAATCCTGGAGTTATAGGAACACCTCCTGCTGAAAGAGAAACTAAATGACCGTTCTGAGAGAACGTTATGTCAAATACATAAGATTGGTCTGAGAGGAAGTATGAATTCCAATCTTTTAGTTGCAATCTCTGCATAATAAACTTTTATGCGCTCTAATGAAAACGTGTGTCTTTGTGTGTGACAGTGGACGGTGGCTGGGCCGAGTGGACTATGTGGTCTGTATGTAGTTCTGAATGTGAGAAACAGCGCACTAGAGAATGTACAGACCCAGAGCCAAAACATGGAGGAAGACTGTGTGATGGAGCCGCCCTGGACACGGACAACTGCACCGGAGACCTCTGTATCCAAGGTGGGTAATAGTCATTATGTCATTACTGCTGTCATCATCATTATTACTAGCATCTCCATCATTAATGCAGTAATGATGTAATAGTAATGCGTTGTATTCTTTTTTTATTATTGGTATTTGTACAAGATAAAAGGTGAATTCAGTGAAAAATTTGAAATTATAGATTGTCTCGATATAAAGCCATTTAAAGCCTTCCTACACAAAAATAAATTGAATATGAAACCAAGAGAAAAAAATAATAATAAAGAAATGGATAAGTAGTGTCATTCTTAACCAGAAAAAGGTGTCCAACTCACAGACAAATTTTAAATAGCAATATATACATTTTTATTATAAAATAAATAAGTATTCTTTGTATATTAAACAATGTAAGATTTAATACATTTTAATAATAATATCAATTAATTAATAATAACTTTTATATAGCGTATATGAGTTCATTAGCAATTTTTTATTTTTTATTTTTTTCACATTTAAAGTAATATCAATCAAATTGCAGCTGGGTTATTTTGATTAAGTAATAATAACTTAAACAAATACAGGTAATTAAAAAAAAATAAGTTAATTGAAAGTATTTTTTAACAGATTAAAAGTTTGTTTTATAGCAAAACCAGATAACTCCACATTTCATTTTAGAGTAAAAAAACAAACAAAAAAAACACTTGTTTAATCTTTGAAATCTCCTCAGATGACAGTGTAGATGCCTGACAAACCTTCTTGTTGTCGTGGTGATCATAGATTGTATGGATGTGATTACACACAATACACTGAGCTTTTCCCTCAGCATTGTAACACGCTGCTTTTGCAAGGTTCTGTCAGGACCTCATCAGGATGAGTTGGGGATAGAGGAGGGTAATTAGCTATTGAACAATGCAAAAACTGCTGATATACTGATGCGAGCTTAATTAATGTGACCTGCCACAATTAACACTATATGCTTGATTTTCATGAAAACGTGTCATCTTTTATTTTCCTTTCAAGCTCTGAAGAAGATATCACAGGTTCATCAAGTTTGTTGAAATTATCCACAGTCAGTCACGTTTAGGCAGCTTTGACGAAGCTCCTCTCAGCACGTCTTTTTAAATTAAAAGTAGCCTTGTCACCTGACTTGAATACAGCACTCTGATTAGCTAAAACGGACTTATCAGCTTCTGTTCAAAACCAACAATGGTGCTTGTCAGCTTTTGCAGTAAAACGTGAACTCGTGATGCCTTGAAAGTGGACAGTACTTTTTTAAAAAAGTGTTTAAGGTTTATATCTTGCTATATGTGGAGAATAATGCACAGCAATCAGCAAATTTTTTTAAAGTGGTGTTTAGCGGGGTTTTTTTTTTAAATAAGCTATTCATATATATATATATATATATATATAATTTTAATTTGTATTATAAATATTATATATACAGAATATATAAAAATAAGTGTATAGATTTTAATAATAAATGAAAGAGATGAATAATAACTTTTGTACTATACACACACATATATATGTTGTATTACCATCATTACCATCATCACCATCATCACTGCACCAGGCTAAACTAGATTGAAATAATTAAACAGCTAAACAGAAAAAGAATATTTTATTGTATCAATGAAAAACCTACGGATGGTATAATTCTTTCTACTTTAAATGACTCTGTGTGTGGTTGTAAAATGTATAAATGCTCAATATGTTCCTGATTTTCTGTTATACATCTCATCCAACTTCCTCTGTGCAGCACAGACACAGAGCAGTAAAAAATCATCTCACTTTTGTTTAGATCAATGGAGACAAGTGCTCTGTGGAAGGCTGTCAGCGCCTGAATGAAACCAGTCAGTCAAGTCCTCAGACGAGCAGCACTTGACAGGCCGTTTTGTAATTCCTTGGGAGAGGCAGAAATCTTCTGTTTTAATCCTCCTCGCTCATCATCCTGACAGTTCTTTAATCAATCTTTCCTGCCTCCATCCCCTGAGGGAGGAGGGTGTACACCTCGCCATCCTCGGCAGATGAGTCTAAAGCCCAACGGTGATAGACATCCCTATCAGAGACCAATTTCCTACACCTAATGCGGACACACACAACCACACACACTAATGCATCCGTAACGTTCTTTTCTGTGTGAGAGTGGCAATTCTGTGTAAAAGATTTGACAGAGATTCCAGATTACATGCCTGTCATTGACCGTTATACATATGTAGATCTGTGTTTAGACAGCTTGATTCAGTGCTGTCTTTTATTTACCTCCTACATAATTCTCAAAATTCATTTTTTGAAAGAGCGTGGAGGATTTCTAAGGTTTCTTCTCGCATAACTTTGATCAGCTCATGCATCGTCACACCAAATGGGCTTTTTTTATATCTCCAATGGATTCTTGCAACTTCCAAATGTGTACTGTTTGTGCATATTTGGAAGAGCACTGTTTGTGCAAGAGTGTCTAAAAGTCTCACTGTACATTATACGTGTCTTTTTGCAGACAGAAAGCTGCTCCATGATGTGAAGGTTCCGCAAGGTGAGTCACCTTTCATCTGTAGATATTTTTAAAACTTCAGTTTCGTAATTGCTTTTACATGCATTCTATACATTTTGAATATGCTCACAGGCATACGAAGCATGATGTAATAACGCCGCATTGCATCACAATCATCCATCTTCATATGATCATTCTGTTCACAGTGTCTGTGTAATTAACCCCTTTTACTGTTACCATCATTCTGAGTCACGCTCAACAAACAACCTCATTGCAACCTTTACATAAGCTCATTTCCACATTGACATTGTTCAACATTGGGTTGATGCCCTGACAATTAGGTTTCCAGTGAATCATCATCCAGGACGCCATTTGAAACAACCTGGAAAACCAATTAAGTCGATGACATTTTAAAGACAGCTTTCAGAGTGCTGACTCAATGGCTGAAACGGTGCCACATTAACTTGACAATGATGCACCGCAAAGATTAAACATCTTTGACAGGTTTTGCTTGAGGAATGTCAGTGTGCCCGTCATGATTATAACGTAGTCAAACATAGCTCAGTAAACGTAACCTTTTAATGTTTGTTGATTTATTCAAAAGTTTAGGGTTTTGAGATTTGTTAAATGTTTTCAAAAGAAGTCTCTTATGTATGGAAGTCTGTTTCTGCCACAGAATTTAGAAAAAAAAAACAAAAACATAATTTTGACTTATAATAACTGTGATATCACAATTCTTGCAGTTCTGAGAAAAAGATCATAGTTGCAAGATATTGTAATGACTGCGGCAGACAAGTTCGGATCCATGTGCGCAAACTTTATTCAAAGGTCAGCAGGCAGGGTCAAAATAA
>JAUMHE010000032.1:1055135-1076071 GCA_032359235.1 Enteromius mattozi | reverse complement strand
TCCTGTCCTCCAGTTACTGAATGAAGAGTTGCTCTGATCTGACCAAGATCTGGTTCTGTACAGTCCAATCCAAACAACTGAATAATATGAAAGTAATGACTGAACCCTGTAGTTTTCAATCTCATTCCTGATGCTGACCAGATCTGTGTGATGTTCTCTGCAGTAACGCTGAGCCTCAGTCCAGGTTTTGTAAGAGTAAATAGCCACATAAAGTTCAGTAGCAATTGGTCTTCCTTTATGTAACAAATTAAATATAATATGTGATATGGAATCATAAATATGTTGTTCTAATAAAATATTTGGAGTCAAAACAGTTCTCACCATCATAGCAAACAAAGGGTAATTTATGGGAGCAAGAGGCTTCACTCCATATTCCTCTATAATATGACATGTACACACACAGACTTTGTCCACCTGAGTTCACTGGCTGCTGGACAAACCAGCTTTTAAAACCTCTCCCCAATTCCTTATTATCCAGAGACCATCTCCAGCTGTTCATATCATCATACAGACCAATCCAAGTCGATCCATAGTAAGTTCCTCGTACTGTTTTAATCAGTCTGTTCATTTCCTCCATGTTATCAATGGTGGCCAGATCAGTGTAATTCTGTCTGCAGTATCTCTGAGCTTTAGTCCAGGTCTTATTCTCAGGCACAAAATGATACTGACGGGTGCATGAGGACTCAGAGCAGATTCCTATCATTTAAAATAACAATTACTAAAGAGTCATGGCAGGGGTCACTAGTTACAAAATCTATTTAATGGCAAAATGAATCAAATTTAACTCAAAGGGATTGTTCACCCAAAAATTACAATTCAGTGATTTAATTACTCATTCTTATGTCATTCCAAACCAATAAGACCTTCATTCATCTTCAGAACACAAATAAAGAATTTTTTTTTTTTTATAAAAAATCTGAGAGCTCTCTAACCCTTCATAGAAAGCAAAAATCCTATCACGATCAAGTCACAGAAACGTCCTTGTGGCATCAGTGGTTCAACTTGAATTTTATGAAGCTACAAGAATAGTTTTTGTGTGCAAAGAATACAAAATGAACAACTTCATTAATGCATGTTGTGGTACTCTCGATAATGGCAGCAGGCTGTCACAGGAGAGAAGAAATCGTGGAATAAAGTCTTTATTTTTGTTTTAATTTGTTTTAATTTTTGTTTTAATTGTGCACAAAATGTATTCTCATAGCTTTTCAAAATCTCAAAATTATGGTTGAACCACTGATGTTACATGGACCACTTTAATAATGTCCTTTTAAACTTTTTTTGCATTGACTCTGGTAGTTCTCTTGCTGTCTGTTGGGGGTTAGAAAGTTCTTGGATTGCACCAAAAATATATTAATTTGTGTTCCAAAGATGAACGAAGGTCTAACAGGTTTGGAACGACACAAGGATGAGTAATTAATTACATTTTTGGGAGAACTATTCTTTAAACTAAATAACCCAGGATTCCATTTACACAGAGATTAGAACAGGGCTGCCCAACACTGTTCCTGGAGTTCTACCATCCTGCAAGTCACTTTTTTCAGAAAAAGATGGCGATTTAACTTTTCTGTATAAAATTTATGAAGGTGATGTAAACTAAATAATTCTATATTATATTTATAATTATATAATAATAAAATATTTTGTATGTGTAACTTATATAGTTTTATTGTACAGTACTGTACAAAAGTCTTAGGCCACTAGTAATTTCACCAAACAAAAAAAAATGGTTTTAAGTGGGTTATTTCTATCTTTTGCGGTAACGTGTCAGTTGGAAATATTGGTTTACATTTCCAAACATTATTTTTGTCATTAATTGTAATATTGCAGTGAGATTATTGTCTGCACAAGGAGTCTGACAACAGCCAGTGCTCCACACAGAGATCTGATCTGATCATCATCCAGTCTGTCTGGAATGACATGAAGTACAGAACAAACTGAGACAGACTAAATCCAGAAGAACTGTGGCAACGTCTCCAAGATGCTTCAAAAAACCTACCTGGAAAGCTACCTGAAAAAACTATGGGCAAGTGCACCTTGGAATAGAAGCTATTTTACCAAAAGCTGTAATACCAAATATTTATTTGATTTAGTTAATAGAAGTTAATTGATAAATTAAGTCTATTAATGGCATTATTTTTGAAAGCATCATCATTTTACAGCATTTTTACTTGAGTTTCTAAAACTTTGAACAGTGCTGTAGCTTTCCAGGTAGGTTTTTTGAAGCATCTTGGAGACGTTGCCACAATACTAGTGGCCTAAGACTTTTACACAGTACTGTACATTTCAAAAAATGTATCATTTTATTCATTTCAGCAACCGACACTGCATATCTTTGGTCTTTTGCTTTGTTCATTGCATCTGACACATATTTTTCACTGACACGCCCCAACTCGAAAACATAATAACAATAATATAACAATAATAATGTGTTCAACTTGTAAATATGATATATCCGACATGACTTGAACGCACCAGTATATCTTCAAGATCTTGAAAAACAAAATATGAACTTACTCTTGTAGCAGATGAAAGGCATGCTGGATAAGCAATTCTCATCAGTCCATTGACCTGAATGACTGAATGATACAGCAGTACAGTTCTGAAAACCCCAGAGGCCATAATCATATTCACCATTATTTGGTTGCCTAGTTGAAGTGGGAACTGCTGTTCTCCAGTTTTCATAACTGGTCATCTGATTGTTAGACCAAATTCTGGTTCTGTACAGTCCGATCCAGACTCCTCCACCTGCTGTCTCAAGGATCCTCTGGTTCTCAGTCTGATTTCTCACATTGACCAGATCTGTGTAATGTTCTCTGCAGTATCTACGAGCCTCTGACCAGGTTTTCCAGTCCTCTATTCTTACGTAACTCTGTGTGGCATTCACTCTACCTAAGATATGAAATATATAACAAATTGTGTATATATATTTGCACAGAAAAACTCACTGGGAAAAAATAAATGATGAAATGTCCTTACCACCATAGCAAACGAAAGGCAGCAGTTTGTCACATGGCATATCATACCATTTGCCATTATAATCCATGTAAACACATAGTTGCTTCCCACCAGAGTTGTCTGGTTCATGATACCAGTTTCTGAAATCTCTCTCTCCTTCCTGATAGAAATCATTGTCTTCCAGTGACCATCTCCAGCTGTTCACATCATCATACAGTCCAATCCAGGCTGAACCATTGTAACTCCCATTAATTGTGTTAATCAGTCTGTTCATTTCCTCCATGTCATCAATGGTGGCCAGATCAGTATAATTCTGTCTGCAGTATCTCTGAGCTTCAGTCCAGGTCTTATTCTCAGACAAAAAGTGATATTGGCGGGAAGATATCAAAGATACTAAGGACAAAGTGTCAAAATGTAACATTATTTTTAAACAATATTGTATAGCCCATTAAGACAGATTTGTACTCACCGCTGTAGCAAATGAAAGGTAATGCAGTGTTGCACTTTTCATCTGTCCAGCTCCCGGAGTCATTAAATGATACTGAAGTGCAGTATTCACTGTTTCCAGCATTATCTGGCTGTCCTGTCCTCCAGTTACTGAATGAAGAGTTGCTCTGATCTGACCAAGATCTGGTTCTGAACAGTCCAATCCAAACATTTGCATAATATAAATGTAATAGTTGAAACCTGTAGTTTTCAGTGTCATTCCTGATGCTGACAAGGTCTGTGTGATGTTCTCTGCAGTAACGCTGAGCTTCGGTCCAAGTTTTGTACTGGTAAACCATCACATAACTAGCAGTGGCATTCAGTCTTCCTGAAACATTTAAATGCAGTATTCAGTTAGTGAGAGATTGATTATTTTAAAATAAACTTTTATTTATTTATTTATTTTTTAAGTGTTTTACATATAATATAAATTAATATGCTCACCATCATAGCAAATAAAGGGGCGCTTATAGAAACATGATGATGTATACCATAACCCATTGCTCATGCACACACAGAGACTTTCTCCATGATTCTCTGGTCCTGGGTTATTCCAGTTCCTAAAGTCTTTTTCTCCCACATTAAAGAAATCACTGTCCTCTAGAGTCCATTTCCAACTGTTCAGATCATCATAGAGTCCAATCCAGGCCAAATCAATAGAATCATCATTCACTGTGTCCATTAATTGGACCGTCTGTTGTTGATTTTCAATGGTGGCCAGATCAGTGTATTTGACTCTACAGTATCTCTGAGCTTCTGCCCAAGTCTTGGATTCCTTCACAAAGACATACTGACCAGAGACACTCAAGGTGAAAAAACCTGTTTAAAGGGCATATTTGGCCTTTAATTAGATCATAACAGCAAAATAAATCAGATTTTATTCTAGATTTATTTTTTTCAACCATTTAAATAAATACTTTTACTACCAGAATGCCAACAAAATCCAAATCCTGCTTTTACATATACCGAAACTTAAGTGGTGATGATACAGTTTATTAAAATGATTGGCTTACCAGATAGTAGAAGCAGTAGAATCATAGCTGTGAAGAAACAGTATATACTTTTACACTATTGAGATAATATAACCTCTGTTCGAAGTAGATGAAGGCTTTTTGTGTATTTCAACATAGTTCAAAATACTTTTTATATAATTCCTCATTTGTTAGGTAGTTTTATATATATATATATAATGCTCATATATATAGTTGAAATAAATTATTTTGAAGTTTGTTACAGTACATGGGTAAAAAATAATTGCCAAAATGCCAGCAAAAAGAGAAAATAATAAAATAAAATAAACTGCATTGTTTAAAATTTTGATCTATTTATTAAATGACAGAAATTTGTAAAATCTAGATTTGAGATAATTTTTAGTTATTGCAAAACCTAAAGGAATTTTACAGTTGTTCAAAAACAATACAAAACAATATTCTTTAATAGTATTTTAATAATAAAGTTATTTAAATTATTTATAGAATGGATAAAAGAAAGTCAGTATTTTACCTTCAAATGTTCTTGGTTTCTGTTTTCAGATCATGTGTTCATCCTAATATTTATAGTACTTTGCAAAGTAAAAGAGGTGGAACATTTTTTTAAACACTCCTGACATCATGAAACTTGGATCATGTAGCTGCTGTAGTAAATGATCTCTGTGAGAACATTGTGAGTCTGCATTAACAGTTGTTAAAGAGGCTTAGTGGTTGTTTTGTTCTGACTGGTTCAAACTGCTTAGTTTTTATACAACAATGTTTAGGATTTCTATTTCTATCCATGCAATTATCTGCATCAAGTTAAACAACTTAAGCACATAAGTGTATTCTGTATTTGTGGATGCACAATGTGGACTTTCTTGAATGGCTGATGCATGCATGCAGAAAATGGCAATGTAATTGTAGCCTAAGTTATAAGCTTGTATTCAATAATAAATGGTAAAAAAAAAAAAAACTACTACTTGTAATGTCTGTATGTGCAATTAAACACAATTAATTAGATTTATTAATCACCACACCATGTAATTAATTAGATTAAAAAAAATATTGCTTGACAGCACATTTATTTATTCATTTTTCATTTATTCATTAATTTAAGATGAATGTAGTGTTAAATATCTGATTTTGCTTGTTTCCTCTTTTGTATGTAGTATTTTTAAATCATTGTTTCACTATTTGCTCACTAGTGTAGCAAAAGAAAGGCAAACTGTCCAAGCAGCTCTCATCTGTCCACTGACCAAGTTGTTGTAAAGAAACAGCTGTGCGGTGTTGAGTACCAGCTCGTCCTGGTGTGTTCAGACCATTATCTGGCTGTGCAATTTCACCTGTGTTTTTTTTTTTCCAGTTTGTGAAAGAAGAGTTGCTCTGATCTGACCAGTGTGTTTCTGTGCAGACCAATCCATACATTATTTCCATTTGTAACGTCCAGTATCTGTTGATGCTCTGTTTCATTCGTCACACTGGCCAGGTCTGTGTATCTCTCTCTGCAGTAGCTCTGAGCTCCAGCCTAGGTCTTTCCCTCAGATACCCAAACATATTTCTGTGTGGAGTTTCCTCTACCTAAGATTCCACAGAGTTTCATTAGATTTAGGTCTATTCTTTATCTTTATCTGGCCCAATATAAAGAGCTTTTGTGAGTTCAGGCAGTGGATTGATGGAAAATAACATGTGAGCAACAGTCCACTTTTTTTGAAAATAGGCTCATTTTTCAACTACTCTAGAGTTAAACTGTTGAGTTTTACCATTTTTGAATCCATTCACCCAATCTCCGGTTCTGGTGGTAGCACTTTTAGCATAGCATAGATTATTGAATCTGATTAGACCGTTAGCATCTTTCACTCAAAAATGACCAAAGAGTTTCAATATTTTTCCTATTTAAAACTTGACTCTTCTGTAGTTACATTGTGTACTAAGACAGACGGAAAATGAAAAGTTTTTCTAAGCTGATATGGCTAGGAATTATACTCTCGTTCTGGTGTAATAATCAAGGAACTTCTCTGCCGTACCATGGCTGCAGCAGGCACAATAGTACCATTAACTGGTTTGCTTGTTGTTCATTTTCAGTGGTGGCCAGATCAGTGTATTTCTCTCTACAGTATCTCTGAGCTTCTGTCAAAGTCTTGGATTCATTCACAAAGACATAATGATGAGGCAGACGTAAGTTGAAGCTGGATGAAAAGTTGGTCAACAGTTTACCTTGTGCAGTCTTTTCTTGATGGTGCTTTGATTAGTATCATCTTCACACACATATTTATAGTAACTTACAGGAAATGGCTAGGATCATGCCAGTAAACACTATTGACATCATAAAACATGTCTGATCACATAGCTGCCCTGTCAGATGTGGGTGTGCATACTACCATCACAGACCGAAGAATGTGATGTTACATAAACTTAACTGGATAAAGAATTTACTTTTAGATGTAAATAAAGATGTTCCTCATTCTCTCTCTCTGTCTGTCTTACACAAACACAGGCATGTGTGTAACATTCATATTAGTTTTTGTATCAGTCATAGTTAATATGGCCAACAAAAGTATCATGATAAAAACATTTTATCAGTCAATATCGATACATTTAATTCTTTACCATTTTCAGTCATTTTTCCCCTAACAAACTGAAGCTCTTAATAGAAAAAAAAAATCTTAGTTTCTGTATGATCTAATAAGTGATATTGTTTCAAATCATTTGTGTTGCCTGAATTTAGTGCAAGGTGTCAGGGATCTGAAAGGAGGACCCATTAGCAGATTGAGTGCAGAGGGTTTATTGACAACAGACTGATACAAGAGGGTAGTGAGGTGCACAGGTGATACATCAGGAACACAATAAGCAAAGACAACTACAGAGGACCACTGGAACAGTCTCGGGCAGAAACTAGCAGCAGCAGCAGGAGCGGCAAGACCACGCAAATAGAGAGAACCAAACAAGGCATCATATGGCCCAAATATGATTTTTTTTGCCCAAATGTGACCCATATCTGATTTTCTTATGACAGTCGGAACAGCACAAATCCTATTCTTTCAAATCAGACCCAGGCCACTGCCATACAGTATGTGGTTCTAAATCGGATACATATGCAATGTTTTGCAATGCGCCTTAGGTCTGAGTGGCCATGTCGCATTACATGCGGTTTTTACGTCATTGAAATACGACAAATGTCACAATTCTGCGCTGGAGGAGGCGGGAAGATTAAAATCACATTGGCAGACAACTTCGTTATTTAGGCTCCGATTGCACACTGACTTAAAAATCGTTAAACACAATCTCACATGAGCAGCATTCATGTTTATTTTCCCGAACACAGTGCACTGCATCTGACGTCATGCCTTCTTCTGCGTGTGCGGGTCACTTCAGCACCATATATGGTTCACACATGAGACTGATCACATTTACTGTAATGCAATCACATTGGAATGACAAAAAAATGTAAAATTAAAAAATTTAATTAGGCAACAGGGCTCAACATTAACGCCAGACAGTAACCCAATTAAAACATTTATAATCAAAAATGTCTATGCAAACCCCAAAACGCAAGTATTATTTTGATTTTATTACATTTGACAGTATAGTTGCTGAAGCAAGGCAAACACGCAACACAAGGAAAGTCGGCATGCTGAGGTAAAAATTCAAACTTTTTAAGCCTAAAATACAATTATTTAGACAACCTCACACAATGTTTCCACTATTTTAACTGTTTAATATTTCAATAAACAGTTAAATAAGCAAGTACAATAATATTAGGTCACTTGCATGACCTAATATTGGTTGAGTCAAAGTTTCATTACTGATGAATTAGCTGTTTGAACAAATGGCGTGGAAGAACAACTCAATGACTCTCTCATTAAAAGCTCACTATTGGCATATACTGGTGTTTTTAATTTTAGGGATGCACTATAATTATCAACCAATACGTTTGCGCATTTTGTCAGTAAAGGTATGGTCACACATCACGTTTTGCTCTATTGACTTCCATTCATAAACATGTGAAAGAAACAGACCGGAAAACTCAAGCTTCTGCGGCAAAGTTGTGCGTGCCACTGTGTATTTGACTGATTCAAGAAGGGATCTTAAAAATGGCCACAAAATATTAGTTTACTGTGCTTGTATTGTTTTGTATTAGTGTACAATGTTTAAAAATAATAATTTATTCAATATGTAGTGTCCATTTCTTTTATTTAAATTCTAATTTGAGGCATCCAAGTTATTTGACATTTTGCATTTGATTTTGTTTTGTTTTTTTAAGTAGCACAGTACTTACCTTCCCTGGTAATTGGTTACTTTTGTTAGAAGTAACCAATTTACACTTCAAATTAGGTAGTGTGTCATCAATGACTGTAGCTCATTGGAAAATGGATGGAAAATGCCCTATATTGGGTTAATTTAATTGTATTATTATAATTTTTTTTGTATATCGTTATAAATATCATTATTGCAAATATTTTTTAAATATTGTGATATAATTTTGAGGCTATATTGCCCACCCCTACTCTACTGTAGACAGATCGTATACCTGAAGTGCCAAAAAGTTGATTTATCATTATTTTTGAATTACCATGTAGATTTATAAAAAGATCAACAAATCATCTATCCACCCAGGCATTTGTAGCATTTGAACTAATCAGACACACACAGCTTTTCATTAGATTAACTAACAGTCAAAGACCCTTCACCCAATACACAAACTGGGTGCCAGTATGTCTGGTACCAAGGCAACCAGGACACGTCTGGCAGATCAGATAAACTTTATGACTTTAAAGTATGTAGAGAGAATCTCCCTCCACGTGTTTCCTAAACTGGACATCCCCAGGTCACTGTGTATATTGTTGTTGTTCTGGAATATTGTCTTTTGTATGGTATACTGTTTTATGCATGTTTATGATAGATCACTATTTAAAATTACCTCATAATATCAACACGTCGTGTTTGGTATCTAAGGACTTGTAAGAGTGTATGTTATATGTTATATGTTGATATCTTTGCAACATTCATTGTTCTAAGAATCTTTTCTTATTTGTATATCAACTTCCAATCCAGTGCATATGCAAACTACAATGCTTAGAGACAAAGAGCCATAAAGGTTTTCTCCAAAGGATCAACACACTATTGGCTTTTTGAGCCACAAGAGGTGTGACCTCAACATGTTTCAAAAGGCCCCCACGGCGGTGACCCGGCTAGCTTTTTAGCTTTTTCCATCTGGATGCCTTCTTCCATCATCTCCTGGTGGCCAAGCCCAGAGCTGGCGCAACCGTGTCTGGTGGGCTTTGACGCAGTGGGAGCCAGAAGACGTGCTTGTCAAAAACATTCTTTATTAACTGGCAAAAAACAAGGATATTTCAAGCAGCAGATCCAGCGATGAAGACAACAATGAGACCAGCAGTTCTACAGTCATCTTGCCAAGGTGCATCTTCTTCATTTACTTAATTAGTGTGCTTGGCAAGACCGGTTTGTGCTTGAGCACCACCAAGCTGTGTACTGTAGCTTCAACAGCTCCCAGTACGTGAACAAAGGCGGCAATCTCATTGGTCTGCCAGTTTTTAACGCGACACGTCAAACCAAAAAAATGACACAGAGGCTTTTTTTTTTTAAATGACACACTCACACCCTTTGTTTAGTCATGAGGCGTTAAACGTTGGCGATATTTACTACTGGCAGCTCAAATCATAATTAATTGTAATTATTTACATACATTTCCCTTAATGAGCTAATATGTTACACATTCAACGGACCCGTAGTATAAATAAAAATAAAACAACTTTAAGTTAAGAAAACCATTTTAATTGCAAGAATATATCACAAGAATTAATGGGTTTACTCCAGCTAAGATCCAATGAGACAAAATGTTTAATTACTTTGATTATTCATGTTAATCACAAAGAACATTAAGTTCTAATAACATATAGGTACAGTCAATCTGCTATATGTAATTCATTATTTAAAAAAATTAAATGTAAAAAAAAATACATATAAAAATCAAATAAAATTGATTATTGTGATTATTGTTCAGGTAATATTATGTACAATACAGAATTTCAGTTATTAGTAGCACAGAAACATGCAGATGTTCGGTAATAGTTTTGATAAGGCATGAAACCCAAACTATTTTAATGTTCTGGAATGCTGCCTTTTCTCTCATGGTTTGGTTTTGTGATAATTTCTCAAATACATGGTAACATTTCTGGGAAGTCCTTGTCTTATGAGTTCTTCCTGGAGCTGAAATATAATTTGTTCTCAGTGAGATATTTATGAGCTAAATATATTACGCCCAGATTTGTTAATGATATTGCTGCTGCTGTTCTTATAGTGATTTATTTATATTTGTTTAATAACCATTTTACATTGACATCTCTCACCTGTAGAATCACCAACTCTTCGATCTGAGACTCTGACAGATTCTCCAGACTTGTAACTTCCACTCTCAGTCCCATCACTGATAATGAACAAAAAACTGTAAGTAGTGTATAAACACACTAACATCTGCAGATATAAAAACACTTGACTAAGAATAGCAGTACAGATCAAATATCTACATGAACATACCGTATTTATCTGAAATGATGCATCGATATGATGTTCATCATGTCCAGCAGAAAGCAAACAGAAGACTAGCATTAGTATAGTATTAAAGAACAGATCAACAATTTTATATGAATTTCCTTGTTTTCCCCTGGTGTTTATTCTTTTATTTCATTATAGTACTGTATACAGTATATTTACTCACCACTGTAACAGAAGAAAGGCAATCTGTCAAAGCAGCTCTCATCTGTCCACTGACCAAAGTATTGTAAAGAAACAGCTGTGCAGTGTTGAGCTCCATTCAGTCCTCGAACATTTGCACCATTATCTGGTTGTGCAGCAACACCTTGAGTATATGGAAGCCAGTATGTGAAGGAAGAGCTGCTCTGATCTGACCACAGTCTGTTTCTGTGCAGACCAATCCATACATTATACCCAGAATAATATCCATAATAACGTGTAGAGTTCAGTATCTGTTGACGCTCTGTTTCATTCATCACACTGGCCAGGTCTGTGTATCTCTCTCTGCAGTAGCTCTGAGCTCCAGCCCAGGTCCTCCACTCAGTTACCAAAACATACTTCTGAGAGGAATTTCCTCTACCTAAGGTAAAAACACATAAAAACAAAAACAAAAAAACAATGATGAAAATCAGTTATATGTAAAGGTGTACGATAAAAGACATTTTGAAAAACATCGAAGAATAGTGTTCACATATGGAAAGCAATTACTAAACAATTTAGGATCTTTGACTTCATAAGTAAAACTAAACTACTTTTTGATGTCTTACCATTGTAGCAAACAAACATGTTATAACTGTCACATGAATAATCAAACCAGTTTCCATTAGGGTTCATGTAAACACACAGTTCATTTGCTCTGTTGTCTGGTTGATGATACCAGTTTCTGAAATCTCTCTCTCCTTCCTGATAGAAATCATTGTCTTCCAGTGACCATCTCCAGCTGTTCACATCATCATACAGTCCAATCCAGGCTGAACCATTGTAACTCCCATTAACTGTGTTAATCAGTCTGTTCATTTCCTCCATGTTATCAATGGTGGCCAGATCAGTGTAATTCTGTCTGCAGTATCTCTGAGCTTCAGTCCAGGTGTTAGACTCATTCACAAAGTGATACTGACGGGATGATGCTGATGCTGTCAGTGTGGGGGAAAAAAGGATAAAGATATAGTTCAGTATAAGCTAAAATCTATTAACAGCATCTGTGGCATACTTGTGTTTATATTCATTAACCAGTTACAGACAAATCATCTGTAGTAGCATTGTGTAAAGCATGAGAATGTATCAATGTTAAATAACCTCATTTCCATTTATGAATCCTGTTCACATGAATTTATGAAAAATGTATACAAAAAAAAAACTAGTCTATTGAACTCTTTATTTGTATTAGACTCTAAACACCTATATGTTTTCCTAGTTATTCTTATTTAAATGTAAAATTATTGATTTAAAGCACACGTTTTGTTGATAATGATGTATTACTTTAACCTTTATGAGCAAAAATTACGGCATGAGATGTTTCTACTGAAAAAATATTGTGCAAGTGATGACACTGGTGCCTCCGTGTCCTGCAGTGTGCTTCAGCTTCTGCTGAATATGAGTCTTAACAGTGCACATTTATGTAGGTTAAACAAATTAACATGGTGATGTGCTTGAACTGTTTTATATCTATAGATTTTTAGGCAAGTTGTGATGATTTGAGAAGGCTAAACTATTCAAACATTTGCTATGATCCACTTCCCAGATAGCACACGGTACATCTGCAAGATGTCTGTTAAAGATCTCTTGATCTGGAAAGCATCTGCTGTCTACAAACATCTGGCAGACATCTGTAAGATGTCAGTTTTACATACATTCTAAATCATAAACATCTTAAAGACATCTAATAGACGTCTATTTGACATCTAAAAGGAGATGTCCAATAGATGTATTGCAGATGAGCAAACAACCTAAATAATGTCTTGCAGATGTAAATGCAGATGTTAAATAGACATCTCCTAGATGTACGTGTGCTATCAGGGTTGCTGCCACTGCCTGCAAAAAAAAAAAAAAAAATTCAGATAAGTGCGTACACTCAGAAGAAATCCTGCAGGTGCCCCTACTGACAGGCACAGTCGGTTTTGTCTCATTTAAATAAAAACAGTTGAGAAAAAAACGCATGTGCATCAGTACTGAAACGTGCATCTTGTGAGAATAGTAGCTGGACTGTTCACTGGTTGTGTCTTTTGCACGCTCAAGATCTTTATTTCAAATGTAGATGTGCGGCAAATATGCACATCATTATTTTTCATATTTTTCAAATTAAGCCCTGCTTTAAAGTAAACTGCACCAACTCTCCAGACCAGCCATAAAAATCCAAATGGGCCATAAACAGAGTCAGAGAATGTTTCGCCCTCTCAAAATTCATGCCTCTGATTGGCCATTCCACCCAAAAGGTGGGTGTGGCTAGGAACTGTCAAAAGTCTCTAACTCAGGCTAATCTTTACTCAAAACTCTTCTTCAACACAACCATTCTTTTGCTCTTCTCTCTCCCTTCCTTACTTTCCTTCATTTTGTATATACTGTATGTGTTTTGCTTAATTTAGTTGTTTTTGTGTGCTGCTTACAGTTCTGAGCCACTGAATGTTGATCTTTTGCTACATGCTTAATTACTGCTAATAATAATTATACTGGCAGGAACATAGCTTTTTCTAGAATTTATAAATTATTATATTGTCTGCTCGGTTGATGAACAGTTAAAAAAATTGTAACATTGATTCTGCTACAGTTAATTCTAAGATCTAATCTAAATATTTGTTACCAATTTGTAACCAGTTATAATTAATTATAAATATTTTCTTTTTGAGCTAATTTGCTAGATATAGTTTTTTTAAACATACAGTAGTGAAAGTGGTAAACCTATGTCTTATAAAACAAAGTCATCCTCAAGTATATCTTATTAGAAGTGTGCATAGTATAAGTCAGCTGAGAATGTATTCTATGCTTGTAGCAAGCAAGACTCACCATTGTAGCAAATAAAAGGTAATGCAGTGTTGCAGTTTTCATCTGTCCAGTTTCCAGAGTCACTAAATGACACTGCAGTGCAGTATTGACGGTTTCCAGCATTATCTGGCTGTCCTGTCCTCCAGTTACTGAATGAAGAGTTGCTCTGATCTGACCAAGATCTGGTTCTGTACAGTCCAATCCAAAAAGAGGAATAATATCGAAATAATGTCTGAATTTTGATGTTTTCAGTCTCGTTTCGGATACTGATGAGGTCTGTGTAATTTTCTCTGCAGTAACTCTGAGCTTCAGTCCAGTTTTTGTATTGATAAACATACACATAACTTGTACTTGCATTCACTCTTTCTGTGGGGAATATGAGTGTATATGTGATATATCTTGATATTGTAAATATATTATTTTAAAAAGTAAAAAAAAAAAAAAAAAAGTTTCTTACCATCATAGCAAACAAATGGAAGACTATAGTAGCAAGAGGCTTCACTCCATGTTCCCTGATAGTATGACATGTACACACACAGACTCTTTCCACCTGAGTTCACTGGTTGCTGGACAAACCAGCTTTTAAATCCTCCCTCTAGTGCTGTATTATTCAGAGACCATCTCCAGCTGTTTATATCCTCATACAGACCAATCCAAGCTTTGCCATAAGTCCTACGTACTGTTTTAGTGAGTCTGTTCATTTCCTCCATGTTATCAATGGTGGCCAGATCAGTGTAATTCTGTCTGCAGTATCTCTGAGCTTCAGTCCAGGTCTTATTCTCAGACACAAACTGATACTGACGGGTGCATGAAGATTGTGTGCAAGTGTCTGTAAATGTAACATGTAAAACAGAGAAATGTATTTAATTTTTCTTTGCAGGTCAGCTATTTGTGTGTGTACCACTTTTTGTCATATCTATTAATTATTATTTTTTGTCTGTGCAAAAATGTTAAGCGATTAACAAGAGCAAATGAACTTACTCTTGTAGCAGATGAAAGGCATGCTGGATAAGCAGTTTTCATCAGTCCATCGACCTAAATGACTGAATGATACAGCAGTACAGTTCTGATAACCCCACTGGTCATAATAATAATTAAAATCATTATCTGGTTGCTGTTGTGAGTAGGGAATGGCTGGTCTCCAATCTTCATATTTGGTATTCTGACTGTTTGACCAAACCCTGTTTCTGTACAGTCCAATCCAGAATCCATATCCCCATGTTCTATTTTGGATCCTCTGGTTCTCAGTCAGATTTCTCACATTGATGAGATCTGTGTAATGTTCTCTGCAGTATCTACGAGCCTCTGACCAGGTTGTCCAGTTATAGATAAATACATAATTCTGTGTGGCATTCTCTCTACCTAAGATATGAAATGTACAACAAATTGTGTGTGTGTATATATATATATCTACAGAAAACCTCACTGGGGAAAAAATAATAATGAAATGTCCTTACCACTATAGCAAACGAAGGGTAGGAGGTTGTCACATGACATATCATACCATTTGCCATTGTAATTCATGTAAACACACAGTTGCTTTCCACCAGAGTTGTCTGGCTCATGATACCAGTTTCTGAAATCTCTCTCTCCTTCCTGATAGAAATCATTGCCTTCCAGTGACCATCTCCAGCTGTTCACATCATCATACAGTCCAATCCAGGCTGAAGTATTGTAACTCCCATTAACTGTGTTGATCAGTCTGTTCATTTCCTCCATGTTATCAATGGTGGCCAGATCAGTGTAATTCTGTCTGCAGTATCTCTGAGCTTCAGTCCAGGTCAAAGACTCATTCACAAAGTGATACTGACGGGATGATGTCAAAGATGACACTGTGAAGAAAGTTTAAAATGTAAACATTTAAAAAGTTTTGACAATCCTGGACACCATATAGACATCTACTCACCACTGTAGCAAATAAAAGGAAATCTATAATCACAGTATTCATCAGTCCAATTCCCAGAGTCACTAAATGAGACTACAGTGCAGGATCCAGCATTATCTGGCTGTCCTGTCCTCCAGTTACTGAATGAAGAGTTGCTCTGATCTGACCAAGACCAGGTTCTGTACAGTCCAATCCAAACATTATAATAATAATTATTCCTTAATAAATACTGGATCTTCTGGTTTTCAGTCTCATTCCTGATACTGATGAGGTCTGTGTGGTGTTCTCTGCAGTATCTCTGAGCATCAGTCCAGGTTTTGTACTGGTAAACCATCACATAACTAGAATTGGCATTCTGTCTTTCTGAAACATTTAAATAAAGTATTGAGCTTTATTGAGAGTTGATTATTTCAGAATACCTGTTATAAAACACAATTAGGCAAAATGTTTTTTATTGTCCTTATATTACTGAAACTGCTTACCATCATAGCAGATAAATTGACGATAATCAAAACAGTTTGATGTATACCATATGTTATTGTACACATTTATATACACACACAGTCTTTGTCCTCCATAATTATCTGGTCCAGGGTTATACCAGTTCCTGAAGTTTTTCTCTCCCACTTTGAAGAAATCACTGTCCTCTAGAGTCCATTTCCAACTGTTCAGGTCATCATAGAGTCCAATCCATGCCAAAGCAGTGGAATTATAATTCACTTTGTCAGTTATCTGTACCGTTTGTTGTTCATTTTCAATAGTGACCAGATCAGTGTATTTGTCTCTACAGTATCTCTGAGCTTCTTCCCAAGTCTTGGGCTCATTAACAAAGACATACTCAACAGGAACACTCAAGGTGAAGGTGAGAAACCCTGTTGAAGACATTTTTTTAAAATAAGAGAACAAATACAAAAGGGTCAGTTTAAATATCTGTATTCTCCAAATTATATTATAAATTACTGTAATATTAGTAGCTTCTGTCAAAATCTTACACAAAATGTTAGTTTAATTGCATATAATTTATTTTATAAAAAATATTTGTCTTACCCAATACCAGAAGCAATGGAAACATAGCTGTGGAAAATAGTATGCAAAATCAATAAATATATGTCTTTTCCACTATGTTATACTTTTAATGCCAGAAGGAATTTGAAGCCTCGTCTTGATTTGAAGGCTTGTCTTTTATCTTGTTCCATTTGTTTTTCTTGATTATTTGACTGTCTTAATATTTATACTGTTTACTAAATGTGGGAGGGATCATTTTTATAAACACACCTGACATCAGTAAACCTGTTGGGTCACATAACTGCTGTATTAAATATAAAAGAAAAAAAAAGAAGAACCTAAAAAATCTTGTACATTCTGTGGTTACATGAATCAAATGTTTTACTTTTACAAATGTTTCCTTGTTCCAACTCTTTCTTTTATCAAAATGAATCATATAAATCTGTATTGTATGTATTGTATTCATATAATTTATTTTATATTTAATATATAATCCTAAATAAAAAATTCTTAAATATACAAACATGCCTTTATTTATTTAAGTATACAAAATCAATATACACAGTATACACATACATATATTATTTACACAAAAACTTATTTTGGATGCACTAATTATTATTAAACAATCAAGAAGAAACAAGAACAAGAATTTTTTTTATTTTGCATTATTTTCATTAACTGTAAACTTATTTGTTAAACATTTCAAATATATTACACAATAATATAAATATAAACTATGGTTTTATTTTATATATATATTTATACTTTTTGTAAGAGAGAGAACATGCGAACCATGAAACCTAAAACCGTTTCTTTGCGCTGGAATGCTGTCCTAGTCTCTCTCAGACCAGTTTTTTTTAAATGCATTGCTGGGAAGTCCTCATAAATTCTTCCTGGAGCTTAAACATGTGATTTGTTCTCTGTTGTTCGCAAATTAGTTTTATTTATAATTTATATATATATTTATTATTGGGTTGAGAGGGGTATTGTATATAGAACAATAAAAAAGGAAAATCATTTTCCTTTCAGAATATCAATGTTCAGTTCATATTTATTTGTAAAACACCTTTCACAATACACATTTGCTGCAAAGCATTAAGAAAATGAATGTTTCTGCATCACACTTAGGAGTAATTTAGGTTACACTTTATTTTGATTTAGACATTCTACTAACTATAAGTAACTTTGTAACCACATGTCAACTACATGTCAACTAATTCTCATTAATTCTCACCTACAGTCTACTAACTCTCAGATTAGACTGTTAGGGGTGGGTTTAAGGTTAGAGTGTGTCCATAAGGCAGAAATGTAGTATTCTAGGGTAGTAAAAGTAGTTAATTAATCATATGTATTCAAACAGAAATGGTGACATGATTAACAGCAATGATTATGTGTTATGATAGTAAGTTAAGGAAAATTTGTTTAGTCAGGTTCATGGTTGGTGACATCTAAGGTCCTCAGAGGGTTTGACATCATCTTCTCAGATTTTCAAGTACGAAACATCTAAACCATGTAGGGCCCTATAAGTAATTCATATATGAAACTTATACCCAGTGAAGAGATTGTAAAATTGGGCTATTTTCGTGACCCTGTAAGCTGCAGTTTGTTTATTAAAGATGCAGGACAACCACCTACAGTATGAGTCATTCCTGCAGCTCATGCTTTCATTTGTCATTGATTGCTCGATTAACAATGTCTTAAAGAGGTCCTATGATGCAATTGAAAATTTTTCTTTCTCTTTGGAGTGTTACAAGTTGTTGCATAGATGCATAGATAAGTTGCAAAGAAGTTCCAAAACCAAAGAAATATTCTTGATAAATGTTATGACTTGTACACTCTCCCCTAAACACGTTTAAACACGTCCCTACTTTTACTACATCACAGAGTGGGTTCATTTTCAAACACTGCCCTAATGTTTATGCAAAAAAAAGTATTTCATATAAAAAGTACTAATTTTTTTGGAATAGTGCCCAGACGTGGCATCGCTTTATAGTAAAAGACATAATCTCTTAGACACTTGAGGTATTCGGCCAATCACAACACACCAGATAGCTGACCAACCAGAGTACACTTCGTTTTTTTAGAACAATGAGCTTTGTACCAGTCGACCTGTTTCGGAAGGCAGTGGGGCTTGGAGGAGAATTGTACAGTATGTGGAAAATAATGTGTTTTTTTGCACCTTAAAATAATACTCTTTTTAGCAACATCATATGACCTCTTTAACAAATAGGTTAACATGTTAATATAAAAACTATTAAATATAAAACTAGATAAAGTTTGTCAAGGCAAACTTAAGTTGGCTTGAGAAAGACCGCCTGAAATTTTAATGTTTTAAAAGCCTGAAGTCTGAAAAATTAGATTGAATTAGTTTAAATAGATGTTGATAACATGTTTTTAGCATGATTAGCCTCTTACTAGCAAGTGACAAGCATATTAATCGCCCTGTTTCAGGAGGCGGGGCTTAGAGGAGAAACAACAATGTACAGTATGTGGAAAATAATGTGTTTTTTTGCGCCTTAAACCGCATAGACACATTGCATTACACCAAATACAAAAAATAATGTTTTTTTTTTTAACAATGTCATATGACCCCTTTAACAAATAGATTAACAAAAATCTGTGCTCAGATGATAATGATCTAAATCTATGAAGACCCTTTTAATTGCAGCAACTTAATAGGGATTTATGATCTAAATTGCATTACTCAATCATAAAGAACATTTAGGATAATACGAGTACAGACAATCTTTTGGGCCCAGTCTAAACATCATACTAAAAAACAAAAAACAAAAACAAAAAAAAGGGGCACATAGGCTGACCATACAAACATACTTTTAGAATTGTAAGTAGCGTTGAAGTCCAGTTCACGTTTATTTGTATGATCATATTTTTATGACCTGGTAAAGAATCTTGGAATTTTCTACCTGGTCTCAAAACATACCTTGGTGCACTTTTTAGTGAGAAAAACTTAAAAAATAAAATAAAAAAAACCCTACAACACACCAACATATGCAATACAATTTTTGGTTTTAATATTTGTATTGTGTGGGAACAATTTTATAAAAGCAAAAAGGTGCTTAAGGCTTGCTGTACTGTAAATAAGTCACAGCTGAAGGATGGTGTTAGGCCCGACATCTGGTTAAGTTTGTGTCTAAAATGTAAGTTGTATGTTTATGTAATGTTTTATTTGTGCAAAAGTCACACTCTCTTATCTTGTCACAAACAGCATGCAAAACACTTTGATTCAAAACACATGAAGAACAGAAACTGGAACAATGAACAACTCATGTTGCGGAAATGCTGGACAAATTTTTTTATAGACCGGTTTTATGAAATGCATTCTGGGAATGTTGCTGGGTATAAGGCATCCTTATCTTATAAATTCTTCCTGGAGACGAAATAAGTGAATTGTTCTTTTAAACATTATGTACATTGCATGTTTAAAAAAAACAAAAAACAAAACAAAACAGTTGCACTGTGAAATTCAGGAAATTCAGTGCTGCTGTTTAACAACACTTCAATTGTTTAGCTGATAAAAAATTTCTCTCAGCATATACAAACACAGCAAAAAGAAAAAAAAAAAAAAGATTTGAAAGATTTAAATTGTTGAAATGTTATGTTTTATTTTGTTTTATGTAAATTTTGAGTCTTGTGATGCCCACAAATGCAAAATGCCCACAATTTTATATCGTAAATTGGAAATAATTTGCATAATACAACGAAGCGAATAACAATATACAAATAAATTACACAAGATTAATGTTTTTAAAATGCATAATATATCATTATGAAATGCATACATAATGTATGAGGTATAGTGTGTAATAAAATTAAAATACCCCTTTAAAACCATAAGGTGGCGCTATTCTGTTAAGAACGTAAGCTCCGCCCCTCACTTCCGGTCCATGACAAAAGGCCTGTGACTTGTATAACTCATAAAATTAGTACCAACAGAGAAACATTCTGTGCATATCGTACAAGATTTAAAAGTAGAAAATGTGTATCTTAGTTGATATCACTCATAGCAAAGCTCTGATTTTTTAAGAGATGCACAGAAACAGCATGGCTTTTAATGTGTAACTGTGCTATACTCATTTAAT
>JAUMHE010000032.1:1040402-1055035 GCA_032359235.1 Enteromius mattozi | reverse complement strand
TAAGTTGCCGGGGTAACTGAGTTTGAACTTTTTTAAGTTTGATTTATGAAACCGAATCTACCAAAAATAAGCCTGACGTACCGAAATAAGCCTGGCTTATTCTCTAATCTTGCTTTATGGAACAGGCCCCTGATTCCTGCTTGATTACGTTGACTTTGATTCTGCCCTGTCTCCATTGTTCTGTTTTGCCAATATTTGACCCTGCCTGTCTGACCATGAATAAAGCTTGCAAATGGATCCACACGTCCCTGTCTCCTTTGTTACACATATATTATACAATATTAATAAGTTTTTTTTTCATTATTTTTGATCAAATAAATGCATTGTTGATGAGCCGAAGAAATGTCTTTAAATCCTTCTGATCCCAAGCTTTTGAATGGCTGTGTGTGTGTGTGTGTATCTATCTATCTATCTATCTATCTATCTATATCTATATATATATATATATATATATAATGTATACAGTATATATATATATAAAACCATAGTACACCCATTATTGAAACTGAGGAGACATACATGGCATTTAAATTCACTCTTTCTTCGAGCAATGTCGTTGTAGTTTTAACATTTAATGTTTTTTTGGCAGCTGCAACACAGAGGAAACAGGGAAATTTGAAGACCTCCTTCAGGTGACAGTAGATAAAAATGTATGTGAATAGGTTCAGTTGTCACTCCAGTCTCGGTTCAGCCTGGGAAAAACAGGAGAGAGGGAAAACTCATCTACAAAAATAATACCATTTAAATATATATTTTTTAATCTAATTTTTTTTGTTTGTTTGTTTTGTTGCATTTTATCTGCTCCAGTATGTCATTTGTATCTGACAGCTCACGTCTTAACAAATTCTTGCGGGAGAGATACCTCAGTCTTCCTCAGGGAGAATTCAGTCAAGTCACTTACGTCTGGATTGCTTATTGTGGAGTGGACCTGTGTTGCAAGACTCGAACCATGGACTTTGAGCCAAAAACCATAGCTGGTACTGCAGACATTTCTTCATTAAGTATGTTTTGGATTTTTTTTGAGTTTATCATGCATACTTAGAATTTTTTTTTTTTGGTAGATATACCAGAATGGGATATCAATACGCAAACTGAAGGATTCAGCACTGAGATGCTACTATCTCCGGTCTGCATGTTCAGGGACCCCTTCTTTTTAGATCCTAACAAACTGGTCTTCTGTTAGGTGCTCAAGCACACCCGGGAGCCTGCGGGTATATTGGGCTTAAATTATACTAAAACCAAAATTTGGATGTTTATCTTCTGCACCACTGTTACTCTTGCTGAACTGGTAGAGCATGATGTATAAATGTGTTCATGTAAATATTGTAAAAGCGCTCGTAACTACACAAAATACTATCCAAATTTTTCTCTCAGAATCAAACCACCGTAACCACTGTAACAAGGTCATGGAGAGGGTCAAAGACCTTTACCCTTGGTTTGGCATGGAGCAGGAATATACTCTCTTAGGAGTGGATGGACACCCTTATGGCTGGCCCAAACTTGGATTTCCCAAACTACAAGGTTAAATCTCATCATGAGTTGTTGCATCCACAGTAGGGTGAGAGTACAACATTATGTAAAAAGGGTAAACAGTAATACTCAAGTGCCTCTATACACACATGGACAATGAGATCACATTTTAAACTCATAAACATGACATTAATATTGTCTTAGTTCCCCTTTTTGTGGTTAAAACAACTTACACTCTTCTTAAAACTCTTTTTGTGGGATGTTTTGCCTAAAACATTTTTTTTAAACCACAAATTAAATTTCTTTCTTTTCAGGCCCACATTACCGCTCTGCTTTTGGCAGAGACATTGTGGAGTATCATTATAAAGCCTGTCTGTATGCCGGCATCAAAATCAGTGGCACTAACGCAGAGGTCATGCCCTCTCAGGTAACTACAGAATCATTAGGTGCTTATGTGAACCAATATGCATTTTTTTTACTTAACTGGTTCTGCATATCATTTACTTAAACATAAAAATAATGCATTATTGTAACAGTCGTTAAAAATTCAGGATATTTTCCTCTGTCTGCAGTGGGAGTTCCAGGTGGGTCCATGTGAAGGAATAGAGATGGGAGATCATCTCTGAATGGCACGTTTCCTGCTCCACAGGGTGTGTGAAGACTTTGGAGTGGTGGCCACCCTCGACCCAAAACCCATGACAGGAGACTGGAATGGAGCCGGCTGCCACATAATGTGAGCACAGTGCAAATGAGAGAACAAGGAGGAATTGAGTTTGTACTTAATCGCATACACACATTAGTCACCAGTCAGAGAGAGAAAGTTATGTTGCCATGTCATCTGACCTTCATCATCCTCCATCTCTCTGCATCAGGCACATAGAGAAAGCCATCAAGAAACTGAGCAAGCGTCACGCAGAGCATATTCGTGTCTACGATCCAAGCGGTGGCGAGGACAACAAGCGGAGACTCACAGGCTTTCGGATGTTCTCCAGCATCCATGATTTCTCAGCAGGTGTTGCTAACCGTGGGGCTAGTATTCATATCCCCTATCGGGTGGCTGAAAATAAATGTGGATACTTTGAGGACCGCCGTCCTGCCACCAACTGTGACCCATATGCTGTGACCTGTGTAATGGCCATCACATGCATGCTGGAAGAGGAGGAGGAATTTAAATAATGGAAACAAATAGTGGTCGTTTAGAAGAAGATTAGAATGAATACTCATTTATTATGACATAACTATCATATTTCTTTAATTACAAGAAAATCAATAAAATAATATGTGGATTGAATTATGTTATTATTGACTATTCGGAATTAAGCTATTTTCTTTTAATGTGTGAGACTTCCGAATCATTAGAAGAATAACAAAGAGTAGTCAAAAACGCCGAAAATATGTATGATTTGATAATGAATTAAAATAATATGACAACAAATAGCTAGGCTACTATTTGTAACATCAAGCAGCATGGCAGCCTTTGCAGGCCTACATGTACAATAACTGCAAGCCAGTGGCACCGGAAGTCTCGCACATTCAAGTTCGTGGAAATCGGAGTGGATAATAAAACATTATCTGGAAGCCGTGTAATATGTAAACCAGTGTCAATTAGTATGATTGCTGTTCTTTTGGATGTCCATAAGGGGGCGTAATTGGCAAGTGTTTAGAATTCGGGTAACGCTTCGAGTAACCATGGGAGAAAAATGGGGAACACTTTATTTTAAGGTGTCCTTGTTACGTACTGTAATTACAATTAATTATGTATAATTACATCGAAGTAACCCTAAGACAAACTCTACAACTTAAAATACAATAAGTATCCTACATGCTTTTATCTAATATTACTCAGTAGACTATTTAAATGTAGGCTTATAATTACACTGTAACAACGACACCTTAAAATAAAGTGTCACCGAAATGTGTTACTGGTACTCATTAACGTTTGTAATAACGTATCTGTTACAAATGTTTGTTTGTTTTTTACTCAAAATTTCATTACTTAATTATTTTTAGAATTGTATTCCAGTAAAATGTCTGTAATCCATGAAACACAGTTTAAGGATCTGACAGTAGATGTTAATAATGCTCGTACTTTTTACCTCTTTCACACAAGTAATTTTCAATCTTGAGTGATGTTAATACATTTTTATTTCTATTTCTATTACACCCTAATTTAATCTGGACTGCACAAAGACTGCTCAGAAAAAAATGCTGATGTCAGCAGGTACAGGAGATGGGTTTAAAGTGGCTTCTATTTTCAGAAGATGAGTGATGTGTGGAGCGCAGAAGTGTTCGGTCCCCTTCATGAGCTGAATTTATTATTCCCAGAACAATGGCAGAAGGGATGCCTGTTCAGTTTTGTCAATCTTTGTGTCTCCAGACAGATGGGGGTATGGATTTTTGCTGATTTTCCTGGTTGGCTCAGCGTGGTGCTATTTGCACATTTACATCACAGCAGTATATGGGTCAGTGACGTTTTTTATTCAAAAATACTCAATGCTGTTCATACAGAATACAGCCTATTTCTTTAAAACACTTCATCTATAAGTAACATGTTTTCAAATTCTATTCAACTTTGATATTTTTGAGGCACTTCACAAGACAAACATATGAATATTGGTGTAAACAAGAAAGTCATTTTAAGAATATAGCCTATAATGAATTTGGCATAGTATTAATTTTAATTATTATCTATAATATTACACATTATTATAAAACACTGCTTTTTTAAACAATTTTGTAATTCATATACATATGTCAGTTTGATGCAATATCAATACTAGCAAAGAAAAAAATATATGAAAGTTTTATATATAGGCTATATATATATAATGAAAATCTTAGGTAATGTTTTGGATGTGCATGACAAGCTTACATGAATTAAGTTAAGAATATTATTCATTCTGGTAAGTTTATTAGCACTCACATGAAACATTAAATACACTGTATCATTAATTATATTATTTGAAACAATCTTGGGATCATAAAGAGCGGGGGTCGGGGGTCGGGGGTGGGGGGGGGAGTCTGCCTATCCCGATGACGTCAGCGCTCGCGGATGGGCGGAGAGATGAGAGCCGCAGGTGGGACGTGAAACTGGCCGCGTTTACCCGTTAGTTTTACCGTCGATCTCATTTTTCTTGAGTGCTTTGAGTGGTGCTTCTGAACGACATGGGGAAGCTTCAGGAATTCGAGATTACTTTCACTAATAACAAAGTGGTCTACAACCCCGGGGAGTCCATATCAGGAACTGTGAGAATTAAAACAAGCCACTCCTTACAGTTTAAAGGTAAGCGACGCTGTGTATCTCACATAGGCTTACAATAGGGGGAAAAACCCCATTTGCATGGATGGCACAGCTGGTAAGCTTCTGGTTAGGGTGTTAAAATATAATGCATGTCAACATGGACGTGTTGCATGTTTGCATGTTGACATTCTGCATCCGTTGCTGCTCTGTTTCGTATACACTACAGTACTGGTTCACATACATGTATATTTATGTGAAATAGGAGCTGTGATAGGAAGGCATTAACGTCTACGCTCTCGCATTCGTGAACCTCAATGTAACGTTACATCCTGTTTCTCGTGTGCTGCTGGTTTCGGTTCGATTGCACAATCTCACCCGAGCCGCTTCTGGATCGCGGTGGAAGCACGTTGTATATTGTGTGCGTTTCAACAAGTGTATTTTGGTGTTTGTTATCACTTGGTTTCCATCTTTAAACGTCCACAAATGAGTGTACCTTCAGAACCGACGGGCGAAAAGGTCTTAGCGTCCATTCAGGATGAGTTCTTGCGTTCAAAACTGCTGTTGGCGACGCGTATTAAAACGCGACGCGCGTGTGGTGACCAGCTAAACGCGAGCGTACTCTAAGCAAAAACGAAAGAACGCTTGACCACTAATTATCGTAAACATGTTTTTCAAGAAGTTATCGTGTAAGTGTTTTGGTCATGTGAATGTCACACGTATTAAAAAGATGCTGACATTTCTAAAGTCGTCATAATTGTGCGATACAGCGGTTCGAGTTACGTTTCTGTAGCAGACCAGTGGCTTGTGGCACCCTTAAACACCTAGTTTCCTGTTAAAACTCTCTTACATGAACTGTTTTGTGATATGTAAATCTAAAATAATAACAGTATTTATGTTTTGATACTCTCAAACTCTAATGTTTACAAGCGTGTTCTCTAATTTATAACCTAAATTTGTTGTTACCTAAATGAAAATGGCGTTTAAGCTTTTGGTAAGGATAAAAATCCACTCATAAACCTACCTAAACATAGCTCACCCCCTCCCAAAACCTTTGGCATTATTTAGAGGCCTTTCAACTTTAATGCCTTTACAACCCTGGTCAAGACCCAGTTGCTACGGCTCCCTTAAGAAAACAAAACATCCAAAAGAAAAGTTATAATTGTGAGAAAATCAACACCTCAGGCAACCCACTCCCCACTAACCACAATTTTTGCATACCGCTGGTCACTGGGGAAAGAGATAAGAAAGTAGGTTAGACAAGGTGCTTTTCACACTGGGTAAATGTGTACAAAGAATGCATTGTAAGTGTTTTCACTGAACTGTTGGATTTTAGCGTGTAGGCGAGACTCACAGACTGACACGCGGGAGAAAGAAAGAGATTCCAATGAAACAACTCTATTATTTTCCTTTGCACTGTTACATTCACACTTGAGACTGATCTGATGCGTGAAGTCGTTGGGCTTTTCCACTCAATTCTAGGACCCCACCCTTTTTGTGACACTTATGAAAAATGATTAACGCTCTGTGGTCGTGTTTCTGTTCCTCTCAGTTGTTCCTGTCAACAGCGAGAATGTGCCTGTTTAAATTCGAAAATGCTGTGGATTGGCATAATGCTGTTGCCTAATGTAGTGTTTATCAGAGAAATGCGTGGCAGATGACACCACTATTATAAGAGATGATAAGGTCATGTGACCGTGTGATTAGTCATTCTCTGCTGGCACTTTAATTCATTAGGTCTTCTTGCATTTCCAATGTTAGTACTTTGGGAATTGGCTCGGAGCACCCGTCACCTTGACTTAATGTGGAAAAAGCTCCTCTAATGTGGCATGCATTGTGCATTAGCATAACAAAACTGCTGGCTGATTTGAATCGTGGGTAACGCATATAGTCTTTTTTTTCCTTGGAAATTCTGTCATCATTTACTTGCCTTTATCATCATCATCATCATCCTATAACATTGCAGAATGGACCTGAATATATTGCTTTAAAGTGGACAATGTGATGTTGTTACTCTGAGAACAGCTGTGCTTTTCAATGCACATTGCTCAATATGTATTATTAAAAAGCAGCTGACTCATGCTTTGGCTTTCTTATCTGTCTTTTTTTAGTCTGGCCACTTTGATAAGCAGTCCTATCATGGGCCTGATGAGCATGAGAGACAATGGCATTTTCAGCATCGTCCTGCGTAACATATTGGAATGAAAATGAAAAGCATGATGTGAATATTAAAGCGTGAGTCTCTTTCAGTGCAGAGACACCCTCCTGTTGAAAGGTGTTCTCTTATTTACATCACAGCCCGTTTTTTAGTGTATAGGGTTACTGGTCAACAGACTGAACAGGCAAGACAGTCTCAGCTTTGGCAGAAGTCATGTATAATCCTTTAAAACTATGAAAGAAGGGCTTTAGCCTGGATTTAATCAGACAGTTACAGAAACTCTAAAGAAGACACGATTGCTTAAATCTCAAATAGAGGCACTCTGTACAGTCTAGAAGTACATAATTCATGCAAAAATTAAATTCTGCCATTATTTACTCACCCTTATGTTGTTACAAACGTCTTTGAGCAACCAAAGTGTTGCCGGTAGCCACTGACTATGAAAGTCAATGGTTACCCGTTTGACATATTTCTTTTTTGTGTTGAAAAAAGTAGTTCAAAGAAGTTCCGAACAACTTGTGGTTGAGTAAACTGTGATAGAATTTTCATTTTTGGATGAACTCTCCGTGAACTATGAAGTTTTTCTTTTACCCTTTGAGATCTGTGCGATTCGTGGTAAGAATATATCCTTTGTGTATAAATATAGACTTTTGCCCCATGGAAAATGTAATATATGCAAATGCTGAACTACTGAAAATCACCCAAAAAGCAACATGAAAAAACCCATGTTTACAAGTTGCTTGACAAAACATATTTTAAGCTGAGCTGGTCCATTTAAAACAAAGTATTTTTCTTCCAAGAAATTGGAAACTTGTTTTGTTTGCAAGGGAGTATGCAAATTTCTTTCCAGTCAAATTCTCTAAAATGACACCAGTAGATAACCAGAAGTTTTGCCGGGATATGACACAAACCAGACTATCAGCTATAAAAAAGATAAGACCTTCAAACTATGCTGTTCAGCTGCAAAATGTACATTTTTAATAAAGCTCTAGGTTTGGTGTGTGCTGAACAGCTTGGCCAAAAATATTGTGACTATATATATATCAATATTGACTGTATAATAATTCTAATAATAAATGTGTGGAGCAGCATTCACTTTGAACCAAGCTGCTTTGAGACTCTGTTAATGCATGCGTGTAAATGAACACTGCCCCCTGAAACATGCAATGCATATGTTTATTTCATTAAACAGCGGTCTTAATGATTGGATAATGAGATTTCAGTTTTATTTTGATCAATCGTGCAGCCCTATATTCAGCTTTTAAATAGGAAATATGTCAACAGATCATGATAGAAACATGTTCACTTTACATCCAGCCTGGTATCCAATGCATACTAATGATTGTGATAAGCTTGTTTGTCGTTCTCTAGAGCCTTTTGTCTCTCTGTATCTCAAGAGACGCTCACATGGACAAGCCCGTCTATTCATTAGCAGTGGACTGACTGGACTGTAAGGCAACACCACTGATATCAACATGATGCCACTCTGTCCCACGCTGGTTCTGTGGGAGTGTTTGTGAAGAGACGCACTCCTGTCCCTCATTATAACAGGGCATTCAGCACATTTACAGGCAGTACAGTACCTACGCCCTTGTTTGTGTCTAAATATTTGGCACACTATTGAGGACAAATATTACGTTCAGCCCGAAACTGTTTGTCCCTTTAATAACGGGAGTCGTGGACCTCAAACGTCATTATTTATTAATGGAGCACACTTCATTTTAGAGGAAGGAAGGCATTTTTTTGTGTGTTCAGCTGATGTACCTCATTACTGTTAAGTATTCAGGATAGTTTAGAGCAGGTCACCTGAGAACCTTCTAGTGACAAAACCTGGTATGTTTAGCTTTACGTGGACGTTTGTATCTGCGAAGCTATTTTGGGGAAGTCAGCTTGCAAAAACTTACGATGGAAGTGAAAGGGGACAGTTTTAACAGAAATGTGTGGCTTATAATTTAGCAAAAGTGATATTAATCATTCACTCCTAAAACTTGGAATAAATTATTTTTTTATTCACTATAGTTCCAATCTCATTTGTGTTCATTTATGTTTAAAATATAAGAAGCAATTGACCAGTTTGCTGACCTCAAACCTGGCTTGAAACATCTCGATAAATAGATAAAACCTCATTATCAGTTTTAATTTCAGTTTCATATCGAAAACTGTTTAATGAACACTTCTGTTTAGCCAAGCCAAGCCCTAATTGGCTCTGGAAACTTGCTGCATGCATGTCCCAGCAGGTATATAGGCTATCACAGAGTTAACAAGAACTCCATGAACGCATCTGCCAGCTGCAAACAGCGAATGTACTCAGTGAGAGTATGCTTAGAGCATTTAACCCCTAAAGTGTCCAGACTTTCAAAATAGAACTACCTCTTTATTAATGATTTGCAATCATGAATGAAAATAAAGTATCTTTGTGAAAATAATTTCAGCAATATATTTTTTAATGTTTTGCTTCAGCGTTAAAATCACATTAATATACAATTAATACATTTATTTACCCTTAGGCCATCCAACATGAGTTAGTTTCATAATATAAATTTAGCATCACATCGCTTTAGGGTAGCCAGATGCAAAAATTTGAAGTAAAAAACATCTTAATGATGGATTAGTTTATTGCAAACATGCAGCTTTTTTTGTTTTACAAGATTTTAATTGATGGAATGAGTGGTGGAGATTACTTGTGGATGATTGTGATGTTTTTTATCTGCTCTGATTCTGACGGCAAGAATTCACTGCAAAGGATCCTTTGGTGGGCAAGTGATTTTTTCCAAATCTGTTCTGATAATAAATAATAATAAACCCATGTACATCTTAAATGTCCTGAAGGTGGGTACATTTTTAGCAATTTGTATTTTGTTTTGTCAATCTACCACTTTAAATACATTTTTGTAGTAATCAACATATGCCACAAATTGTGTTGATTGAGCTTGACTTGTCCAGAACCTGGAATATTCCTTTAAATCAAGTGTGTGAAGAATAAAAGCTTTTCTGACTCTAGAGACATTTCCCCCCGGGTTTGTTAGACCTTACAGTGATTGTTATAGTGAGATTTCTAGATTGGCACTTTATTTGTTCTACTGATGCCAGAGGCACTCATGTTGGCACCTCATACCTTGCATTTTCCTGATTTGGCCTTCCAGCAGTCCTGCCATGCCAGCTGCCCTCGATGGGGTCTTTTTTTATGGTCACAGCATCACGTGCCTGAAGAAATGCGTTCTCTCATTCTCTTTATGTGTCTCTTCCTATTTCTTTCTCTTTCTCTCCAGGCTGTCAGAATGAGAAAGATGTCTATTTCTGGGTTTTAGATAAGACAGATTCGTCCACGCTGTCTTGCTGAATGAGGGATGCAGCTGTAGCATTTGAAACAGAGCTAAGGGTGGGACAGATTTACTCTCTTTTATGTTTGTGGCTAATGATGCTCTCGACTCTTTTAATGACTGTTTTTAAGTGTACGCTTTCAGCTCATTCTCAAGCGGTAATGAGTAATGTAGGACATGCGGTACATCTGGCCTCGCTGAATATATCTGATGAAATTTTAGAGCACTCACATTGTCTTATTAGTCTCAAAGGGAACCAACGAACCCTTCTGTTCCATAACGGGAATATTTCATGAAACTGATCACACGCGAGAACAAAAGCCTTCCTGTCTCTCAAAGTACCGTTTTCTGTTTTAGTTCCTACTGTTTTTGCATTTCTACTTCTAATTTTACATTCAAACTTTAGAAACCTTGTTTATTTAAAGGGACAACTCACTCAAAATTGAAAAATCTGTCATTTACTCACCCTCGTGTCCTTTCAGAACTTGTAGGACTTGATTTTTTTTTCTGTGCAACCAAAAAAAAGATATTTTAAAGAATGTTTATTGTTTTTGTCCATATAATGGAAGTCAATGGGGTCCAAAACAGCACTGGAGCTCACTGAATTTCATTGTATGAAAAAAAAAACCATACACAAAGTATCTTATTTTGTGTTCCACAAAAGAAAGGAAGTCATAACTATCCCTTTAATGTATATTATGTCTCGGTAATGCTCAAGGACAAAGATGAAAATGGTTTCCGCTTCCTTTTACAGTAAATTTTGCATTTGATCTTAATGACCTTTCTTTGTTCTTTCTATTTGTCTCGATGCCTGTAAGAGGCCACACTTCTCGCATTATTCCACACCTTGTCCAGAGGCTGGAAAGTCACACATTCCTCACAAACGGCGTCAAAGATTCTTGAACAGCACCCAACTGTCCAATCATATCTCTGGTTTACTTGGTAACCAAAAGCCTTTGTGGTGAGCTTTGGAATGTTGGAATTTCCTCTGAGATTTGTTTGTTTGTAAGTGTGTGTATTGGTCTGAGAGTGTTTTGTTGAGAGAGAGAGAGATGAGGTTAGACTTCACCTGGCAGCAGGTTTATGCCCATTACCAGGGAAATCTTATCGGAATGCGGTTGCTAGGCCACCGGTATTCAGAAGTACTGGTCCCAGGAGATGTATGGGGTTTCCCAGCCCCGATGTCCTTTGTGTGCAGGTGCCCTCTCTCATTCATGCTCTCTCAGAGGACAAAGACGCCTTTACCTTCCCAACAGAGTGAGCTGGATTGATTGTGAGGGAGTTTAATAGCCCAATGGTCTTGAGAGTACAGCACATGTTTTAGTGCAGTTTAATTACTTAAGTTAATGTTAAGATCAGGTGAGTTGAGTCTAAGATCATGTAGAAAATCAAGTGTAAAGTTTATATTTTGTATGTTGATTTTCTGTAGTCAGATACAGCGAAACTTGTTTGGTTTTCAATATATTCTGCATAGACCATTGTTTGCGTATGTAACATTTTTTGTTTACTTTCAAAAACGAAATTATTTCAGAACTTGGTTAAGGATGCATAAATATTAAAATATGCATAAAATATTAGATTCTAGTTAGCTGATAATTATATGATATGGCTGATGAATAACCAATAGAAATTGTATACTGTTTTGTGTAAATAAATCAAAAATAAAATGCTGAAATTGATCATTTAACTGGTACAAGTAAATTTAGACACCACAATATTATAATGTACAGTATAAAAAATACATATTAAATAATAAATGGGTTTAAAGACAATATTTAAATGCACGTTAGATTTTGAAAAAATTCTAAAGGTAAAAATTGTTTTTTTTAAAAGTTCACCCGAAAATGGCTAAATGGTCAACCAGCATTCTTCAGATATCTTCTTTTGTGTTCAACAGTAGAAAACAAGTAAGTAAATAATGAGACAGTTTAAATGTTTTAAATATTCAATATTAGACAGTACAAAAACTAGAAAACGTAGAAAAGTAATAACACACTTCTTCTCGACAAGGTCTAAACATCTGGGTGGCGTTGATCCAGCTTATCTGAACCATCTCAATGTGCTCTAAAACACTGTCATTAATTAAATCAGGTAGTTAAGAAATGCTACCTGTCCTCCCAGCCCTGAGGATATTATAAAGTAAAGAGAGGGGCCGATATGTCTGTGTCATTGAGAATTTAATTACAGTTTCTCCATCACGCCGCAGTGAAAGGCTCTTTTCTCTGCCTCTGAGTGCAGAAGAGCACTCGTGATTTTCGTTATATATTGAGTACTTCAATATGCCTTCATTACGAGGCTTTTTTATCCATTAATTCAAGAGCATTTCAGACCAAATAAAAGATAAATTTATTTAAAATTCAGTTTTTCTGCTGAAAATTCATTTTCCATTTGATAACATAAAATGCACAACTGCAAAAATATCATTGACGGGGATAGTTTCATATCTCTGAAATAAGGACACGATTTCACCGGTCACTTTTTTTGGGATTTACTGTAGCTCATTAGAAGCTCATCATCCTTCTGAGGAAGGACTGTACTTCCTTTCTTTGTAAGTCCACTTGAACAAATGATGTAAGATCAGTTTCTGGGAAGGGTCTGATTAAGGAAACTTGTCTTTGTAAATACCATTATACTGAAAATGAACATGTTAAAGATTCTGTATTTCTGTAAGTCTGGTCTTATGATTTTTATTATACAGCCTCCGTACCTTTAAGAGATGGGTTTGCCACTGTCTTGCATCATATTTGTTGCATTGTAACAGTTCAATATTTCATGTACATTGAAATATAAATTTTATATATATTTAATAAACTGTATAGAAATGTAAAATATAATTTAAAATATATTGTTAACATAATGTGTATTTATATTAATATTTTTAAAGGATGTGTATGTGCCTGTTGTGTGGCTGTTGTGTGTACAATATATGCAAAATACACAAAATTAGTTATTAGTAATACATTTAGCTATTACAAAATTTACCTACATGTTACATATAGTACAGTAAATCTTCTTGTAGCTCTCTTCCAATAGTATTTTGAGTGATTATGATGTAAAATAGTCAGCACAAGCTTTTATTGTAATCCTGATGACAGGATCTTATACAATGAGTAAACAAAAGCCTGATAAATAATTTAAGTCTCTTCATTAAAATATATTCTTCTATTTCAGTACTGTGTCCTCTAAGAACCTGGGTTTTACGAAGCGAAAGCATCCATAAATACAGACAGGAAGATCTTGTTTAAACCAAGGTGATCTGGCTCAGTTGAAACTCTCAGTGTGCTTGCACTAATCTGTCTGTTCCCTATCAAAGCAGATGTGTTGTTACCGTCCCTGGAGTAAATCTCCTTCTGAATGTGCGACCGTCTCCCTGTGATTTAGTACTTGCTCATAAATTCTCATGTTTATGTAAAATGTTCATGTATGTTGTAAAAGACAATTTTGTTTTCTTGTTATCTCGTTGACAGACACTGCTAATTTATCATTTTGCAATGTCTGTTCATTCTGACAAACTGTGTTGTCTGGCCAAATGGTTTGTGAAAAAATATTGGCAGAAGAGGATGACTCGTGGGCGAGAGACTCAACTAAATATCTTAGAGGAATCAAAGCCTGAATGCTGCACTTAGACTATTTTCACACTCGATATTTAGGCCTGAACCAAGTGGACTCGGGTCAACACCAAAAGCTGTAATGTTAAAGTGTCTTTAGGCTGACAGTGAAGGAGAAATCTTTCTTTTTCTCTTTTACTGAAGTGGATTCACGTTGCTCTGATTTGACTGAGCCAAGTCATAAAAATCAGGATTACAGATAGCTTGAGAGTTTATCTTTCCCTCTCTGTGCTTTACAGCTTCATTCGGCATGTGGTGATGCATCATTGAACGTAAATTAATAACGTAATGAAATTTAAAGTCCTTTTCCGTGGAAGCCAGTTCACTGATTATTCTGTGCCGGCTGAGAGATGGCTTTTGTTTAGGTGAGGTTAATAAAGCTCAGGGAGATGCGTGGCACGTAGAAGAGGATCATGGGACAGGATGGGCTCGTGCTGTAATTGGTGGGAATGTTTGGGGCCAGTGAGATGAGGTACTGTGTGAGTAGAACAAGGACTGAATGACCAGAGCATGTTGCGTAATGCGTTTTGGATAATCTCCTTATATGTAAACGTGAAAGATGGTTAGGTAGATTCTTATTTTATGTGTTTGGTAATACATGCTGTCAAATAAAATCCTTTTTATTTTATCAGCCACATTTAAAAATGCTAATGCTTAACAAGTCAGTAATGTAAAATTAAATAATTTGAATTGTCAGTGATAATGTCACACTCTTTGTCTGTTTAGTTTCGTTTTCACATGCCCGTGTTTTGTTTACGTTTTATTGTGATCTGTGTTTCCCCATGTGCTTTCCCAGTGACCTAGTTTTGTTAACGATGTATTCTGTTCAGGTGTGTCTC
>JAUMHE010000032.1:1018898-1040302 GCA_032359235.1 Enteromius mattozi | reverse complement strand
GGTTTTTTTTAAGCATCTTGGAGACGTTGCCACAGTTCTTCTGGATTTAGTCTGTCTCAGTTTGTTCTGTTACTTCACGTCATTCCAGACAGACTGGATGATGATCAGATCAGATCTCTGTGTCCAGCACTGGCTGTTGTCAGACTTCTTGTGCAAACAATAATCTCACTGCATTATTACAATTAATGACAAAAATTATGTTTGGAAATGTAAACTGATATTTCCAACTAATACGCTACCGCAAAAGATAGAAATAAAACCTTAAAAAAACCTTTAAAAATGGTGAAAATACTAGTGGCCTAAGACCTTTGCACAGTACTGTGTGTGTATATATATATATATATGTGTATATGTATATATATATTTTAAAGCTTAAAAGTAATTTTTAAATATATATTGCCTAACCTATTGCTAACTTATATTTAATGCGATGCTTTCCAGATCTGTTCTTTTGCAGACATCTCATAGATGTATGACTATTTTCCAGTGTTTATATAATGGTTTGAGGTTTAGAGATCAGTTCTAAATCTGTATATTTATTATTTTTGCTTCTCATTGCCATAGACTTCTTGTTAGCAGCAAAGGTGAAATTTTCACTTCATTTTGAGGTCAAAAACTGAGGATTGACTTACTAGTGATGCCCTCTGTCATGATATCAGTCATTTTGCAGCAAGAGGACAGCATCCTCATGCTGAGCTGGTCCACAATCAAAGCCTACAGAGAGCAGGAATAATAAGAGAGTCTCAGAAACCCACATTACTGCAACAGAAAGGTCTGTTGCTATTGCAGGCAGTGTAAAAACTGTTATTTATTAATATGGCCACAGAAATAAATGTGGCGTGATACAAGCAGAACAGGTAGGTGAAATTGTTTGGACTTAATTATTCACTCTGATTTCCTGTCTGCGGTTCAGGGACTCAATGAAAGATTAAAACTATGGTGCGGTGACATAAGGATAGAGTGGTTGCTATGGTGATGGGGTTACTGAGTTTGTCTTACCTTCCATTCTCCCTTCTTCTTCACCTTCTTGATGACATCATTCATAATCTCTGCAGGAAAAAGAGAAATGTTTATCAGACAATTGATATTAGTGATTCATACACATTTCTGACTAGTCACATTCATGTTTAAACCACAAATACATGCAGTATTAATGATAAATATTATTGCGGTTTAAAATAACTTTTTTCTATTTTAAAATGTAATTTATTCCTCTGAAGCAAAGATGAGTTGTCAGCATCATTACTCCAGTTTTCAGCATCACGTGATCCTTTCAGAATTCATTTTTAATATGCACATTTGCTGCTCAAGAAACATTTCTTGTTATTATCAGTGTTGTGCTGCTTAATATTTTTATGGAAACTATTATGAGCTATTTTGCAACATTATAAATGTTGTTTCTGTCATATTTGTTCAATTTAATCATCCTTGCTAAAAACAAAAGTGCTGTATGTATTTTAGTGTAAAATAGCTGCTGCCATAATTGATTATTTTGACTGTTTAGGACTGCTCTAGATTCATCAAAGGACATAAAATCATTAGGCAGTTAAGGGCTGCATATGTGTCTGAGTCATACACAACGAAACACTGTATCATGTCTGACAGGAACCAGCTTGTGTGGCGATTTACACATGATGTTAATAGCTACTGATGTGTAGGAGGCAGATAAATATCTTACACAATCAAAAATATGAAGGTATTGGTCATGACACAATGTATATCTCTCTTCATCACTCCCTTTACCGTCACACACACCTGCTCCATTGCCATGCAAAGCCTCTGGCATTGGTGTGTGTGTGTCTGTCCCAGTCACACCTGAGCCTGACTGTGCCCACTGGTCCTCTACTAAAATGGATTATCTCACTCTTCTTCTTTTGCTATCTCTCTCTCTCTTCCCTTCAGAAGAGATTTTTTTGGCATCTGTTACATCAGAATTCATAGACATGCCTCTCAATAAAAGGACATTCAGGCTGCTTAAAAAGAATCATATTCATGAAATCCAGTTCATCTGGTCATGCAGGTAATAATAACACAATAACCAGGATTGTAACTCCAGGTTAGACGTTCAATGCTACAAAAAACAAACAATTGTGAGATATAGTACCAATCAGATTGTAAGATATCACAATTATGAGAAAAAAAATGATAAAGTTAGTATTACGAGAAAAAGCAATTGTTAGTCAGACCCTAAGAAAAACCCTAAGGTGTAATATATAAATCATTCTCCTATATGTATGTTCAGTTATTTCACTTTAATTGCATAGTAAATGACCTGTACATTACTGAACCTAAACCTAAACATAGGAGCCTGATAAAAAAGCTACTTTTAGATTAAAATTTCAGACGAGGCTTCTGATATTGTGTGATATGAAGTCATAATTATGAGAAAAATACCAACTGTGAGATATAGTCACAATTATGTGAAAGAAGTGTTGATTGTGACACATAATGACAAGTATTTTAGCAAAAGTTTTTTGTGTGTGCTGTTTGTTTTTTTCCCCCATTATCTGATGCTCCACATAAAAATTAAAGCCATACTGCTCTATATTTAAAAAAAGGGAATTTATTCAGTATGCACCATTCCCTGTAAAGTGCATTTGTCATAGATTGGGAAGCTGGGGCGCTATCAGATGTGAGACAGAGACAACGTTATATGGCAGCAAATTGAATCTGTTTATCTTCAGAATCTTCTTCTATTCAGATGCCATGATTGGGCTGCTTCAGACAATGTTAAATGAACATAGCCGATCGTTGAGAATTGAATCTATGCAGAATCTCTTTCTGTAACTACTGTTTCTGCTCTGTGGTAGATCTCTCTGACTCTGATGTAAGTAATCCCGTCATGCAGGGATTGGGCGGAGGCGACCGTGTTTGTGTGTTGGGGCCAATATTAGCATGATTGCAATGCTAGCCATCTGGTTGTAGTGTCGGAATAAAGGCGCTCAGGGTGATTTTGTGGTTTTGACATTTGTGCCGGTGCAGTGATACAGAGTTAAGCTCCTCTGCGGATGAAAACGTTGAATCCTGGCTGAATCCAGATGGATTATGGGTGTTTAAACACCAAGCATGAGATTAGCAGGCAGTTTAGCTAACAGGAGATTTAGCATTGATTCCAATAGCAATTTATGTGAATGAGGGCCAAAGCTAATCAAACTGGGAGTAAAGCGATATATTAAAGCATTCCATTGAAAACATATTTGTCAAAATTCTGACATGTTAGAAAGGAGAATGGTTTTTAATTAAAAACGTATAAATAAAGTATGACTTCAGTGGAAAAAGCCAAGCTTAAAAAGCCTCAGATACAAGCAAAACCTACCAAAAATGTGGGGTGTTTCTTTTTGTAGCCAGCAGAATTCAGAGTAGCTTATATAATTCAAATCCTCGGCAGAGCTTCATTAATTTCTCTTTTTGTTTTTACTTTTCACACAAAGATGATGCTTTATGCTATGAAAATCAGGTCAAGGATACCTATGATAATATATATATATATATATATATATATATATATATACACACACATTCTAGTGGTCGATGAGTATGGGTTTTTTGTTAGCCAAAGCCAATATCCAGCGTGAATTATTTATTAATTATTTATTATTTATTCATAATTTAGTGTAAAATAAATATAAATATAAATATTCACTTCATTCACCAGTGTAGTTGGTACCATTAACTAAAACTAATGTTTAATATTTAAATATAACTAAACAAAAACTAAATCCAAATAAAACATTTTAATTAACTGAAATAAAGCTGTAAAAAAATTGCTATTGCTTTTGCATGAAAAAAATTTCACTTAAAGCAATTAACTGAAGTAAAATAAGTTTAAATTGAAGTATTAAAATTGCTAAAGACAAATCTAAACTGAAATTAAAATAAAAACTGAAAACTGAAAATATAAGACAGAAATATAAGAAAGCTCATTTATAAAATACTAAGTACTAAATCTTATATAAATAGTATAAAAATAAGAAAATGATAAAAGTGCAAAAACTAAAGATAAATAAAAACTGAAAATATATATATTTTTTAAAAGTCCATTCAAAATTACTATGTGGTATATAAAATAACAATCTTATATAGTATAAAAATAATACTAAAATAACACTGCCATTGACAGGCCTGTCAAAATATGTGTGCATTTTATGGCGTATTGCATTTGATTCATAAAATACATTTTTAAAAATTACATATCTTTTATTCTCATCCATTATTTCCTTGGATGAGTTCAATAAGTATCTATGCTTTGTGTGTCTTTGTGTTCTTCTACTACTACTTTTATTACTACTACTACTGAAAATAACACCAAGGGCACACATTTTCAGAGGTATATGCTGGGTCACGTCGTTCTCAGCTGTCTCCAGAGGACACTTCATCCAGTCACGTGACATCAGCACAACCCCCCACTGGCCTGAGTTCACTTCTGACCATGTTCAGCCTCCAGGACTAAGGTAAAAACCATTTTACTGTAAAATGGGGGTTACTGATGCGAATGAGGGGGAAAATACAGGGAATGACAAAATGAATGTCAAACGGCCTCATCCAAGGCTTTTGCAATGTGCACAAAATCCCAATCAGTATTACAGGGACTTCTCGATGTATTGATTTAGCTTCCTTGCTGATGTGTAACCTTTTCAAGAGATGAATTCCTGCAGTGCAGTAGAAATCAACTGGATTAAATCATAGCGTACACACAGACGGCAGGGCCAGGTCTCAGTTAATGAACTCCATTTCTTTTCCTCCTCATATTGGGTAATAAAATGTACCGCAGTCAATTAGCTATTTGTCACTGCAGGCCAGATCGCCTGAATGCTGATTTCTCAGAAAGGTGCTGATAATGTGTTTGGGTTTACCTGATTTTGTAAAGTGACACTAATGCAAGATAATTATAATTCAATCAAACAGTTAATTCCATTTATGTGCAGTAAATTAAAGGTCCAAATAGGGTATAATATATGATAATCTGTACACTGCAGTTACATCGGAGCCAAACATTTACAGTTACATAGGTACAGTTTACCCAAAAATGAAAATTTGCTGGAAATGTAATCAACCACAGGTCTTCCGAGAGTTTTTTTCTTCATCAAAAAGAGATTTTGAGATATTTAGCATCACATTACTAGCTCACTAATGGATCCTCTGCAGTGAATGGGTGCCGTCGGGATGTTGATGAGTCCAAACAGCTGATAAAATGCAAATTACATAATAATCCACACAACTCAAGTCCATCATTTAACTTTTTGTGGAACGAAAACCTGAATGTTTGTTTAAAAATGTTTTAAAAAAAACACCTGTGCATATTTCTCTCCTGATTCAGCTAAGACTTTTTCACTGGAGAGTGTAATATTAAGGATAAAGGACTTGTATTTGAACTATTTTTTAACTAAGTTCGATTTTTGTTAATTAACGTACTAGAGGCAATGTGGGTTACTTGTGAAATATTGTGATGTATTTATCTGCTGTTCAGACTCATTCTGGCAGCACCCAGTCACTGCAGAGGATCCACTGGTGAAGAAGTGATGTAAGGCTAAATGTCATAACAACGGCAGTCTAAGCGGAACTGGGAACGTGCAATAATCATGTTGGCCAACAGCATACTAGGGTTTAAAATAGTATCATTCATTTATATTTATGATAACATTTCAGTTTGGTTATAAAACTGAAGCAGATATACATATTCGCCTTGTTCATGTCAGAATGATTTCTCCATCACTTCACAAAGAAGGTAAAGGACAGGGCACATGCCCTCACAAGAGCAATATATGCTACCACACTGTTTCTGTCTCATGCTCTTTCACTTAAACACTGAACTCTCTCATGAGTACACCAACTGGAGTCTCATCTCACTTCAGCTCTACATACTTAACCTTAATGTATATGTCTTAATAATTAAGCACAAACTGTGGTTTCGATAAAAGTAGATGTTTGGTTAAACTAAGCTATATCTTGCAGCTGTAATCAAAGATTGCTTTAGCAGGGATATGATGCAATCACTGTGTTTGACTGCTGGTTATGTCTAGGCAATATACTGATTCATTCATAATATACTCTTGATGACTTTGCTGACTATATCCAAAAGCAAGATTGTAAATGATGTTAATGTGCTTTAGCGATTGCATGAATGATTAACTTAAATTGTTCACGAAAAATGCCATTTATAAAATTTTTAAGTGATGAAAATTTGTATGAAATTAGGTAGGGATGTAAAGTATATCAGCACCATATTGATTGATATTCGATATTTGTGCCATTTATTGAATATTGAACATTTAATTGAAATTAATGACATTTTGACTGTATTTTACATTGAATTGTACCAGCTATTTGGTTCAAAATGACCTCTACTTAAATAAAATAACTCTTGTAGGCCATTTCAGAGCAAATACATAATAAGATAAATATTGCTGTCAAAATGCAATACCACTCAGTTGTATTTCTGGTCAGTGCAAAAAAAAAACAAAAAAAACTATAGCTGCTCATCGCTGCAGATTTAACCCTCCATATTCCCAGGCTCCCTCAGGGCACTCTCGTTTCATGACCCACTTTTATGCTTAGTCTCTCGGGATTTTTACAACCATTTACCTTAAAGAGACAGTCTGTGGTTTTTCTTATCCTTGTGGATCTGCTTTGATTTTCTGGTATGAAAACTAAATCGAGAAACCATTCAAGTTTTATGTTTTCTATTTATGTTGCATCACTTGGTTGCATCAGTGACCTTGCTGCTTTTCTCTTATTTTTCAGCCAAGCTTAGCTATTAATATCTGCTGCGTAGGATTGCAAACAGAAACTGAATCATGGATTTCTTATAGAGGAGTTTTATATTAATATATAGAGGCTTTTTGAAGAGAACTGGTGTTGTCGGAGCCATTCATCCATACTGCAGTGCGGTCTATGCGCATAGTGTCAGATAATGCCCCTGAGAAGGTGACTATCCAATATTGCCCTTGTGTAACAGACTGAAGATGCTCTGCTAAACCCCAACCAACGTCACAGAGTCCAAGGACAGAGTGCACACACACAAACGCACACACATTGACTCGGATGCTGTCCTGCTGGTATAGAATTTCAGCATGCTGAGTCACTACGCAACACACACCCGCTCAATGAATGCACAGAAGAGCTTTCTAAGGAAGGAAAAGTGATGCTGAAAAGACTTCATGCCAGGCATAATATTATAATTCAGGCTGATCCTGACATGCCAATAATTATAATTGTAAATGAAACTATCATTCATGCCAATTTATTTAATATTTTTGTAATGGATGGTGTTGAATATCATTTGTGCATGCTCATTTCCACTATATGTTATCTAAAAAAGTTATTTAACAACACCAATAAAGTTAATATTTAATAACGCCAATAAAATAAAAAAATCTAAATATGTATGTTTACATATTGTAAACTATAATTATGATCATTTATATAATATACATGAAGAAATATTATTTTAATATAATATAATAGTATTTTAAACATACATATAAAATATATAAGGAATATAAAAAATATGGTTGATCCAGATAAGAAAAAAATATTACTGTAAATATACATATTTTTTATTATGGCAAATAAAGTATATAAGGCCAGTATTAAAATTCTACACTTTTTTTCTGAATAAATTAAAAATAAAATAAAGATAAGAAAGAATTAAAATTAATTTTGTGATATGATACAATTATTTTAAATTAAATTGCATGAAGTATTGTTGTTAATATTTTTATACATTTTATTGATTGCTACAAAAAATAACTTTTTAGATTTTTTTTTGTTAATGCTAGTGTAAAAATAGGTAAATTAACATGCACATAAATACCCACAAATGCAAACCGATAAATGCAAAAATCTCTAATATGAACTAATAATGGATATGGCATTAATATAATGTGAATCCCTAACTGTACGTCATTTTATACAACAGGATATATTCACATATACACTGCTTTTTGTTTGGAAATTTGATTTGTTACAGTTTCACAAAAAATGTTTTAATTTCAAATTTCCATACCTCATAGATGTTTTGTATTTTACATTATGTTTGTACTACACTGTAGTAGTCCATTTTAGCTCTCTGTTTGTCTCAACATCTTTTATCCCGAGGTCTGATTTATCTTTCCCAGAGCTCTCCAGTCAGGCTCATTTTCATAGGAAAGCAATAAACCGACTCTCAACGGGAGGAATTCTGGATAATGTATTCCAGGAGACTCAGCAGAGAGCTTGAACTAAACATTATCTTTATTCTTTACCATTAACTTAAACATAAAAAGCATCCTAAACCAGATCATGCCATAAATAACCACAAGGGAGAAATTATACAAAACTGCATGAACAATTGCATGCTCATGGCTGATCTAAATAGAAATCTATAATTCATTTCGACTGTTGGTACACTGTGCAGCCGCTTGCAGAGATTGGAGATGTCACACTGGTCTGTGCACCCTTGCACAAAGCTAATGCAACACCCAAATGTCAGGGCGAGTGCAATCATGGATAATGACAGTGGTGCATTTCAGACATGGAGACAGCCATGCGGGTGTACAGTAGACTAATAGTCAGCAGGGTCTTTAACACAGTTCACGGCTTGCCAGAATTGGTCTTTGGGATTAAAAATATAAGTCGTTATATTGTTATAACAGAGCATCTTTAAACAACCTAAGATGGTTTACCAGTCTAAGTTGGTTTAAGATGGTCTTGACCTCTTTAAAATCAACCTCGAGCTGGTTTAAACTGGTTTTTGGTGTTCTCTGAATATGTAAGATCTAGTTTGTATTGCTACTCCCTTTTTAATTTCACTCTGCCCTTCATTTAACCCCTCATTCATTTCATCCACACTAGAATTAATCATCATTAACTGCTATTTTTATCCTGGTGTGTGTCTGGTCTGTGTATTCTTTATACACAGTGTGAAGATATGGTTTGCTTGTGTACTGGACTGGAGGAGAAACCTTGATGAGTAGCTATCGAATGCAATTCTGAAACAATAAAGAGCCACAAACTGGATCCATACTCCCCAGCTCTGTTAATGGAAAACAATAAACAATGTCCATTGTCGCAGACGCTTCTTAATACATACCACGTTATATACGCTGACGTGACAGGCATGGAGTTCTCTTTGAGCTTTAAAGGAGTTATAAATGTCCTCCGTTCAAGTGAAGCATGAATCACACGCTTACAGTTTGCCGCAAGGCACATTGACTGTCCTCTCTTCCCTCGCCATACACAAGTATGTACACTGTGATCTACGACTCTCATCTCAGTTCTTGTTATGTTAAAACATTGTCATCTATTGTCATTTAGGCTTCATGTTTGTGGATATAAACCTGAGATTCCCTCTAGGTGGTCTTTATGACTCATAGTATACATATTAATAAGAAATCTAGTGCTGTCAAACGACTATTTATCGCATCCAAGTTTTTGATTACATAATGTACATATGTGCACTGTGTATATTTATTGTGTTTGTATGAACACACACATGCATGTATATAAAAATATATTGAATTTATTTCTAAATACATACACATAATAAATATACACAGTGCACACATATATATTGTGTATTTTGGATGCGATTAATCGTGATTAATCTTTTGATAGCACTAATATCATATGTCTTCCTGAATGCTGAATGTGTAATTTGGCTAAATCTGGTAAGTAGGGCATAGTATAAGCTCAATTCATGAAAATGGATCAACAAATAGGCAGGCTAACAAAAGAACTGGTTCATTCAGAGCTAGACTAATGCCGATGAAAGACCCTTTAGACAAATACTGTGAGTCATTCACAAAGATGCTGTCCATGTGTACTCATGCTGTCCCCTTATATTACATACTACACCGCATATGCACAGCTCCCTGTCAATATTGCATATTTTAAAGGTAAAAACAAATCAAAATGGACAATGACAATCTAATCAAAGACGTATGTGCATTTGGTCGCTCATGGCTCAGTTCTCTATCTGACCCTGTGTCTGATTTTTATTATGTGTACTGGATCTCATGTCCCTGGAGTAGACAGTGACACCAACACACATACACCCACGGCACATCAAACCGCAGGAAAACCAATCCATCATCCCGTGTCTGAGGAAGACAGAATCCAGCGCAGGTGTTCGGAGCATTTATGGCTTTTAATGATCAGGTTTCAGTCAATATTGATTATGTGCGCGAGCCTTTTCCATTTGGACTGGACAATGCTATAGCATTTACACTATTATGTTGGATTTTCTGTGCTTTCAGTTTAAAGTTAGCATAAGGTGTTTCAGCAACATTAACTGCAATATTACAAACAAACTGAAAATGTTTAATGGGGTTGTGGTGAATGATGTGGGCATAATATGAGACAAATAAGGATGTCCAATATGGTGGAAAGGTTAAATATTTTTCAAAATATTTTAGTTTTATATTTTCCTTGATCATTTCAAACTGAATATTACTTGATTAAAAAGAATCATTATATTTCCAGGTAAAATATTTTACCACATTTGACCTGAACAAAATATTCCTTTTCATAAACGGTCAAAATATATTATTATTAAAATTTACGGGTCCTTTTTGTTAATTTTTTTGTAACATGACTACAAAACGACTTCTTGCATCCAAACTGACTTTGATTTGGTGGGCAAAAAGGTTTTATTAATAATATATATTTTTTAATTGCTTCACTTGTCATTCATTATTATTTTTTAAAAGCCAAACTACATACGTGTACTAGCATTTTCCCCTATACATTTTTTATGAATTGCATTTTAATGCTTTTACATAATTTTTAATAAGATTATACTTCAATTAAAACGATATGTGCGTTAAATAGAACCAAATATAAAATATAAGTGCCAATTTTATTAGGCTACTAATAAAATACTTCTAAAAAAGCATTTCAAATGAATAAATGAATATGTGTTTGATCATGGCAAAGTTCATATTTAAATTGCAAAGTATTTTTCGAATTTGTAAATGTAACGATTTAAGTGAGATAATTGGAGTAGCCCACGTTTTACAAGAAAATACTATTTACTTGACGTTTCTTAATCATTTGTGAAATTTACTAGTAATTTCTGATTGAAAATGCAAAGACTCGCATTGTGAAAGAGCGAGTCATATTTGTAATAATATATTTCATTGACTGTTTCAGAAGCTATTTTAAAACGTTTTTCTCCATATCCTGCTGCATCAGCAAAATATTTCTCTAAAACGAAAGCCCCTACAACCGCCATCAATCTGTCTGTACTAAACGCCATTCTGTTCCCGCACGCTCTCTCAGCTAGTATGCACTACACATGACAGATACAGCTACACCTCTGAGGGATGCGCATTTGGTGCTCTCATTTTCCCTTATTCAACCGAACATGAACCACTCCGCCATTTAACGATCCATCTGTAGATGCGAGGCAGCTGCATTCATGCTAAAAGCACGGGCACTTCCTGGGCAGATCAGTTCACCAGCTGGAGTTTTACGCAATGGAATATAATGCACTGGTGATCAATCACAGGGGTGAGGCTTTGCCAAAACGCATACATTAAGCTCATCTCTAGAACTAGAAGGTAGAGTTTGCAAACATCCCCTCAATTCTATCCTCATTACGCCTATAAATAACAAACCGAGCAAAATAAACCAAAAACGTAGAGGTCTGTCGACAAGAACCCTGCGTAATTCCTCAAACGTCCGTGCAGAATAAGGGCGTTCCTGTGATAGACCATCTTTACACTGGTGCATCAAGCGTTTTTGGTGCTTGTCTGGTTCTCGTGGCTTATATTAATACACTTATACAACATACATTGAGAATAAAACATATTAATGCCATGATGCACGATGCGCATCCGCAACATCCCGAGAGTAATGTCCTCCCCGTTCAGCACAATGGCAGGGAAACAACCAGCCGCATCTAAGGGGAACCGAAGGCTGAGGAACACTAATGACACATGTAACGGGAAGGTACCATAAAATAGCACGCGCATATGGTTGAATATTAACCCTCAGTAGCCGAGGATTAACATTATGGTCTTACTTTCGCCAACGACCGCCTTTAATCCAATTGGTGCCATGATGCTCCTGAGTGTTCGCCCGTGTGCTGTGTCTTCTCCTCCCTCTCCTCCTCTTGCTGTCTCTGGCAGAGCGGTTCTGCGCACTCACAGAAGCTGACTGCGGAGATTCGTCACTGCGTAACCGCCCCTCCCTCACATGCGCTCGTGCCACCGGGCGCCGTTATATGCTGCGCGTTTGCCAAACGCTGAGGGCACAGACACAGAATCACAAGTGAATCCCTCCTTGATTCCACGATGATTGCCCACGCCATGATCACTGGATTTTGTAAAATACCCTCGCAACTGTTTCCTCTGTTCATTGACCGCTACGTGACGAAAAGAGCAGGTTGCTCAATTAGAGAAGCAACTAGGTTTAATATTTTGCACTGAATTTTAATTTCACTGACTACCAAGCGTTTACTTAATCAAATTAAAAACTTATTAAAAAATAATTAAATTAAAGATATATTTTATTTGACATTTTACTGTTGTCATGTAGTATCATATGTATCATATGTGTGATCGTTTTCCTGACTCTAGTGCAGTATTTAGTCATTTTGACCGCACGAGGGAGATAAACGTCTACTAAACGTAAACCCTTGTGGTATTTTTTTTCAATAGGCCTAATATAAAATTATTACATAAATAGTCATCTTTAGACAGTGCTGATTTTCTTCCATACATAGGACTATAATATTACAATTAAATTTTTAATTTATAAATTAGCCTACATTATTTCATCCAGCTTGTTTTAATAAAATATAATTATTATTTTAAACTTCACATTAAAATCACATTAAAATCATAGGCAATTATTAGATCAATGTCAAAATAGTTTTACAATTTATTCATATTAAAACTATATTTTAGGAAAATATTCTTATTAATAATAATTTTAAATGTTTTATGAAATTATATTGCATCTATCTGTCATGAAAGACTATAAAACAATATTATCAATAACATATCTATCATTCAATCAAATGTTTTTTTTTATATATAAAAGTGTCTTTTTAATAATTGCATTTTGCATTATTTATTTTTCAGGAAATTACGTTATTTAATTTCTCTTTCATGTTTTATTTCTTAAAAAAAAAAAAGATTATATTTTTCTAAAAAAAAAAAACAAAAAAAACAATTGATACAGTGCTTCGATACAATGCTTCTCTGAAAGTTAAAGCAAAGCAAGGCTTCATTCAGGTTCCTAAAATTTGTTTGGATTTCTGGAGAAAATATTATTTTTTGTAATTCAGTTTCAAATGCCTGTTTACTGAACGGAATTTGCAACTCTATAATTCTTTAAGTATGAAAAATAATAATTAATTAGGTTACTTCATTACTTCAAGAAAATAATAATTACTTTATTAAAGATTTCAAATAGATAAAAAACAAATACATCAACTTAAGCCTATCATATAACAAAAGTTAATCCCTGATCATATCAGACTCTCTAAAATCAAATACAACAGAAGGTTTGTTGTGAAGTTGGGTGTGTCAGGCGGTGTAAACCACACCCTCTGAATGTCACTCACTTGACTCGAGTTTAAATGAGTCTTGTTTCTCTCACAGAGGGCGTCACGCAGTCAGGCAGTGAAGTCACGTCAATGCAAAATGAACACAACGCTCTGAAGTAACGCGGGATGCTTTATCTGGAAGACTCAAAAGACACATTTCTGTAGTGTTTCAGATCCAAAGGAGCTTTCTTCAGTGTCTGTGACTGTCATTTCAATCGCCACCATGGGTGATGTGATTTCTACCAACCTGGACGAAGGCAAACGGGAGATGATTACAGGTAAAACGCGTTTGGGATACTTTTTAAAGGGAAAATTTTTAGCGGACGCGTGTGCACACCGAAGAAACCTGGACGCCTTCGCGCGCGCTCAAACACAAAAGCTGTAACGCAGGAGACTAGATGCGTTTTTCTCATCTTTTACCCTGACTCATTTCGTAACTTTCTTTCTAACTGTATTTTATGTTCCAAGGAAAGAAAGAAGAAAGTTAAACAGGTTTATACAAGTTCATGAGGTTGAGTAAATCACAACAAATTTATGTGACGCGCGGACTAAAAACGCGAAGCAGCAGACGGTCGCATGTGTTCAATAACCATCAATTAAAACTAACTCGGACTGAACCGTTGCGGGTTTAAGGCAGGCAAAATTGAGTAATACGTGTTTTTGTGTTGAACATATTTTTGATATTGCTAATCCTGTTTGGAATTTGTTTTTCCACTGTATATTTAGGCGTTTAACGTTTTAGCAAAAGTTTTTTTGTTTTTTTTTTAAGTATCCTTGGTATGTTTAATAATAGGCTTACTTTTGTGTCCACAAATTATCTTTTTTGCTATAACTCTAATGGTAAAGTTAGAAAATGTCCTTTCACTGTGTGCCCATGTAGCTTTTTGCTGCTTCCTCTAGTTATGCTTGCTCTGGTTTGGAGAACTGGCTATATCCTATACCTGTAAATACACCCTTAATAACTATAAATGAGTTCCTCTCCCAAACATGATGAGAAATAACCACTTACTTTTAAAGAAACATGCTTTTGCAATTACAAATTTAAAGGTGTACACCGCAATGATGTTTTTGAGTTTTCCTAGAGACTAACAGGAACATTTCATAGCTATTCAGAGCGACCAGCCTGACACGTGGGAAATGAAATGTTACCAGTCCATAATTTCTGACGTCAGTAGTGGTTACTGTGTTTTGGATCTGCTTCTTGTCTTTTTCCCTCATGTCAATCATAGAAAGTATCTCTGGATGAAAACCAACTTGATAAATATGACCTCAGTGTTCATTTAGAACAATCTTCAGTTGTGGAAAACTGTTGGAAAACCAGTTTGAGTGAAACGAGTGTAGTGTGAGAGAATTTCCTAACGTTATTATGGAAGAACAAAAGCTCTTTTGGCTGTGACTGGAAATTTTGGATCACCGCAACCTTGTATGTACGTACACACACACACACACACGCTTAGAACAAGTCAGGACTGGTTAAGAAGTACCAGTCCGGATCTTTCACTGATGATAGGCTTGAGTCACTTGGTGAGCTGGCACTTGATGAAGTGATCGTGTTATTTTGAGCTCATTTCAGATAAATATTTAGTTTCTGTGAGCTGAATGCAGGTGGATCTCATGCAGACGTGTGCGCTGATGTCATAAAATGCTGACTGTGTCTCCTGACTCAGCCCTTTTGAAATTCCACCGCTGTTTAGTAATGAACTGTGGGAAGATGTTTGGTCTTCACAAGAGAAGGCCGCCCTCATAGACTCTCCCTTTATGAAGCTAAAGCAGCTATGAAGATGTTTGTTGTAGATGGACAGGAGGTCAGGAGGTTGAAGGGAGGTTTGAACAGGAAATTCCTCTAGGGATCTCTAGACCTCCCTTGCGAACTATTTGACTAATAGGGCTGGATGTTTTCTGAGAGAGTGAGAGCAAGTATGAACATGTCTTGGAGTAATGGGGAAGATCTTCTCAAGGTGTCATCATGCTCTGACTTTTGTTTTATCTGTCTCCCCCATATCTTTCCCTCCCTCCCTTCCTCAGTTTCGTACACAATGAAGGGTTCATCTGCTGACTGTGCATGTGGGAGGGGATGTTTGTCAGCTTTTGGTCTTTTACAGTCTCTATGGTCAATGGATAGATAGCTTTGACTTGAAGTCAACTTTTTAAACATGTCACGAAGGAAAAATAATCTAACTGGCAGATAAAGTTTTGCTGAAATAAATTGCAAGAATGTCTAAGGGGAGTGTTGGTATCAATAAATGTCTTATGGTATTGTTTTATTTTTTATTTTTTTTAAATGTGTCTGAAGTATGACAATGACTTTCTTGGTGTCTTGTCTGAAAATAGTTATTTATATATTTGCAAATGGTCTTTGTAAAGAAAAATCAGAAATATGTAAAAACAAAAATAAATAAATAAATAATTACTAAATGTATATTAAATATATAAATAAGGGTTTCGATTATAAACTTTGTTTTACATCCTGATATTTACAGTTTTCTAAGGCAGCTATTTATTATGTACATAGACCAAATTTATACTATAACATGAATAAGTGGAAAGTGATAAATATTTATGTTTTTATTTTTTACATTACTTTTTTTACTTGCAGTACTGTGCTGGTAGGTTTAAGTACTGATGTATTTAATTTCATGTATTATTTAGTTATTTTATTTAGTTTACTCCTAGTTAATTTTTAATAACAGTATTTTTCTTAGTTTTCCATGGACCTCCTGGCATTCTCTTACAGCCACCTGGGGGTCCAAGACTAAAAAGCCAAGTGAAACCCATCTTAAGATGTGACGAGTGACGTGATGTGTGGTGTTCACAATAGCATTACGTTTCAAGGTTTATGTTAAGAAGTTTTCCAGCGAATCGTCGCCAGCACCTGTTCCGCTTGTGCCAGCTGAGTGTCTAGAAACACTCTCTGCAAATATACATGTGAATGAATACTGTGGAATACAGTCAACACTGAGCCAAAGCAAACTGAGTCTACAAGTTATTCTAGTTTAGCACAATAGTGGATCTGCTAGAGAACGGTCTGCCCTCACAGACGCACCGACTGCTGCATTCATGCAAACACAACAACATGCTTTTCATTCAGATGTCCTGTAACAAGAAGCTTCTAATCTGATGGAGTGCTTGAGAAATGAGGTGTAAGTGAAGAGATTCCTTCCTGTGGAGACCTTCTGTAGGCCATGGTACAGTAAACCTGAATACCCAGAAGGCCTTGTGTATTTAGAGTGCTGTACTGTAACTTCAGTTGACATCACGTGTGGCCCTTCTTCCTTTTCCGTTCTTGTCAGGTTGTTCCTTCCTGTTTTTCGTGGAAATATTTCCTTTCACATACCTTCAAACATGTTGTGCCAACTTCATCAGCATCCTAACGCTAAAGCTCTTGTACTGTTAATATTAAATGCCAAGGAAATGCTTTAAAACTAGACCAGTATGCTTTGAATATGGCATTCAAATGTGATCGCTTTTGATCATGCATCACTTTTTCCATTTATTGGCCTCTTTATATAAGCAAATTCATCTTAATAGCACCATCTTCTTTTCATAAAGCTTCGATAAGCCTGCAGGCTTGGGTCTTTTCATTTTTAATGTTTATTTTCATTCTGTGTCCATGTGTTTCCATACTTGACTGTTTTTGCAACTCTTTCTCTCTTTATCAGGAATTCCCGTTTATTGTTGATCGCCTTTTGTGTTGTAACCCTATTGAATTTCAGGATCAGCATTTTCACAGATAAGATATATTTCATTACAACTGTTATAATGGCATAATATAATACACAGAAGATCGCACAAAATGGCTTTAAAATCATAGTGTTATTATTTTGGTTAATATTTTTTTTTCCCTTTACAACTAATATGGTAATTTATTTAATAAATTATTATTTTATAATTTTTAAAATTATTTTATTCAATTACATTATTTAACAAATTTAAAAATAATGTTACTTAACAAATAATATGCATTTAAGTTTATTATTATTATTATTATTATTATTATTATTAATATAATAATATATAAAATTTGTAATTTTCTTTTAATTTAATTTTTTATTAATACTGTACATTATTACAACAATATTTAGTACTATATTACACTTTGAAGCATGCAGACTTTATATTTATTTTAAAAAAATTTCAGTCTTTTGTGGTTTAATAATTGCAAATGTCAGTAAATTGGTGATTCCCATTTGAATTTTTTCAAACCCACTCTCACAGAACCGGGCTAATGATGTGTGTTTGACAGTGGAGTCTCACTTGCTGTATTTTAACACTCTAGTTTAGTCAACTAAAAATCTTGGATTAAGTTACAGCTCTGTTTTGTTTGGTGCTGTAAGTGGCTGGGTTTTTCCTCTGTGTTTGCATCTTTGTTATCTTGCCTAAGTACTTTTTGGAGCCATTCTCAACTAAAAGACTAAAACTAACTAAACAGGTTTATAATGTTTTGTGATCGTGATTAATGTTTGTACTGCAATTTGACCTAAAGTAATCTCTAGCAAATGCAACCTGCAATTTGCAGTGTACTCTGCAGCTGTAAAGTAATCATTTCTTCCCTTGCTGCGGTCCTTCTTTAAATCTAACATTCCTGTATCTCTGTTCCAACTTAGCCCGCACCAGCGCTGTGATGGTAGAGTTTGAGAGGTTTTACGAGCGGCAGTACGCTGTGGCTTTGTTCAACAGCGTACGCTATGAGATCGAAGGAGGAGGGAATACCCAGACACAACTGCTACATAGAAAGGTAAAACCCTCTATATTTCACCTCTTTCTGTCCAGTCATGTAGATCCCAGAGGGATGGGGAAAGATTGTCAAAGAATGGAAAAATAATGGCAAAGATTATTGCCCACTTCAGGTTCAAATGAGGTCAGAAGTAAGCCTTCCTGCCTCGGTTTGTCCTTTTTTTTTTTTTTTTTTTTTTTTTTTTATTTAATTATTTTTTCTCTCTGTCACTCTCTCCCTTTGGCTTTGCTGTACTGTTTCCCTCATTTTGAAGGCTCTGTGGTTGTGCTTATCAGCATGAAGTCAGCGAAGAGGAAGTGGAGCAGATTTCACACAAGTTAAATAATTGTAACAAAGGCCTCAATAGCATATACACACACACACACACACACAAAAGCACAAAGACTTCAGATGCCATTTCACTGACTGTAGCATCAAAGAATCTTGGGTAGACCTTGCTTTCTAATACCATTTTTCGCCAAAATTATGCCAGCCCACATTTCCACTGAGTCTAAGGATGATGTAACCGACAACATAACCTGCCCACAGATGAACTTACTGTCTTTGATTACGAGTATTACTTATGGAATTTGTGTTGATGCAACTGCCAAAAGTTATAACGCATACAATTCATAGGAAACAATTCATTTAACCATGTTTATGTTTTAGACATGAAAAATTTAAGTAGCTGGAGCTGCTGTCCAGTGCATGGGAACTTTGTGTGTCCATCAACTGAATGTGCATCGCCCCGGGCGTTCCCAGTTTAGACTTTGATTATAATGGGAATGATCTACTTGGTTTTGCCAGACTTTGTTGTTGTTGTTTTGAAAACTTTCCACCCCCCTGCCCTTTGATATTAATTGTTTCTGGGTTGAGACAAGCATGCCTAAGGAGCTGAAACCAGCTTTTCTGCAGTGGAAAAATGTCAAACAGTTCAAAATCAGTCACCAAACCGTTGCTGGCTGAAATGGTTTGATTGCATTAGGTTTGAGGGATGTTCTGAGATCTTGGTTGTCTAAATAGAATGTTAAAAACTCAGCCTTCAACTGTGAACACTCCTCCTTTCTTATTAGTCTCCAAACTCCCCTGGCCTCCCCAATTATCAATTGTCCGTAAAATCATTTGATCTCTACTCAACACAGAAATCTAGACCATGGCCAAGAAAAACGCTTGTGCACTCTCATATTTGAAGCCCCCTGTTATGAGCCAGGACAGCTGAACTTGGAAAATATCTGTCTGCATTTATTTGTATTTAGTTTTAAAGATTAACCGATTAACTGTGTTCAAAGGCATGTGCACCCACCAGTGGTAAATTCAGCATCCATTAACAGAAAGCAGTGGTTTTGATTGTAGACATAACACAAGCTTGAATGTCTTTTATGTACCAGTTGCTCCGCCCATTTCTTATTTTTGGCTGCATCACTCAGATCTATGTTATATAAACACGAGCTGGCCTTTTGTTATTTCAGACTGCTGGGAGTGTTTCACGTTGATCTTCTAAACACCGTTCATTGTTTTATTTAGTGATGCTTTCGTCTAGTAGATTTTGATTTGCATTCATTGAAAATGCGTTTGTTCTCTCCACAGGACCCTCTGAAGAACAAGTCTATCTTCTCTGGAGGTTTGTTTCAGTATCTGGAAGAGAGCAAGAAATGGAGGAGCCGCTTTTTGTATGTGGGCGACTCCTACAACATCAGCTTGTATGAGAGCAAAGCGGTGAGTGTAAACTGCTCAGCGTGTTTGTTTGGTTTGTTGTTGTTTTTTTTCTCCCTGACTTTCACCACAAACATGCCCAGCTCAGATAATTAAATGTAAACAAAAGAAAAATGGTCTGAATGTTTATCTTGCATTACTGGATCTAAAGTGAATCTAAAGTGTGCTGCTGTTAGTGGACATCTTTGTCATTTCACCAGTGATTCTGAGCTATCTGTTTCCTCTACAGGCACATGATCGAGGTCTCCACTCCAAAGGGGTCATTAACTGTGCCGGGTACAGAGCCCTGACCTCCATGGAGGAATACCTGGGGCTTCTCAACAATAGCCTGAGTGGTGAGAAATGAATTAAATTAAAATTAAAATTAATTTTAATAAAGTTGAAGCTTGAACACACTATATCCTATAGTACACAATAAAATTGTAATATAGTAAATTTTATTTCAATTTAATTTTTGGTTCAAATTTCAGTTTGTTTCTTTGTTTTATTCATTTATTTGAATATTTATTTATTTATAAGAGTTCTTATTTAATCACATTATAAAATTGTGTGTGTGTCTAATTTTTTTTTGGGGGGGGTTGGCTAGAATAGACAGAATACATGTGGGATGAGTTCTTTTAATACTCCGTATACAGTGCTATATAAATTATTATGTTTAATTAGTGTAATATTTAAATAAATTATAATCATTTTCTTGCATTGTGTGATGTCTCTTTTTAGATACAAAGGCCAAAGCTGCCAGTGCCCCGTTTATGAAATGTCCCACGCAGTTTCCTATCATCCTGTGGCATCCATATGCCCGCCATCACTACTTCTGTGTCATGACCGAGAAAGAGCAGAAGAAGTGGCACGCTGTCTTCCAGGACTGTGTGAGACACAGCAACAATGGTGAGTCGCGGTCACCAACAAAATCAATGATTGATTGATTGATTGGTTGATTGATTGAGTCTTATCTACTTCATCTAAATGCACAAAAAAGTTGCCATCTCAACTACTATCCAAAATAACCTTAAAATGAATCTCCATTCCAGAGCACTTGCTGCATAATTGTTTCTTTCTGACCTGCGTCACAGTGAGAGATCAATAACAGCGAGATTTGACCTGCAGCATTTATCTTTCCTCCCCGTCACTCAAACGTTGTCTATAGAGCAATTCTAACTAAATATGCTCAGAAATATCTGCATGCCTTTGTAAAAATTCATAGTATTACATTACCTTCAACTCCACCCTCACAAATCACCTGTCTTCTGACTTATCGTCATATTTCAAATCGCACAGCAGGGTGTGTGTCTGTGACTCTGTTTGTGAGGGGAAGAAGTGTTTGTGCCACAGCTTGAAATTTTGAATGCTTTTGAAATTACTTTAAGGTGTGGAGGATGTTCCTTACGTTATTTTAACTGATGCTAAATATCTCATGCAAGAACAGTGAACTTTTAATGCTCT
>JAUMHE010000032.1:1004732-1018798 GCA_032359235.1 Enteromius mattozi | reverse complement strand
ATATGTTTTAATGTATTTATTTAATATTGGCATAATTTAAGGACATTGGTTTAAAGTGTGTCTAACATTTTTGCATTTTTTAAGCAGTTGCCATGTTTCTTCTATGAAAACAAAAAATGTTGGTGTGGTTGCAACAAATTATGCACATTAAAACAATAAGTATTTAAATTACTGATTTGTCGTACACAGCTAAATACCAGAGTTACCTCATAACATACCTGTAGTAAATCACTCTCTCCCGACCCTTTTGTTTTTCGCTATCTTTACCATCAAACAAAAATGCAGGTCAAGGGTCAAAAGGGTCAAATGTTCTTCAACAGTCATCAAAAATACAGGTTTTAAAAGTATTATTTTGATTGGCACAAAATGTTAACCAAATAACCATATCCGTTAAATAAAGAATAGAGTGTGCATGAATCTTATAGTCCCAATATTAAAATCAGTTATCATTACTCGCTCATTATTTTTACACAAAGTTTATAGATTTCTTTCATTCTTGTCTTTCATTGAAAAAGTGCGGCGTGAACATACTGTCAAACATCTCCTTCTGGGATCTATGGAAGAAAAACAAATCATGTGTTTGAAACAACATGACGGTGTGAAAGTGACAAGAGAATTTTTATTTTTGGGTAAACCTGGGTAAAATTACTGTGTACCTTTTATTAGCAGTTTAGAATGATGGGATTGGGACAGAACAGAGCAGTTTTGAGAGCAACTTTCTATGACTAAAGCCTCAGAGAATGAGGGAAGATACAGGTTGGACAGGTTCGGCCAGTGGGCTGGTATTCCGAACACTCGAGACCAATGGGGTGTGGTGGGAGTTTGGGTTCTAGAAAGGAAACGGTAGAAACTGTGGTTGGTAGAGGAAGAAGGAAAGGTGCTGCTCTTAGTACCATCGGTACAACTTAATTCTTCAAAGGTCAAAGCAGGAGAAAGACACATCCAAGTGTGAACACGTGAGGAGAAGTGGATTCTAAGAAGGTGGATTGATTTAAACCGACCTGATCCTCCTAAGTCTGAGAGAGATCCTGTGCAACTGAGACACAACAGAAAGAGAAGGAGGTAGAGGAGGACCAGAGATGGCTGAAGCGGCAAAGATTGAACTATTTGTCAAGGTCAGTATCATACAAATAGTATCAAATAGTCACATTGTTGTTGTTGTTAGGCTTAACTTGATTTCTTAAAGCTATAGCGCATAAAGATTTGTCACTTGCAATCTAACCCTTGCTCAAAATGGTTGTACTTCCAGTCATTCCTATGACATAACCCTTAAAAACAACAACATCGGTGGCCTTGAACTGGTCTCTTAATTTGGTACTAATGATAAGATCTGTAAAACATGTCTGAGCAAAGGCGCAATTTATTTAAGTAGCAAAAACATGAAAATCTTAAAGCTGATGTCAGAGTTGTTGTATTTTTTTTTTTCAGGAAGTAGTTCCATGTTTGTACTTGTACATTAAATAATTTCCATTTTAGGATATTTAAAGGTTTACTAACTGAATGTTGTCTTCAGGCAAGCGACGATGGTGAAAGTGTTGGTAACTGCCCGTTTTGTCAGCGGCTCTTCATGATACTCTGGCTGAAGGGGGTCAACTTCACCCTCACCACAGTGGACATGAAGAGGTGAGAGATGCCATCGGGATAACAGTTCTTCTCAGATTCCGTCCCTTAGGAAAGAAAAGTCATTTTCAAGTCTTTAATAGCTCGTAGACAACAAAATTAAATTGATGCAAATTTAGATCTATATAAGATTTTTTTTTCTCTGGAGAAAAGAAAGCAAGTATTCTCTCTCCTGGATTTTTAGAAAAAAATCTCAACAATGTCTCAAACCTTGCTGAGTTTTGTTATCAAAAGTCAGAGATTTCAGTGGTAAATGTACTTTAAATGTACGTGATCATTAGTCTCAATCTATACTTAAATGTAAGAAACTTAGGAAGAAACCTCTAAGAAAAAGTTAATATAAGCTAAAAATTCCGTTACACCCTGTGAGTTATGAACTAACAACGCCTGAAGAAAATATTAGCCTATTCTCTGACATGTTCTGACCACAATGGCTATATTTTGTTATTTTTGAGGGGTGCAACGTTGGAGCCCCCTACAGTTAAGTGAGTGGAACTCAGTATCGTAAATAAATTACAGTGTATAGCTGTACATTTGTTACTGCCGTAAAGCAATCCTCCCTTTTTGCGAAATTTCGTTCCTGCTTACAATTGTACATACTCCCAGAACAGATGTTTGGAGGCAGTGTGAGAAAGAAACATAAGTCATTTCCTTAATAGAAGTCAGTCTACCATCAGAATAATTTTGATAGTTTTTTTTTTTTTTAAACTTTGAAATCTCAGTTTTTTTAATCTCCTAATTGTTTTTGAATTGTAGGAAGGTAAATAGACTAGAAATACACTAAAATGTATGGCTTAGCAGCACATTCACTAGTCTAATACTAGAAAATGTATGTTTTCTTTATTTCTAGAGCTCCAGAGGTACTGAAGGACTTGGCTCCAGGTTCTCAGCCCCCTTTCCTCATCTACAATGAAGAGGTCCGTACTGACACCAACAAAATTGAAGAGTTTCTGGAAGAGACCCTTGCTCCCCCACAGTGAGTATGCGTTCATATAGCACCAGACCAAATTTCAAGTATTTTATTTATGAAAAATATGAATTCCTGAAAGAAATATGAATCTTACTGTTTCTAACAAATGCCAAAATGTTATAAATTTAACCCATTGTGACATTAAGAAGTTACATCAGCATCACTCAGTAAATACTTTTGCACTATTTTTGCATTACAGGTATCCCAAGTTATGCTGCCAATATAAGGAGTCTAACAGGGCAGGAGATGACATCTTTCACAAATTCTCAGCATACATCAAAAATCCCAATCCTGGGCTCAATGACAGTAAGGGTCAACCTTCTCTAAAGTTATTTCGGCAGTAAACCTTAGAAATTAGCTTCAAGGCTTGAAGCCATTTTATGTTATGTCACTTCTAAAGCATTTGGTAAAAACTGTTTCTCTAATTAATAAATATATAATATACTCATAGACATTAGATAGATAGATATCTATAGATAAATTTGTATATCAATTTGTTCATGATATTGTTAATGCGTACCTTTCAGTGCTGGAGAAGAAATTTCTAAAGAGTTTGATGAAGTTGGATCAATACCTGTTGAATCCTCTTCCTTATGAACTGGACCAGAATCCAGATTCATCCCAATCTACAAGACATTACCTGGATGGAAATGCACTTTGTCTTGCTGACTGCAACCTGCTTCCAAAACTGCACATTGTCAAGGTCTTTTTTTCCTATTTTAGATTTGTATTGTAGTGCTAATATAATACAGTTGCTATCTAGTATAAGTAGAATGAAGTGAAATCTTCTCTATGATCATTAAACCTCACCTTGTTTATAGATTTAAATGCTTTGTTGACTTTATAGGTGGTGTGCAAGAAGTACCGTGGTTTTGAGATCCCTGCAGAGCTAAAAGGCCTCACAAAGTACTTGGACAAAGCATACAAGGAGGATGTGTTCCACCTCACCTGCCCCAAAGACAAGGAGATTCTGTATGCCTACCATTCAGTGGCCAAATATCTCAATAAGTAAAACTGGAGGATGACAAAGATTGCGTGGAATTTATTGTGCCCCAAAACTGCCTTTTTCTAAATGTTTTCTTAACGGGACTTTTGATTAACCGAGTATGTTATGGGTGGAGGTTGTTTTCGTCATTTAAAAACCACATTTGTGAATATCAGATGCCTGCCTTGTGTGTTCCTGCCATTTTTAGTATTTAAATGCGTGTCACTTTCGCCTGTGGTTTTGATGGATTACTTTTGTTTGATAGTCACTCATTTAGAAATGTCTGTGAAAAGTGTTTTTAACGGCCATGTGAAATGAGACGTGCAATTGGTCTGAAATTCTACCCCATGAGAAAAAAAGAAGACAAAGCACTAGACTAGACAACTCTTATAATGATGTTATTGATGTCAAAGGACCCTCTTGAAACGTCCAGAATGTATAAAACTGCCTGCAAACAAATAAAATTCTTATGGAAGTACAATTCTCTATTTTACTGTGTACACTGTTACAGTACATAATTAATAATTAGTACTTAATATTATTAGGAAAGTTCCACATGCATGGTTTTGAATGATGGTTTGACTCGGTTTTTTTTGTTTTGTTTTGCCCTTTACGATATGTTTTTTTTAAATACATATTAAAAGAAATAATATATTAAAATGCTTTGGTTTTTTTTGGATTGTTATTAATGTTATAGTATTACTAATATTATTTCTAATATTTAAAAAAAAAAAAAAAAAAAAAAAAAGTCAAACAACAGCGATCCTGATTGGCCTCTTGATGTTCCTTGTAAGCCAATGAAACGGCACATTACTGTTACGTGAAGGACTGTCAAGGCGACGGCAGAGATTTGATTTCATGGGGCGAAAAAGGAGCTGTCAAAGTTTACAATGCAGTGAAATTTGTCTGGAAATGACAAGAAAGTGATCCAGCCAGCAGTTGTGGCATGAATAAACAGTTTCAAACTGGATTATTTCAGGACCAGTCTTCAATTTCGCTGTCTTTAGTAAGTAAGCTACTGTATGCTAGCTATTTAGCATAATACTCTCTCACATATAAACCACCTGCTAAAGAGAAGTTTTTGTAAGATATGTATGTTTTATTGATTTTTTTGTGTGTGCAACGAACCTAAGCCTAAAACAGAATTCAATTGTTTCTATAAGTTGACGTTGTTGTTTACACTTTAAATATTTGTAACGCCCATAACACACATGCATGTCGTCCCTATTTTCAATGACAACGTAAACACAGCTTTATGGTTTACTGGCACGCTTGCTTTTCCACGGTATTAAGCACAACTAAAGCAGAAGTTCGTCTGTCAACACTTTACTCACAGAACAATTCTGACTTTTTGACTGTTTTCTTGCTTTCAATCTGTCATTCAAAAAAGGTCGTGTTTTAAATACAACTAAATGCATTCTCCATAACCTGAGTGATTTTGTGTTTTTAGAAATGGCAGAGAGTGGGGATAAGGGTGATGAACAGTGCACGTATCTTGTAAGTAATGTAAAGTAAAGTTATGACAAATGTTTTTTGTTGTTGCATCTGGATTGTTATACATGTGAGTCAATCATTATCAGTTCACATACTTTGTTGATTATTTGTTCACTCACTGTTTGTTAAAAATGTACAGTATGGTGTTGACCGCAAACATGTTTGACATGAGAATAACTAAAAACAGTATTATCAGTTTTGGTGGGGAATGTCGTGTAAGTGGTTAAGCAGATAGATCCTTTTTTTTTTTTTGCAAGGGGAAGTGCTTTTGTTTTTTTGTACAAGACAGGAAGCAGCTGAGCAAGCACCGTCCTCTTTTGAGCTCAACTTTTAAGTCTGAATTAAAAAATAAACATGATTTCAAAGAAACCCCACATGAGCTGATTTTTTTTAAACAAACTATTGTTCGGTGGAACAAATGTAAATAAAGTTGGGGTTTTTTTTTCAAACCAAAATATAGATATAATTGTGAGTTAGTCTGACTGTTTCTTTGTATATTGGTGTGTATTTTCTCAGGATATTAGGAGCGAAATCCGTTCCCGCCTGCAGCAGTTTGTGGAGGAGAGGATGCAGACCACCATGGTACCGAAACCAATGTTTTCTCTGAATTAAAGGGATAGTTCACCCAAAAATGAAAATTCTCTCACCCTCATGTCATTGCAAACACGTAAGACCTTCAGTCATCTTAAGAACACAAATATATATATATATATATATATATATATATATATATAATATGTTTGATGAAATCTGTGAGCTTTCTTACCTTCCATAGAAACCAAAGAAACTGACACAGCAAGTATTGTGGTACTCTTGTACAGTTTACTGACCCAGAATAAATCATTAAATAAAGTCATTATTTTAGTTTTTTTATGTGCTAAAAAACAACATAGTTATTTAACTTTGTAAAATACAGCTGACATTTTATCGATGTCACATAACCTGTGTCCTTACTACTTTTCTGTGCCTTGACCATGGAGGTACCCTTGCTGTCTATGGAGGATCAGAAAGCTCTCAGATTTTATCAAAAGTATCTTCACTTGTGTTCTGAAGATGAATGAAGGTTTTACGGGTTTGGAAAAAAAAAAAAGGGTGAGTAATTAATGACAGAATTTTCATTTTTGGGTGTAGACCTATTCACACCAAGAACAAGAGCAAATGCTGCATATTTTTTTGGGCATCTGCTTCTTTAAATGCTCAAGCACTTTAAAGTCAGGTGGAATCTGATTGGCTGATTTTTTTGATTTTTTAAAAATCTTTAATCAGTTGAAATTTTTAAAGTGATTCCAGCTAGATTGTTTGTCTGTGTTGTTATCATTATAGCTGTTCTGTGGACTCTGTAGACCTTTTTAAATTTAGAACAGTTTTTGAAATCATGTTGTTATCAATCTTGGTGTGAACAACAGGCCTTTACTCTGGAAAGCTGTCTTTTCCCACATTAGTTTCTAGTGCAAGGGGTCTGAATCAGACTGGCTCAGATCAACTGTGCAGATTATGTAACAAGTTAGAGATGTTTAAATCATGTTTGGGTTGAACGACACACCCATTTTAATCTGATGACTATTTCTTTTTTAGCATTTTTGCTCTATTACTAAAAACATAGACGAAAGTGAAATCAAAAGTCCAGTAGTAGAAGATGATATTTATCAGTTTTCCTGTAATATCAGATAAATTCCCTTATCTTACATTTCTGTGACTTTTGTCTGTTCCAGCTGACAGGTGTATTGATCGGTGCCGTAGTGGCTATGTGTCTGATAGGAATCTCTGTGCTTTTCCTCTACCGGAGATATAAACTGGCAAGTATGTGTCACGTCTGTGCCCAATACAGATTCTTTCCCAGAGTTTAAGTCTAAAGAACTGTATACTGGTTTGAGCATTATGCTGTTTTTACCTTCCTGCTCAGTTCTAATAGTTGATAGTGTTTTGGTCATACCTTTAAAAATTTTGGGGGTCAGAAAAAAGTTTTTTTACTTAAGGTGCTCTCTAAGTCTGCATTTAATCAGAAATACAGTAAAAACAGTAATATTATAATTGTGGAATATTATTACAATAAAAAAAACTGTCTATTTTCAATATATTGTAAAATATAATTTATTCTGTGATTGAAAATAGAATTTTCACCAGTCATTACTTCAGTCTTTAGTATCAAATGATCTTTTACAAATCAACATGCTGATTAAAATGCTAATGTGCTGCTTATTATCAATGTTGAAAATAGTTGCTAAAAAAATTCTCACTGACCATCAAACTTTTAAATGGGAGTGTATGTGTAGCGTACTACTATTCTTTATGTGTTTGCTTGTGTGTGTTTTAAGATCAACAGGCTGGTGTTCCTCGCTATCGCTTCAGAAAAAGAGATAAAGTTCTCTTTTATGGCAGGAAAATCATGAGAAAGGTGGGTCACATCTCACTGAAATCCATTTGCTTACCTGTGATTTGCATCCTGTTTTAGCTGGTGATTAATAATCAGCAGTCCTTTTGTTCTCCAAGATAAATAGCTGAGTGTTCAGACTCTGAATCTGTAGAGACTTGCTTCAGTACTCATTTAGAAGTGTAATTAAAACTGACATCAGCTGAAACTTCAGTCTTCCTCCACTGGAGGGCAGCGTAGAGAGTGCTAAGTGGCATATGGCCGTCCTGTATGTGTGGCACCTGTATGACTAACAGCCTGATATTTTTATTTGCTCTCCATCCTGCACTTGATTTTTCTATTTCTATCTTTCAGGTCCAGACCTTGTCCTCGACACCATCCTCCTCTTCGGTGTCTAAGCAGCGCTCTCGCAAGAGGCCTAAAGTTCTTAGTATAGCACGCAGGTGTGTTTACCTTCTCACATACCTAATTTTTACAGAACATATGGCATCTCGTTTTATCGCCCACACAGTTAAAGTCAGAAGCTGTCTGATCAGTGCTTTTTGTTTGACTCCTGCTATGATGCCATGCAGGATCTTGCGGATCAGGAAGGAACCGGCCACTTTGCAGCCCAAAGAACCCCCTCCCTCTCTTCTGGAGGCGGATCTCACTGAATTTGAAGTGCAGAACTCAAACCTGCCCTCGGAGGTGCTCTACATGCTCAAGAACGTCAGGTGAACACCTCTGACCCTGTGGGGTCACATGATTGCAGCTGAACTGCATACAAATCACATGATACTTTTTCAGTCTAATGGAATGTCTGGGGTTCATCTAAAGTTGAATGTTGATCCGTTTCAGGGTACTTGGTCATTTTGAGAAGCCTTTGTTTTTGGAGCTGTGTCGGCACATGGTGTTTGTGGAGCTGCAGGAGGGAGAGGGGCTGTTCAAGCCTGGGGATGATGACGACAGCATTTATGTGGTTCAGGATGGAAGGCTGGAGCTTTGCATTCATGAGTTTGTAAGGATGAGCTTTAGAAGAACCTTTAGAAGGAATCCATTATTACAGCAGTTGTTTAGAGAATTTCATATGACTCACTTATCAACCTCATGCACATGACAATTTGCGCACTACTCTTAACTTATTAGTTAGGAAGGAAGTAAACACCATATATATATATATATATTTATCATATAAACCATACCCCAATATATGTACATGTTTTTACATTTTAAAAATATGTAAAATGATGATTTATTATTATTATTATTATTATTATTAATTCAATTGTATAAATGTGTATACATTTATTAAAAAAGCTTTATTAAAAGTGACTATTTATATAAAATGTATTTTAAATATTTATGTCCTCATGTTTAGTTTCAGTTTCAATTGTTTATGGTGAACAATTAAAAAACAAAGTAAAATCTTTCTCACACAAACACACAATTATTAGAACGCTAATATTTTTACCAGTTAACAAAATGGTTTGAAGTCAGTTATTTCTATCTTTTGCTGTTGTGTGTCAGTAGGAAATATTAGTTTACATTTCCAAACATTAATTTAGCCATAAATCGTAATAATCCAGTAATTTATTTTTTTTTATTTTTGCACAAGGAGTCTGACAGCAGCCATTGCTCCACAAAGAGATCTGATCTCATCATCATCCAGTCTGTCTGGAATGAAATCAAGAAACAGAACAAAATAAATCCAGAAGAACTCAAAGATGCTTCAAGACACCTACCTGGAAAGCTACCTGAAAAACTATGTTTTTAACGCAAGAGGATGATCACACCAAATGTTGATTTAATTTAGTTGATAAAAGTTAATTGATGAATAAAATGTATTTATGACATTAGTTTTGACAGCATCCTCATTTTACATCATTTATAGCAGTGCTGTAGCTTTGCAGGTAGATTTTCTTGAAGCATCTTGAAGTTCTTCTGGATTTAGTCAGCCTCAGTTTGTTACACGTGCTTAATATATATTTAGTTTGTTTTTAAACACAGAATTAAAAAGAGTGTGAGTGTACCATGTTTTGTTGGATTCAGTATATTAGAAAATGAAAATGTGATGGGTTTGAACCCTGCAGCAAATGATTTATGAACAATCACCATCATTTCCTTGATTAACCTCTGGTTGCTTCACCTGGTGTGTCCCTGCAATAAATTCCCCGTAGGTCACTTTGAATAAGAAGTGTCAGCTAAATGGCAAATGAGTAATTAAACTTAGTGCCCTCCTCTAAAGTTATTATATTATCTTTCTGAATGTGTGTCTTTTAGGATGGCACAGAGCCTGTGGTGAAGGACGTGTTGCCCGGGGACAGTGTGCACAGTCTGCTCAGCATTCTAGACATCATTACAGTAAGTTCTCTGTCTGCCTTCCTGACGACTTACCCAGCTCCAGTGCACTGAGATTAATTTTGGACCTTCCCTTTTTCTCCAGGGTTATCCTGCTCCGTATAAAACCGTGTCTGCTCGTGCAGCGGTCAGGTCTACCATATTGCGTCTGCCTGCCTCAGCTTTCCAGTCAGTGTTTGAAAAATACCCAGAGACGCTAGTGAGAGTCATACAGGTACAGATGGGCTTGAACTCTCGCATGGCTGTCTGTATCAATGTGACCTTTGTCTTACTGAACATCTGTACACAATAATAATGGGCCATATTTTGAGACGTAGCCTGTCTTAGTCTATATATATATGTGTGTGTGTGTGCAAAAAAAGTCCTGTTTTTTTTTACGATACGGCTCATTTTACTGCATAGACAGTGGTGTGTTATTTGTGAGACGGCATACTGTTATTTACAGTAATAAGCATAGTAATTTAGATGAATGACAGTGTTAATTTGTGGCTTGTTTCTGTCTGTTTAGATAATCATGGTGCGTCTGCAGAGAGTCACTTTCCTGGCGCTTCACAACTACCTGGGACTGACAACTGAGCTTTTCAATCAGGTTGGAGAAAGAGTACACATGTACATCTCAGCATTATTACTTTTAGGATCACACACACACACACACTCCATCACTTCTAAAATATGTGCTTTCCTCACACACACTCTCAGTGTTATTTCATGCTACGTTAACCCCCATCGGCATAATCACTCCTGCGCTGGAGCCGTAAAACTCAGCTAGATTGAATAACATGGATCATAAGACCACGGCTTTCATTTAAAGGACACTGACTTTAACACCCTTTGGGTGAAAATCTCCCATCAGCCGTCATTGCATGTCACAGTACAACCCTACACACACGTAACTCTCCCTTCATAGCGTGGACAGGCCGAGGGAGTTGTTTTCCGTTTTGATTTAAGAAGTGCTTTTGGCTTGCGCTGTGATTTTTGAGTGCTCTCCCACCGGCTATAAATACAATTTTGTCCCAACAGCAGGCAAGGTTACGTGACAACACAGCATAAACTCCATGCAATTCTCACATTTATCATTTTGTGATGTTCTGCTTACCTGGGTTATGTTTTTCAAAAAAAGCAATTGATGAGTTTAAGTGTAAAAATGAAGATTTAATGATAAATAAGGACGTCGAAAAGGGAAAATCTATTTTTAGTTTCTTTGAAATGTTATAGTTATGTTACTGTTCGTTTCATACAGTTTTGAACCTATATTCAGCAAAAGATATGACTTTAGTTTAAGTCAAGCTTTTGTATGGCTTTAGAATACTTAAAATACAGTGCTAAAGTCATTTAAACCAATTAAATGATACTGTTTGGTCATTTTGGATTAGTAAATAATTTGTTTCTAAAATAAGAAGAAATTAATTAATCAAACTCAAGACAAAAATTAAGCATCACTTTAATGACCCACAAATCATTATTATTATGAGTAAGTCTATGGTTTTTAACTAGTTCAGAGTTGTTTGTTGAGTTGATATTTATATTGAGAAGAACATCCGGCAGTCAGTGGCTCTTACTTTAGACCTGCAACTGTTTTATGTGTCCAAGATGCTTGTAAGTGTCTATCTGAAGGTTGTGTGTGTGTGTAGGAGAGACAAGCAGTGCCGCTGTTTGCGGTCAACAGTGTGCTCACTGAGGGGAGTCCCAGCAGAGTCCCACGCAGACCCCACTTACAGACACAAACAGAAGACGAGCACCTGCAGGGCTCCGGAGAGAACTTGACAGACTCGGGTACAAGTTTGTTTTTCGTCTGTGGTTTTGAGTCTGTTCTTTGCAATGAATGCAGTCCAGATAGTTCACAAATTGTGTCTGTATATACATACATATATATTCAAATTTTATTTTGATATGGAATCCTTCATAAATCCTCCATTTAAGGTTTCTTGAGCACAATCTGCAGTATAAGCAATTAAGAATTTATTTATTTATTAGATTTTCTTTCACAATATTACTGTTTTTGCTGTTTTTTTTATTTTATTTTATTTATTTGTATTTTTTTTAAATCATATACATGCAGCCTTGTTGAGCATAAGAGACATTCAAATACGTTAGAAAAACCATACCATCTTAAAAATCCTTAAAACAAAAAACTAAACTTATTGATATTGATTGTTTTTATCAGATTTAGCGTTTTCTAAAGACAGTTTTCCTGAAGTCAGAAGGAGCTATTTTCACAAAAACACAGATTTACAGGAAAATTGTTCATGGCTGTTTTGAGAGTGATATGAATGTCTCATCACTTAGATGGAGGGCAAGCTGGTTCATATGAAAACACATCCACGGTCGTGCGGAGGTCTCGCTCGGTCTCAATGCCTGTGGAGAGCTCAGGTAACAAATATCCTACCACCTGTCTATGCACTCTCATTCACTCCACACAGAAGTAACACCTCTGGTGTTGAACTCTCCAAACTAGATCTGATTTCTATGTGTTTGTGTTCAGGAGTGGCAGGAAATGACCTGAACATGGCTTATGAACGAGCCCGAGTCACCATAGATGACCCTCCATCCAGTTCTGTCACTCACAAGGTTTTTTTCCTCTATCTCTCTCATCCTGAACATCTGTACATTAAAAAACAAATGATCTTAATGATGTTTTATGTTCTTCAGTCCATTTTGAAGAAGAGTGTGACCATGCAGCACGCTCCATCTGCTGTGATTCACTACACAGACAGTGCACCACACTCTGATGTTCCTCCTAGTAAAGTGGGTGCCATTTTCCAGGCCGCCAAGAAGGATCTGCTGGGGATTATTCCGCTGCAGGTCAAAATACATCTTCATTAGTGGGATATGAGTTCATGGTTTATGTATGTTTGGATTGATTTATGTGTTTGTGTTGAATATTTTTATTGGGCTGTGTGTGTCCAGAACCCCAGTTTGCTGGAGGGCAGAGTAACGCTCCATCAAGTTAAAGCTGGATCTATTGTAGCTCGCCAAGGAGATCAGGTCAGGCAGCTCACTAGATATTTTAAAACCTAGGCAGTGAGAATATCTAGACATTTCAATGTATTTCTAATATGTTATTCTATCCAAATGATTTGCTTGACTGTGTGTGGGTGTGTGTCCCTCAGGATGTAAGTGTGCAGTTTGTGATCTCGGGCACCTTGCATGTGTACCAGAGGATGATTGACCGAGAGGTGGACACGTGTCTGTTTGTGGCTCACCCAGGAGAGCTGGTGGGTCAGCTGGCCGTATTGACGGGTGAGCCACTTATCTTCTCCGTACGGGCACATCGGGACTGCAGCTTCCTGTCTATCTCGAAAACGCACTTCTATGAGTAGGTTTTCAGTCCACATTTTTAATGTTAGTCTAGATTTTTACACAGTCTCTCTCTAAAATGCAAAATATTTTAAAATAGACAACAGTTATTTAAAATTGTAATAATAAAAAAACCCACCCTTTGTCAGCATAATAGCTGAAAAAAAGAAATCTTACTGACCCCAAACTTTAAATGTTCTGTGATCCATTAATTGATATGGCCATAATAGACAATTATAGAAAAAAAAATTATGGTCAGATAATTGCTCTATAAATGCTGTATTGAAAGCACAGAAGAAATTAACAGGAATTTAATCAGAATTTCTTTCTTGCCACAAGTAATAAGTCCCTTATGTCCAATGATTTTCTTTATAATTGGCTAATTTCTGTGCATATTAAATGAGTATCACCTGCAGCAAGATATAGTAGAATAATGCATAGTTATACGTTACTGTTTAATCTGAATTTAACTAGTTTTTGACATTGGCAGGCAAATAATGAACATAAACTCACTCTGGTTGCTGGTTTTAATGGTTCTCCAGCTGACATGTTGATTCGCTCCCATATTTATGTGTGTGTTGTCAGGATCATGCGAGCTGAGCCCACGGTGGTGCTGAATGTGGCTCATACAGTTGTAAGAAGGATGTCACCTTTCGTCAGACAGATTGATTTTGCCCTTGACTGGATGGCTGTGGAGGCGGGCAGAGCTGTCTACAGGTCCACTTCATTTCCTCACATATTTACTGGTTACATTTTTTTCATCCTATTTATTTTCTCTCAACCTTAAGCCACTGTATTAGTATAAATTACCATTAATGTGCTACTTGGCCAAATGTAACCTTTTAATTAGCAGGGATTAGTTTTTTAATATTTCAGCTGCATCCAGTTGCAGAAAATCTTACAGTAAAGACCAACTCTTTATATCCTCCTTTTGAAATGATACAGTACCATTGAAATTATATACATATATATATATATATATATATATATAT
>JAUMHE010000032.1:991633-1004632 GCA_032359235.1 Enteromius mattozi | reverse complement strand
GGCCACTCCAGAACCTTGATATGCTTCTTACGGAGCCACTCCTTGGTTTTCCTGGCTGTGTGCTTTGGGTCATTGTTGGAAGACCCAGCCACGACCCATCTTTAATGCTCTGACTGAGGGAAGGAGGTTTTTGCCCAGTATGTCACAATACATGGCCCCGTTCAAAATCATACAATGTGATTTCCGGATTTTTCTTTTTAGATTCTGTCTCTCACAGTGCAAATGCACCTATGCTGAAAATTGTAGACCCCTCCTAAGTAAGAGAACTTGCAAAATCACAGTGTGATCAAATACTTATTGACCTCACTGTGTAAATATATATATATATATATATATATTTTACGGACATTTTAATTAAATTTTTTTTAATTTTATTTTGGATAGGATTAATCAATGAATCATATCAAAACACTACAGTGTATATATATATATCATGCATTATTGAATTATCTTTGTTTAGAATAATGATATTTAGTTGATATTTAGTTGGATGTGTATGTACATATTATGTGTTTGTTGTGCGTTGTTGTCAGTTTATGTATTGTAAGACAGGAAGCATTATGGGTGTTAGACAAATTTTGCAAGAAATTTCAATAATAAAGTGGAATTGAATATTATTTTGTAAAATTCAATAAAATAACCTTGGTTTGATGTTTTTGACTTGGCTTCCAGATGCCCCTACTGTTCGTATGAAGTCTGACCCTGTGTACGTGAACTTGGGAGACACGGCTGACTTACTTTGTGTCGCTGATGCCAATCCCATCACCTACAGTATGTTTTCCTGGAAGTGGATGGTGAGCGATGTCCTTGTCATTCCTGTTTTGCTTTCAGCCCCGTTTCTCTTTTGCTTATTCTCATCCTTTTCCCACTATATGGTCCTTTGTTAGCTCAGCTCAGTCGCTATCTCTCTTTTTATCACCTCTATTTATCTCTCGCATCGCTCCTCTTCGTCTCTAACTCCCTCTTTCTTTCTGACTTCTCTTTTCTCACCATATGTCACAGCTACTCTGTAACAGAGGTGCTATATTTCACCCTTCTAACTACAACAATGTCTCACCTTTATGCTTAATACTTCTGGCCTAAATGGAGAAAAATTGCTTTCATTAAAGCCGCCTTTCCAAAGGCCACATTTCTCAGAGTTAGCCGCAATTGGGGCCGTTTCCGACCATTTCAGTGTCTATAGCGGCCTGCGTTCTGTGATATCTCAAGCCATCCTCTTTTTCTGTCTGGTTTTAAGTGCAGGTATGGGAGAATTGATGTTGGTGTGAAGTCATTACCGCCTTTTGGCTTTTTCGAACTTTTTTTGTTAGTGAGTTTGTGGCTTTTCTACAGGTGTGTGTGTTTTGCTTGTAGGGTGAAGGGGAAGTGGATGATCTAGGAGAGCAGAGTGAAGATGAAGGCACTGGTTTGTTAACTATATATGAGGTGACCCGTGAGCGCGCAGGTGTTTACCAGTGTACTGCAGATAATGACATATCGCCTCCTGGAAGCGTGGAAGGACAGCTCATCGTACGCTGTGAGTTCTGTTCATCACACTATACAGCGTAACTGTTAAAAAAGAGATTTTAACCAGGACTTTTCTTTCGAGAATGCTGAAAGTATGTCTTGGAAACATTATGCTTCACAAAGAACTATAAAAGTGTAATAGGAGTAGTCCATATTAATGTCAACTAACATTATTACTGATGTAAATGGTGGTTAACAAAAGGATTTTAGTTTAATTTGTGTTAAATGATAAAGTGTTTGAATTAAAATGTAATTAAAATGTTGGAATGCATTTTTAATTTTGCACTTTCTCATCAACTAAATTATGAGTGAAAGTGTATACAATAAAAATAATGACTAAATTGTAAGGATGTATTTGTAACAATTAAAAGAGAAAACTGTTTAAAGATTAGCACTGCATATTATTTTTATGCTATATTACTTTTTTGAAGCCATTTCAGATTGTGATTAACTTAATCCATAACCTATTACAAAAGTATTGCAAAAAATAAACACTGCCAATGAAAAGTATGAACATTTAGTGTTTTTTTTTTTAATTAGCACAATTCAGCTAGGAAGCATTCGATTTATCAAAAGATCGAAAGAAGCTTGGGTAATGATTGATAAAAAAATCAGTTTTGCATCACAGGAATAATAACGTGTTAAAATATATTAATATAGAAAATGATTAATTTAAACTTAAAAAAATACAAACAAAAAACGACATTTACCCACCCTAAAGGTTTGAGCAGTAGTACGCTATATTCAATACAAACTGCGCTAATAATAAGGGATCTGGTCTGAGCAAATGTTTGTTTAATTGTTAATGAGTACTGATCTTCAAAACCCTTGTCTCTTGTTCCTGCAGTTGCTCCAGAGCTTCAGAAGGGGCCGCAGTGGAGGAAGGTGGCCAGCCGTGGAGACGGCAGCAATGATGCAAATGTGGTTTGCCAGGCACAAGGTGTTCCTCGTGTCCACTTCACCTGGGCAAAAAATGGATTTCCTTTAGACCTCGGCAACCCCAGGTGATCCGCTCTTGTCATTAGCAGCTTCATCCAGCAGCAGAACCTGATTTTGCTGAGTTCGACATGTTCCTGGATCAACATCTTTGTTGACCCTTGAACAACATTGTGATTAGCCAATCAGATTCGAAGAACCAGTTTATAGTTTTTGTGAAGTTTAGGCTTACAATCAGTGTTTGGTGCTTGTACAGCAGTATCATTCGTCTATCATTACATTTGATTTAATCTGATCTATTTGGGTGTATATATGGTTAAAACTTGCTTAAGTATAAATCAACAAGCAGATCCATTTTGATATAGCTCTGTAAACATTGTTGTGTGCTTTTCAAGATGGGAGTTGTTCTGCATGTACAGCCATGATCACATACTGTGTGTGTGTGTGTGGAATGTGTAATGACTGTGTTTAAAATTGAAGTATGTGTGCATGTGTTTGTTTCATGTGTTTTAGAGCTTGTAATGATGGTGTTTGCTAGCACTTCCAAGACTGTATTATATTATTGATACTCCGTAAATTTTCTGTTTTTGTTCTTCTCCACATTTTTCTTCTTTTTTCTTTAATTTTGTTTTAACCACTTAACAAAGATTCTTGTTGTCATGCTTTTGTTTTATGGTTAATTTAAAGACTTTCAGATGCTATCCATTCATCACTTTATGTATATTTATATTGATCAATATCTAAATAAATACATTTATATTAAATATTTAAATATTTCAACATTTTGAGACATTCAAAATGTATTCAATGCAATTAAATAAAAATGGTTTGCATTTATTTGATCAAAATATTCTGAAATATTGTAACAATTTAAAATAAGCGTTTTCTATTTTAATACATTTATTTTAGTGTAATTTATTCTTTATGCTTCTTAACCGCATAGAAACATTTGTAACAATATCAATCTCTTTATTTTACTTTTGCTCAATTTAATGCACCCTTTCATCTTATTAAATTATTCATGCATGAAGTATTAATTTCTTTTCCCAACCCCAAACTTACATAACCTTAATAAGCATCAAAATTAATATGAATAGATTTTAATATTGAAATCTGATTGGCCTTTTCTTTATACCTCTGTATACAGGATTTATAACCTTTTCTGCCTTGCAGGATTTTCAATTGATTTATGAAATGCGAAGCTATTTTGGTTGTGTTTTAGTCCTGAATATCACACGTTATTGTTTATGTGACCTTATCTCACAGGTATAAGGAGAAGACGGAGGTGACAGGAACCGTCCACACCAGCATTCTGACCGTCATAAATGTGAGCGCAGCTCTGGACTACGCTGTCTTCACCTGCACCGCCCGCAACAGCATGGGAGAGGACTCTCTAGACATCCAGCTCCTCAGCACCAGTACGTACAAACAGGAAGTGAGCCTTTCAATGCCAAGCTTGAGCGGTCAGCTTCATCTGTCTGGTCAGGTCACCTTCTCTTGACCCCTACTGAAAGGTGCTGGTGAATTAGCATAAATGTATGAATAAATAAAAACGCAATAAATGAAAACAAACAGACACCGGTGTCTGGGTGTCGCGTTTCTTATCGCCAACTCATAAACGCACACAAAGATGATGAGCAGAACCATGAAAGAGATTTCTGCTCGGCAATGAGATTGTTTTTCTCGACCTGAGAAGCAATTGTGATATTAATTATTCAGTTGTTGTAATCAACGTCCGCTCTTTTTCAGGCTGTCCCTTAATTTACAGAACAATAGGGTCGAACGGTCTGTGTACCTCTCGCTCACAGTGCAGTTCCCTCTGCCTCTTTGTAATACTAATGATGTTACTTTTTATGTTGCACACAAAAATTGAGATGTGCACATGTACTATAAAAAAGAAAGTTTTAATTCTAAGTAGTCTTATTCCTTTTTTAATTCTGAACTATAATTACTAATAATATGCCGTCTTAATTAATTAATTAATTAATTAATTATATATATATATATATATGAAGTGTATATATGAGTTTATTTGCAAAAACTCTATTTTTACTTTTTGTTTAATGATGTTTTTTCATTGTGCATTCCAATTAATCTCAATCAAACTGCAGTTGAGTTATTTTGATTAGGTTATAAATTACAAAATAAATACAGCTAACAATTATCGCAATAAAACACAACAAAAAGATAATATTACAAAAAATGTTGAGTCGAGTTAAGTGTTTTTGCAAATAAACTCTTCATATATTAATATTCTTCATATATAACTTCTAGATAGATAGATAGGTAGATAGATAGATACACATACTGCATTTTAGCATTTATAAATGTATATTGATATATATATTTTCATAAGCACTGAAAATCAATATGTATAAATATTATGTAAATAAATATGAAAATGTATAAGAAATATATGTACAGTATTCTGCATTTATAACATTTATACAATTATTTCAATATTATATAATTTTTTTTGTGCGTCTGTATGTGCATATGTATATATGTACACATACACACCTGTTTTGCAGCACATTGGTCTCCATTGTTAATGCATAATTGTAAATTCTTGTTTTCATATTTTATTTATTTATTTATTTTTTTATAAATTGAGAGTTAAGTTGAAATGATTTGCGTTTGTAACAGATACAGTTGTATTGTACCCAGAATAATACTTTAATTCTCTCTTTCCTGCAATAAACTTGAATGTTTTCCTCCGTTGCCAGCTCTCTGCAGTGCTGTTGCTCTCTCTCTCTTTCTCTGAGGTCTGTGGAATCGACTCAGGCAGACACGTTTAATGTTTATCATAAAAACCATGAAATACAATCCAATATCCGCCTCTTTTTGTCCACACCTCCTTCTCTGTTTTTACTGCCTTGAATATTCATAATTAATCTGACACAGCGATAATAAATTTTATGTGCTTCTTATCATCAGTCGACCGGGGAACGGAATAGTGCAGATTTTTGCTCCCTGCTTTGTGATTTTGGACTGACCCCTTCACCCTCTCCCAGCAGAGCCAACAAGATAATTAAGCAGTTTCACAGTGAAGTGTATTATTGATGCACATATTTCTTTCTCGCTGTACAGTAGCCTGTTAATTTCTTGCTTGTTGTCTCTCGCTGTCTCTCTGCCCCTCTTAAATAAACATTCTCTGAGCAATGCAATAAGATTTCGACAGTAGTTGTATTTTTAATGAGCTTGTGTTCTCTTTTTTTCTGTGTGTGTGTGTGTCTCAGACCACCCCGATCACCCATCAGACCTGAAGCTGCTCCGTGTCGACCATAACTCTGTAACTCTCGAATGGCTGCCCGGATTTGACGGTGGTTTGACACAAAACTTCCGTGTCAGGTGAAGCTGTCATAAATGGCTCTGTGAGGTGTCTAGAACATGTGGAGTGTGTTGTGGATATGTTTTATCTCTCAGTCTCTAGTGTGTCACAACACTGCACACATTTCAGTTGGCTGATGTATAAACGGTTTTATCTAGGTCCACGGCACTGTAATTCCCATATGATTCCCTGATAGGAAAGGCAGGTTTATTTATTTATTTATTTTTTATTTTTTTGTTACATAGTACAGGTAATTCAGTTATGTCTGGTCCAGAAGTTTAAGACAATGATAATAGAATAGAATAGACTAGACTAGACTAGACTAGACTAGACTAGACTAGACTAGAATAGAATAGAACAAATTTAAATCTGAAAACAAGTAAAATGTTATGTAAAATTAATGTTTAAGTTTGTGCACTCAAGGTGAACTACTTTGCAGAATGCTCAATATTTCTTATCAATTTTCAGATTATTTTTTAGATTATTCTCATATCATGTAATCTTGTTGTTTTACACAAAAATGTGGGGTTAATACTGTTCTAGTTCAGTCTGAAAAACAAAATATAATAAATTCTGAAATTCCTGTTAATAATAAATTAAACTTTTGAGGCAAATTACTTGGTGATTAAATATTTAATAATTATAAAAATATTCTGTATTTAAGTACAAAAAAAGCTGTTTCATCAGTGTTTTGACCCTAAATAAATACAAAAAAATAATAATTAAAAAAGTAAAAGGACATAAATTGAAATTAAAGTAGTTTTAAGTGTATAAATGTTGAAATATTAAACTTTTTGTTCAGATTTGTATGTAATAAATTTGGTGATACTAAAATGGTACAAAAAGTAGAAGCACTTCTATAATCTCAGACTTTTAAACCCAACTGTATGAAAGTCAAGAGTTATTTAAGAACACAAAATGAAAAAAAAAAAAAAAAGTATAATGTATATAAACATTAGCATCTGTTTGATTGACAGGTACCAGTGGGCGGGATCAGCGAGTTTCATGTACGTGGACGTGTTTCCTCCAACAGCCACTGTTTATACAGTCACGGGCCTCAACCCTTCCACTACGTACAACTTTTCGGTCAACGCTATCAATACAATGGGAGAGAGCAGCTATGCAGACAACAACAAAATACTGACGGTCACCACTGCCGGTATATTCAGCTCAGCCTATCTAATAAAGCTTACCACACATAAACTAAATTATTCGTCAGTTGGTTTCCGACCACGGTGGTTTTTCTTGTAGATTTAGACAGCGGCTTTACTTTCCACTGATTTGATGAGCCATTCATCAATCCCACCAATCACATCTCATTTGTAAGGCAAAGATCACGGCTGAGCCTCATGCAAATAAGCCGAATGGCTGAACGTCTACACCAATCAGTGCACCAGTGTGTTTTCTGAATGCATATTTCAGCCTGTATTTTGCCGGGTTTGCGAGCGAGAGGGAGAAAAATCGAGAGATAGAGGGGGAGCGACAGAAAACAAAACCATGTGATGTATGATAAATGATGATAAGCTACGTTCCCTCGGCAAACATAATGAATTCTGCAATTGTAATGTCATAGCATTTGATTTGCAAAACAAATTAGTCATGAGCACAGGCAGCTGACGGAAGTACGGGAAACAAAACATAGCTCTGCCACAGAGTTCACTGATAGCACAACTGACAAACCTTACTTATTCAACATTTATCAGCTGTTTAAAGACTAATTCTGGCACATATTGCTCACTATCATGGAAGACATTTTTTCCTCTTCCATGGAGCTCGAAAACAGATAATTTAAGAATGCTCTTTTTAATGCAGCATATTTCTTTCATTTATGCTGCCATTCAGACTTTGGGGTCAGTAAGATATTGTTTATATACTATATGTTGTTTTTTTGTTGTTTTTTTGAAAGAAGTCTTTTAAATTATTTGATTAAAAGTATGTTAAAAATGGAAATGTTATTAAAATTAATATAATCCTTCAGAAATCATTTTAGAATGCAGATTTGGAAACATTTCTTATTATTATAAATGTTGAAAAGATTTATCAAAATATAACATAAAAATGTTTTTTAGGAATGAAACATTGCTAGAAAAAAGAAAAAAAAATTGTAGGGCGTTGTGGAATTTTTTATATTATTGTCATATTTCTTTCAATAAAAAATAAATTTATTTAAAAAGTAAATAAAATATTGATGAATATAATGAATATACAGCACAGTTTGTTAAATTGATACATTAAAGTCCTTTTGTGAAAGCTTCACTGTGATCACATGATTAAATATTAAAACATTTTTGTCTGGACTTTCCCTTTAAGTATGCATAACAACTAGTAGAACAGTTCAGTTTGTACAGTCCTCACTAAAACCCCAATAAAACCATAAATTCAGTTTGAACACGCAGCATATGGTTTTGCCTGAGCAGCATTCGTCAATAACTAGACTATGAAAAAGCACGAGACGTTTTTTACAGGTACGTGCGCTGCTTTCAGCAATCACCTTATTTCAACTCACTCCAGTCGAGTAGAAGCCATACGTAATTTAATGCAAATGAAAACAGGGACGTGAAAGTACAGTCCATTCAAGTGCCTCATTTTCGTTTGTGTCAAATTAAATATGCCATTTACTCCGACTAAAATCTTTACACATCACAATGAGCCTTTTCAGGCTAGACTAAGTCTATAATGTTAGATTTTACACATTGGTAGCTCTGTGCTTTCAGTTGAATTCATTAGTTTCCTTTCTGCTCTGTATTTGCAGTCCACTCTAATGGACTTTATACGTAGTACTAGTAGTGCTGCTAATGCGAAGTGTTTTTAAATGCATAAATCAGTTAGTTTTTGAATTAGTGATCATAGACTCACGGTCAGAGCAGAACAAAGCCACTGCACTCTGTAACCTCTGCATTGAGTGATTTACCTTCTCTCTCTCTTTCTCTCAGATGTGGAGAAACCAGTTGATGGGGGCTCCCCAGCAGACCAGGACTCGGCTCTTGCAGGTGCTGAATTTCTTCTTCCAGCTTACTGCAGCTGCTATTTATCAAATGTAGAAAAGGCCTGACACCCCAGAATTCAGATCAATTTCTCAGCTCGTACTTGAGTTTCCGTGGCCTTTACCGGCCCATTTCATGTGCTTTCATAAAGCCTTGGGGCTTGATGTTTTCCCCGCTGCGGTTTGGTGCAGTTTTGCTCAGGCTATAATCCTGAATGCTTTGGTGCTGTTTAATGGGACACCGTGGCAGTTATTGACCCTTGAATCGGGATACAAAATAAACTGACATTAGTCGCCGGCGAATTCGAGGTCCGTCAGATACTGCTTTGCATTTTGATTGGGTTTGTGTAGAAAAGATTCATTAGGGTTTTCAATTTCCTCAGATAGTTCCTATGTCATCAGTTTGATTTGGGAATGATACACTGTGTGAGGCAGTTTTTTCTGCAAGAGATTCATCAATGTCTTTCGTCTCTGTGAATAAACTAGTTCTTGTGGCGTTGGAGGTATTTTCACGCGGCGAGGCATGACTTGAGCGTGTCAAATCTGTACCAATCACACGCTCTCTTCTACAAAACTGTGACATATGGTATAGCAAATCCAACAAGACAGTGATGCATAGTTGTGCAAATTCAACCCAGGACATATTTCAGTATCATGAACATATATATGAGTTTCAGCACAGCTGCCAATAATATGTCTTGTGCCCAAAAAGTATTTGAATGCTTAAGTCATGCTTTAAAATGTCAACGTGTCACTGATGTTGAACTGGATGACAAAATATCTACCCAAGTAGCAAACAAATCGACCTTTTCTCCAACTAATCAAACTTAAAGGCTTTTGAGATGTTTTTGTAAATACCTTTAAGCAACTAGTTTCATGCTGATTTTGAATGATGCATTAAGCTTCTTTATAAGACTTTTCTACTAAAGCACTATTCAGCTGGTAAACAATTAAAATGAAATTAATTGTAACTTCTACTTAATTTTTAATATATATATTCAGTTTTCTTTATCATTATTATTGTTTTTTATTAAAATGTTTACAATTGTATTGGCTTTAGTTACACTATATTTAGTGTAAGACCAATGAGAAGTATTATGTAAAAAAAAAAAAAAAAAAAGTAATTGAGTGAATAAATAAATAAAAAGGTTTTTAATAATATTACAATTTTGAATTATTAAAATGAATTTTAAAATATATGTAATTGGCTTTATTTACACTATTCATTTGGAAAGTATTTTAACATTAATAATGCATTTCATTAAAATAATGTTTAATAATAATAATTTAGCGTATATTAACGTTTAATAATTACTATTGTTAAATTTCCCTTTAATTACATTATTCCACACTAGCCAAAATAAATGAGGAAAAGGATTTCTTTCTTTTAAATATAATACCAATAATAATAATTTATTCTTAATAACAATAATAATTAGTTCAAGTAATCGTACTAGTATTTTATTATTTTAAATAATACTTTATTTTATTGTTAGAATTTAATTATTTAATTTTATTATGTAAAATATATGCTGCACTCTTAGCGATTCCTATATAAAAATTATTTTAATTGTTCATAAGTTAGCGAAAAGGTAAAAATAAATAATTACATATATCAGTAATTGGTTTCTTCTATAGATGTTATATGAGGAAAAACACAGATAGTTCACAACTGTAAGTGTCCATATACTTTTGTCTAATGTATATTCATTGTTTTATAATTTCAACTTCTTTTCTAACCCTAACTTCAAATCGCTTAGTGTCCAAATACTTCTATCTTTTCAGATGCATTATGTAGTTTTTATTCACAACTCTTGTTCCTCAACAGGTCGCGGTCTTCCTGTCTACGTGGTGGTGATCCTGGTTGTGGGCGGTCTTTTGTTGTTCCTAAACCCTCTGAGCTGCTTTCTATTGGCCAAATGGAAAAGAGGGCGGAGCCTGAAAGGTAATTGACAACAGAAACTCGTCAGCGTGTCACCGTTTCTACTTTGCACTGTTAGACAGTGTGTCCTAGACTGGTCGACTCGCAGCGACAGCACGCAGCGCAAAAGGGATGAACTGTCTGAATCCTAATATGACTTCTCACTTTTAAATCCATCTCTCTCTTTTCCTCTTATCTCGCTCGCTGCCTCCTCAGCCATCTGCATCATCCCGCCATCTCTCCTTTTCCCCGGCAGCTGTCACTTCCTCCCTTCGTCTCTCCCCTTATCTCGCCCCTTTCCCTTTCGTCCTCTGTCATTCTCTTTCTCACTCACCCCATCTGTCGTTTTTTCGCCTCGCCCCTTCCTTCAAACTGTCAGGTTTCTTGTCTCTCCCCTCTCATCTCTCGCTCCCGTTTTTTTCCTTTTCCTCTCTATTCATGAACCTGTCGTCCTCTCCTCTCGCTTTTAATTTGAACGGGCCTTTTTATCAGTTTATTAAAGCTACTGTCACAACACAATTTGTAGGGAGGAACCAATAATTGAAATGGCGTATGATGAATGTTTCGTGCACAAACAATCTCGTGTTCTGTCTTTCTGACGTTCTAGATTCCTTTCATTTCCCTCATGCTCTCCTTCCGGTGACCTTTGCCCTGTAACATGCCACTCTCCTTTGTTTTTTGTTTTTTTTGCATTCAGGGGACACCAGGAGCATTTCACAGGAGACCAAAAGCGAGGAGCAGAGGTGAGTCGTGTTAGCCCATTCGCTTCTGACCCTGAGGTGTGTAAACCCTGACAAAAATAAGATCGGAGTTAAAAAAGTGCAGTTATGCTTGGTGTGCTAGGTACAGTTTAATACTTGGTTAGAGATTTGAACAAACTCCTATGCCTTAATATGAACAGTAGTAATTGTGATGAGAGTCGCACTAACAAGCAAGACCAGCATGCTGTGATGGCTGGAAGGCATTCTGAACAACTTCTGTCTGTCTGGATGAAACCTTTCAGCTTCCAGGAGCTATAGAGGCCCTCAAGACAGCATATAGAAATGTTGCTTAGCTTGCATCTCCATAAATAGACTATAGAGAAGTACAGAGTGTTCATTTCACCAGCCTACAGGTGACAGAGTCATGAGCAGCCACAAAAAAAAAGGCAGAATAGACAAAAGTCTTTGAGATATTATAAAGAGAAACCTAAGCTTGATGTGTACATTTAACTTTAAATTCAACATAAAATGGTATTGACAAAATATTTTATGTAAAATGACCCATAAAATTAAATGAGAAAAAGTTAAATAAATAAAATAAAAATAAATATTTAGATTTATTAATTTCTTAAATGTGTGTATTGGTAAATTATGTATATGTGCTAACATTAAGACATAAAATATTGATTTGTGCTGCTGAGGCATAGTAAAGCAATAAGCCCTGTGAAGCTGTGGTTTACAGTGAATTTATAACAGCTAAGGCCCATTGTTAGGCACGACACTCCTTAGCTGTTATAAATTCACTATAAACCACAGCTTCACGGGGCTTATTGCTTTTATAAAACGTATACTTAGTAAGGTTTCACAAAATAAAAGCATATACGTGTAATGATATTAATAAGAACAGTATTCTTCCACCAAACAATGTAGTTCCTCAGAAACAGTTGTTTTATAAAATCTAATTTGCAATATTGTATCATTCAATATATTTTATGTAAATGAGAGTATATAATATTAAGTTAATGTGTGCAAATGTATTTATTTTGTTAAATAAATGTATTTGTATTTAAATGTTAGTATGATATATATATTTATGTGTGCATGTGCTTATACAATAATGCGCGACAAAATCAGCCATCGTTTGATGAAATAAAATACAGATAAGATGAAGACAATAGCTGTGCTGTGATTTTGGCTATACTTGCGTGTAAAATTAGATAAGCAACATATCTGGTTTATTTAAAAGTGCTCCTCCTCTCAGCCGCTCGCTGAACAGAGCAGACACAAAAACCTGCGCGAGAGGTACCAGCGAGTCTCAGAAACTAAATTAGGTTTGTCCAATTATGTGTTATGTATTGTTGTTAGGTGCTAAGTTGACAACACCGTGCATCTTCATTTCTCCAACTACGTTCTAGGCAATGGGTCAAACAGAAAATACTCACTGCATTAATCTCGCCTTTAATAAAATTTGAGTTTGCATTAAGATGTTATTAATGTGTTGACAGCCCTAATATATGTATAGGCTTATATATTATATACTGTGATGTAGGGCTGCACGATAATCATCGCGCGATATGTATTGCGCATCTTGTCAGTAAATTCGGTTCTGTAATCAGCGGTA
>JAUMHE010000032.1:969062-991533 GCA_032359235.1 Enteromius mattozi | reverse complement strand
ATAAAAACCATTACGCCTATGGAGAGTCCCCATAAATCACAAAAACCAACATGTGTGTGTGTGTGTGTGTGTGTGTGTGTGGCATGTCCTGATTTTGAAAAGTTCAATGTGTCCCTAGGTCAACATATCTTGTTGACCCTGGAACAACATTTTAATGCAAAACTACAGACCATATCTCTACACCTAAACCTTACCCATGAGTAATGCCTAAAATCAGAGGAAATGATAGATGCCTTCACAAAACTTCACAAAAACTGTAAACTGTTTCTTTAAATCTGATTGGTTAATCACAATGTTGTCAGGACATGTTGCACTTGGTAAAATCAGGTTAGCGGTGTGAGAGAGAACTGGAGGATGATAAGTAAATAGCATGAACATATAGCGCTAACCACAGGACGTGGAAAACTGAATGCTGCAATAATTGTTTTCAACGCACCAAAAATCTAATAATTTATCCAAAAATATCTATCTATCTACACACACAAATTTATTGCTGATTTTATTTTACTATTTTAAGTGTTATTTTTTATTTATTTATTTTTTTGTGACAAATAAATTGTAAATTGATGCCTTACATTACTTGGTCTATTTGAGACCTGTTTGTTTAACATGTTGAAAACAATTAACACAATTATTGCAGCATTCGTTTTTCCATTTCCTGTGGTTAGTGCTATATGTTCATGCTAATTATGTACCCTTCATCCTCCGGTTCACATCAAACATCATTAATCACGGTTAATCACAAAAAACTGTTTGATTAATTGGTTGAAATTTGTATTTGAGCCACAGCCCTATTTAAACTGAAATGTGTGCGTACATTTTATCATTTCAATAATTAGCTAATGATATATTTGACGTTGAAAAATGTAGCATTACATTCTAAAAATACAAAATAAAAGCATTTAATTGGTAGTCTGAGTATTTCATTGGCAGTCTCTGTGTGCCAGTTAGTTTGTGTGTGTGTATGTGTGTGTGTAGCAGTTGAGGACGTGTTCCTTTGAGACCGCATCTATTACTGCTGACTTGGCGTCCGTGCATGCTTTGCTCACTTGTGGGTTTAAAAGCAACATGGCAGCCACTGGGCCACAGCACACATGTTTGGCCCCGGTCTGCCGTAAAATGGTTTTCATGTCTTCATCCGTGTGTGCAGTGTGACTCTCCTGGTAATAGAAGTGGAATGGCAGCAGCAGGTCTGTCCTCACCAGGGGATGAGCTGTCATGTTTGAGGAAAGTTTGGCCTGGAGCCCGGTGTTTGAGTTGCACCACAACAGCCTCTGCGCTGCTAGGTACGCCAGGTACTAAATTCACTAAACTTCCATCAATAGAAATAGAAATGACTAGGATGTTGGGGTTTTAGATGGAGAAGTGAGTGTGTAACATTGCACATTTGCCTATAAGAGAAAAATAATTAGAAAAACCAAACAGAATCCATGGGTGTTAAATTCGAGAGGCACGTGATGTATCCATAAACAGATGCTGAATTTTATGCACAAAGCAAATGACTGAAGGCCCTGAGGCATTCAGAATAACAGAAATCTTGGCTGATTTGGGAAGCCAGGTTTTGATAAGCATGGTTGCACGGCATGAATAGTCGAGAGCTTGGAAGCGCTTCACTGCTCCCTAGCAGCACATTAGCAGGCTGGAGGCTAACATTAGTTCTGTATGGAGGAGGGAAAAAACAGCGAAAAGTTTTCTGATAGCCCTAAGAGGTGTGCTCGAAGCAAAACTAGCCTACCAAATTAGATCTACTGCTTTGAATTGAAACTCTCAGAGTAAAACAGCTAATTGTATTTACTTATTTAGCATAGTATGCTCAGTAAACCAGGCCAAGAGACATCTGTTAGTAATTCATGAATATTTCAAGACCAGTGTTTACTTGAAAGAGCCACTGAAAAACTGTATGCCCGTGAAGAAACGAACACTCGAAACTATGCTATGTTCATGGGAGGGAAAGAGAAGCGAATGCTAAATCTGTAACTGTTTAGGTCACAGCCTGGCACACATTTATTGCTGTGATGTGGATGAGTTGATCTGGAGAGCATCACATTGTATAAAAGTGCCGTATTTGCGTATAAGCATCTGATAATTCTTCTGAAAAAGAGAGAGAGAGAGAGAAAAGGCTAAAGTGGTTAGCTGGCTAGTCTGGATTTTGGCACTTGTTGGCCTAACATGTAAACTCAATATCGTCGACTCCTTGAGAGCAGTAAATCACCTTAAGCTAGCAGCAGTAAGTTTGTTTTTAGCATCTTAAATATTGTATATTTACATGCATTTTGCCTCTTAATAAATTTTAATATTTTGGGCTTCACACATCAGAATGATCTTGTAACATACTTTAACATTCTGATTCTGAACTATGTATATATATATATTTTAAATGAAAGTTTGATTAAAACAGATTAATATATATATATATATATATATATATATACACACACACACACACACAATATATATTTTTCTGAAAACCTTGATGCAGTTTTGGTTTCAATATTCTTTGAAAAATAAAAGTTCAAAAGTACAGCATTTATGTGAAATAAATAAATATGTGTAACATTATAAATGTCTTTATTGTCATTTTACTGGTTTTATTGAGGATTACTATGGTGCTTAAAATGGATATAAAGCGCTCTATCTCTCTTTTCCTCCATTTTATTCTTTTTCACCCCACGCTGCACCATGGGTGGGTCAGACAGCTAACGATCCATTGGGCTATGGCCTTCCCAAAGGAGGGGTTCAAACATAGTTCAGAACACAGCTCACAAAACGGAAGGAAAGGAAAAAAAGTCACAAAACACAAATCCTGCATCCTGCTTAAAAAAATGCATTGTCATGATTCGCTACAAAATTCTAGCTGTTTGTGAGTAGCTTTGATCTGTTAAAACAAACTGACAGCGATGTCAGCATCTACAAAGGTGGTGGATTGGAAATTAATTCAAAAAGTACAGTAGTCGTGGTCTCATATGGATTAATAGGAAATCAAAGCATTCGTTTTAAAAACTGTATTCCTCCAGGGGTATTGAATCCATGTTTCAAAGCTCTGCAAAGAAAGCCTTTTTCGTTTTCAACTGTAAGGAAGACTTCTGGAAAATGTGACATCTTCACTGATACGCACTTAGCCGTCCAGCTTTGCTTACTGCTTTTTGTTGTCAACTCGTTTTAGACGTTTCCATCAAACACAATAAATGTATGAAATGCTGGCGTTCCCTCCTCAATAAATCCATTAATAAATCCCGGCGTGGGTGACAGTATGATGCCAGCACGCCGTTTATAAGGGCATTGTGCGGCTATATCTTTATTCATTTGGCCATTCATCCTAGTAGACCTATTTTTTTATTTATTTATGTCTACATAGGGAGGATAATTACTTCAAAGTAGCCTGGCAGTACAATTTGTACCTGATTTATCATTTACAGAGTGTTGTAGAACATTCACATTCAAGCCTACAACTATTTTACAGATATTTTGCAGAATAACTCTCTTTTTGCACACAAAAAAGGCCATGGCAGTAACATTACGCTTTGTAGCGCCATGCTAATAGATCACATAGGCAGTTCCTCATGTTTTTTGGATGCAAAGCTACCTTCACGAGTGCAGCATATAATGGAGGTTTCACAACGTACTTTTTTGTAGAATCTTTTTTTGTAACATGTACAAAAATTGTTTGAAATCTAACATACTTGGAGAAAGTTGTGTTAGCATCTTGTTGCTATCCATGAACATGGCTATTGCTTGGCTAGAGCATTCATCCTCAAAAGTATGAAAATTCGGCTGGTTTAAGGTGGAAGAAACTGGTTTTAGATGGTCTTCCAGCTTGGCTAGGTCAAGTCGGCCTCCTAGCCTGGTCAAGCTGGTTTTAGCAGGTTGTTCCAGCTTGGCTCCCAGTATGACCAGCTAAACAAGTAGTTAAAACCCCTCTAAAACCAGCCTGTTACACAGTTATGACCAGACTGGATGACCAGCTAAAATCAACCAACCATCTTAAGCTGTTTTTTTTCAGCAGGGAAATATTTGTTTCTTTAGGTATGAAAAAAAAAAGTTGGTTTAGCTAGTTTGAGATTAAGCAGTAGGTTCTAGTATACTTGAGAAAGTTCACCCAAAAATGAAAATTCTGTCATTAATTACTCACCCTCGTATCGTTCCAAACCCATAAGACCTTCGTTCATCTATGGAACACAAATTAAGATATTTTGGATGATATCAGAGAGCCATCTCCATAGACAGCAATACAACTGAAATAATCCCAGATCCAGAAACATGGTAAAAACATCGGTAAAACAGTCCATGTGGCATCAGTGACTCAACTTCAGTTTTGCGCCGATACGAGAATACTTTTTTTGCGCAAAGAAAACAAAAATAGCATCAAATTCTTCTCCTATGACTTACGTCTTCCACCATTTTAGAGAGTATTACTGCACAAGCGTATGCGCAAACAGCCGCAGATTATGCACATGCTTTCACCCGGATGTAAACAAGGCTGATTACTTCAAATACGTTAGCTTGCGTATGCGGCACGTTGAAATACTCTAAAATGGCGGAAGTCGTAACAGGAGAAGAGTAAATAATGTTATTTTTTATTTGTTTGCATAAAAAAGTATTCTCGTAGCATTGCAAAAGTGAGGTTGATCCACTGATGTCACATGGGCTGTTATACGGATGTTTTTACTATGTTTCTGGATCTGGATAATTTCAGTTGTATTGCTGTGTATGGAGGGTCAGATGGCTCTCTGATATCATCAAAAATATCTTAATTTGTGTTCCGAAGATGAACGGAGGTCTTATGGGTTTGGAACGACATGAGGGTGAGTAATTAATGACAGAATTCTCATTTTTGGGTGAACTAACCCTTTAAATCATTAGCATAGATGTTGCTCAGTTAGCGCAACCTTGATCTTCGCTTTATTGGAATTCAACTCTGACAACAAAATTGAGAATTGAGAACAATATTTTCTCAGTTGAATCCCAATTTGTGTACTTATGCACTATTGTATACTGTTTTTATGCTGTAGTGTGTTCAAACTGAAATTTTCAACAATAAGTGCACTTCAAATACTCTGATACGCTTATTACGATAATTACAGTACAATTCGTACCTGATATATTATTTACATGGTGTTGTAAAACCCACAACTGTTTTACTCTGGTTATGGATTGGAGCATACGAATAGGGCCATGACAGTAACATTATGCATTGTAGCGCCATGCTAATAGATCTGCACATAGGCACTGGAACCATTTCCTCCTCATTTGTTTTTGGGACGCGGCTGTACCTTCACGAGCACAGCAGATAATGGAGGTTCCTCCGGCGTGTTAAATCAAGAAGCACATTTTTCCCCTCTCATTTTGACCGAATAAAAAATGAATACCTTGTTCATTTGTACCGGGGCCAACACGTGCCACGCCTAGGCTGAAAGGCAAAGAGGCCTGGCCTCTATAAATCATCAAATGAGACTGGAGATAGTGTGCAAGGTGTTTGCGGGAGATAGAGTTTTGCAGTGTGGGTGCTGGAGCGTGAACCCAGGCGGGTGGGGGTTACGAGAGGAGGGCGGGAGGAGGGGAGACAGGCTGGGCGGCATGGAGTCGTGACTCCGCTGTCCCCCGCCACCTGTGTGGGGGAACGGGGTGAGTGTTGGCAGGTGGCGGGCCGCCTGTGGCAGGTGAGGAAACTGTCACCTCCAGCTGGCATCCCAGGCCTACAGAGGGCCTGCAGGGAGTGAAGAGGAGAGGCAGAAGAGGAGGCTTGGGGGAAAGGTGGGTGTGCACACCGCGTCCTCCTCTACCACCTCGCACCTGCGTCCCACTGGGATGGGATGAAGGGTGATAGCCTTGAGACCCACAGCAAAAGGCTCAGCTGGAAAGCAAGAGTTCTATCACAGATTGTTAGCTTTACTGCGAAGTGAGATGTCGGGTTTGTCAAGCATAGCCATAAATCACAGACATATTCATAGCCTGCTTGGGTTTTATTAAATAAGGCAAGTTTAATTGTTAGTTATTTAAAAAAACAGGACGTAGTTAGATCATGGCTTCTTTCCATGCGCTTTTAGCAACCAGAGCAGTTTCGATTCTAGCGAAGGTGGGCAGTCATCTAACTGGAATAAAAGCAAACGGCACACTCCTGCCTTCACCCAGGCCAGAAGGAGCTGTGAAGCTCATCATGTTGAAAATAATTAATAACGCATTTAATAAATAGCTCCTGAGCGCTGATGTAGTCTCACCATCTGTTACAGTATAACGTTCTCCACTTTATTAATGCGATACAGCCATTAGATGACTATGGAGATGACACAATAATGCATGGCATCTTTCAGATGCTATTTGTCTCCTCAAATTTCCAATCTGGTGCCCTGTTTTTTGTAGCTGTTTCTCCGATTCTCCTGTCGACTGATTAATCTGACACATTTTAGGTACATTTTAGGTAAAGATTTCGGCCCTTGGTGATCAAACGATTTTGAAGTTTGAGCCATTTAGAGAGAGTTTGCCCTGAAGCATGTTTACACAATTTACAGATCTGCTGCATTTGTTCAAGAAAATCTGGTGGACTAACAGCCCGCTGTGACTGGGTAGTTACATCATGTTGTGGTGTAGTATAATGAAATGTTATGTTAGAAGTTGTTTGAGATAATATACTTGGAGAAAGTTATCTGTTAGCATCCTGATGCTATTAGCATGGCTGTTGCTAGGCTCCCTAGGCTGATGCTGGTTTAAACTGGTTTATGCTGGTCCTTTTGCTGGTTTATGCTGGTCCTTTGCTGGATTATGCCGGTCATTTGCTGGTTTATGCCGGTCCTTTGCTGGTTTATGCCGGTCCTTATTTGGTTTATGCCGGTCCTTTGCTGGATTATGCTGGTCATTTGCTGGATTATGCCGGTCATTTGCTGGTTTATGCCGGTCCTTTGCTGGTTTATGCCGGTCCTTTGCTGGTTTAAGCTGGTCCTTTGCTGGATTATGCTGGTCATTTGCTGGTTTATGCCGGTCCTTTGCTGGTTTATGCTGGTCCTTTTATTTGCATGAACCAGCAAAGGACCAGCATAAACCAGCAAAAGGACCATCTTAAAACAGCATAAACCAGCAAAGGACCATCTTAAATCAGCATCCTAGTTTCAAAACCTGCCTAACCAGCATATGCTAGTTTTTTGATCCACAGAATCTCAGAACCTGGATCTTTTCTTTTTTTTATTCCTGAAAAGAAAATTGAAATATTTACCTGAGCTCTAAATGCCATGCTAACCATTCGCTCAGTTGTGTCACAATTTGAGTACCTCGCAACATTATACTAATCAGTTTTGTAGTAGTATAAATAGTGTGAGTAATATCAATTCCAACGGTAAAAAGTGCACTTGTGCAGTAGTTTAAGTTCATAGTGTATAGTATGTAATTCAGCACAGAAATAGTGTAGTTATAACAAAAATGCTAATGCTAATTTGCTAACTGCATACAGATTCTGTCAAATACTGTGATTTGAAATTCTGAAACAAAACCCTGTTTGACTGAAGGTTTTTGACCATTTTCTTCCTGAAATCTCTACCTGATCTTACATGAATCATTTAATGTAGGCTCTTTGGGTTGAAGGCGAGAATTGATTCACAAGGTGCTGTAAAAGGCCAAAGCATGATTGGAAGTGAAACCTTGTAAATACTGTTTGGCCGATACGCCTTGTTTCCTGCTCATTGCGGCAGTTTCAAATGATTTTGTATGCATGCTCGGTACGTCCGATGTCAAAAGGTATTCATGGGCTTAAAGAACTGGATCGCTGTGCCCTTTCGGAGCTATGCTAATTTCCGTGGACACACAGAAGTGTTTACCATGTGTAAGGGAAAAGGCATACAGCATATGAGCCGATTTTCACAGCTTGTTTGCGTCTTGTGTTTTCAGGCGAAGCAGGCTGAGGAGGTGAAGGGTGCCAATCCATGACGCTACGAGTGGAAAGATGGAGCAGAATGTGGAATGGATGAGATACGAGAGTAGACGAATGAGGTACCGCCGTTGAAAAGTCATTTTCTTCCTTTCCAGTCCGTGAGCCTGTTGTTCATGACGCACATGCATTCCAACCTGACCCGAGGTGAATCTATCTCTCTTAACCTGGAGCACTCGAGATGGACGGTCAGTGTGGTGACTCTTGTATTTCCCTCTGAAAGCCTGTGTATGTGCGGCTGGACTCAAATATCACATTAGGAAATGTCAATCAGTTCATCAGTGGCTTTGTCTCTCCTCTGAGCTTCTTTTTCCCCCACTGACTTAACGGTAAAAGCAGAAAATCTGAAATGTCTGACTCGGTTGGCACAGCATCAGGGGGCAATCAGTCACTTTGTGTTACATCATGGATGGCAGGTCAAGTAGAACAGACCCAATAGCTTTACTGACTGCTGGCCAAAGTAGAGTTTCAGTCATCCTTCACCTCACTAGGAAGTGCTAAAATAAACAGTCGTTCAGTCAGTCTGAATAATCAGGTGAGGATATCATGGTTTGTATAGTTGAGGAGATTAATTTAATTTAGATTTCATTGTAGTAGAGTGTTCCTTAATTGAGAGAATTAAACAAATGCTGAAATATGAAGGCTTTTTATATAGATTATTTGTGATGTGAAGTTGTCTAAATCTGTGATTCTCAGCTGATGACCCAAAATTGGCAAACAAGTTTTATAGTTTAATATTTTAGAATTTACTATTAATCACGCATGGACAGCAAAATACATCAGCTTTATTTTAAATGGAAAGAAAAAAAACCACCCACATCTTTTGAATTTATAAAAGACTGATCACAATCACAAATTCATAGGCTAAATTAGTTAGCTTGGTGAATGTTATTAAATACTGAAAGAATTTTTAATAATATCATTTAATATTATTTTTATGGACTATTTTGGTGCATAATTACCAATTAAAATATAGGTCCTGAGCCAGCAAAGCCAGTTGAGAACCAATTTGTGAGGTGCAAAAACATGTTTTAAAACATTTCTGGCATAATTTCTGTGAATGACACATAGATGCTCATATAGAATAAAGAGACATAAAACCTTTAGTTAACCTTTAGTAATGTTTGCCTTCTAAGCCAATTAAATAGTGGCCTTAACATTATCTTTCAGAGTTTTACATCAGGAGATAAGTGTGTAGTTCTTCAGTAAATCCTACCTGTTTTATTTATTTTTTTGCTTTTTGTAACAAACTCTACATACACAGCTCATTCCAAAGTGAATATGTAATACCAAGCATGTTAAAGATTAGCAGCCAAGCATTCAGTGTATTAAGCGATGAGCTGTTTCCATACAAAAGCAGTTTATTCACCGCATTGAAGCTTCTCCTCCATTGACTTCCATTCAAACAGAACAGCCCCTGGTCATCATGTTGAGCATAACACCTTTTTGAGTTAACCTTGAAGGATTGCCCTTGGGAAGAGGCTCTGGATGGAGTCTGAAGGAGTTAGTTCATGTAAACAGTGCTTTACAGTTAGCTATGGCTCTTTCTGGTTTTGTTTACACTATAGAATGCTGCAATATGCGTATTTCATTTATTTGTATAGTATATCTCAATTGTCAGTGCATTGTTGTGAATTACTGTTCTGTTCTTTTAAAAATAGATTAGAACATATCAAAATAATTTTCTTCGGAAATCAAAAGCATGCCACTGATTCCGTTCATATGCTTTATACCAAATAACTTATAATATTATTTTACACACATTGTCAAACAATTCAGAACAGAACCCTAAACCTTCTGTTTTACATACACATCGAAACATTCGGTTGTATTCCATTGTAATACTTTGTCATGGCAAGTTATGAGGACACTGTTATAGCAGACGCCCTTTTTTCTTTCATTTTTCTAGCTCTCAGTCTACCAAATAACTTGGTCTGAGGATTTTATTGTGAAATGCTTTGATTGAATTGGTCTGTAGTTCATACACTATAAACCCTGTAAACATCTTTACAGGTCTGCACTGTCAGCATGTGGCCAAAATTAAGTAGTAATACTCTTGCATCAGCCCATAACCCATTTTGCTAGTGGAGAGATTCACTGTAAGGCTAGACATTATTAACACTATTTTAAAGTTCAGCTAAGGCTTTTTTTTTAAGTTCAACACAAATTCTAAATAATTTAAAATAATTCATGCTCGATGTAGGTCGTTATTGGTTTGCTGGAGGATGGCTATAATATTTTTGGTTAATATTAATTTTCCCTGGCATGCAGTGTTGCATCAGCAAAAAAAGAGAAAAGTTTCTGAGGGCAGAGTTATTGCGTTTTGAATAAAGATACTTTTTTCTTTACCTATATATTTTTTTAATAAATATTTGTGTTTGGTTTTTTATTTTGGTAGGGAATTTTGATTTGGTTGCTTATAGCCATGTTTAATATACATGGATATGTATACGTGCGAGGCTGAGCGATGCCATTCTTTAGGTAGAGAGCATTTGCTTTCTGCATCTCAATAAGTTGTTCCACATCATCATAAATAGATTTCATCTTGCAGATTTGCATAAGGTCAAGGCTGCAGATGATGAACTGACCAGAATGCATGGCAAACAATCTTGATTGACAGCTAGCTCCTTGTTGAGTTCACTGCTTGGCACCACAAAGACCTCTCACCTCTCCTTTCTTCTGATGTCTCTGGTAATGAGAATGCATTTTAATATTGGCATCAAACCTATCAAGCAATAGTTGCAAATATGCTCCATTTTGCATAATGCAGAGTTCTCTCCATCACCGCCTCCTGAGTCTTCTCAGATGGTACATTGTTGCAGCAGCATCACAATGGCGGAAATATGAGTGTCATAAATAAAGGCTGACGAGTCAAAGCTTGGATTGTCGTCTAGCGTGACAAAAGGGTATTATTCTGTTGCAGGGGCTGGGAAAAAAGTGAAATTATCTGGACCAGGGAAAAAGCTTCTCCAGCCATAAGACCCACATCCAAGTCTGGTTTTGCAGATAGACTTGTTCCAGCTCATGGCCCGACTGTGCTGAGCATGAAAACAGATGGAGGAAGGGAAGAGGTAGAGATAGAGGCTGCAGGGGAAGAGAGAGAGCGAAAGAGAGGAGATATGACAGGAGCGGTGTGTCCATAAAGGAGAGAGAGCAGACCACTTTGGGCGGTTGGAAAATGTGTTTGCTGATGTGAACCCATGCTGGAGGGCCACACTCTTCAAAGCTACATAACATTTAACGTCATTTGGCACCAATCATGCGTAGACTGCATTATTGGGTGCCATTCTCTCTTAGACATTCACGAGGTGAGTAGAAGCTTGTTAAACACTGAAGAAGCTGGAATTCCATCAGCATTAGACTTTAAAGAGCATTTTAAAATCACATGTTTGCAACAAAAGCCTCATAGAGTGTTTACAAGCACTCTGGAAAACACAAAAGTCGTGCTTTAAAGAGTTGTCATTGAGCCCGGCAGCATCCCTCCAGAGAGCCCTTGGCATTAGTCCTGTCCTGCATGTACAGCTTCCTGAAAACATCTCAGTGCTTTTTACAGAACTGGTTAAAAACCTGACTAGACCTTCAGATAATTTTCTCAGTGACTTCTGATAGCAAGGGAAGTCCTAAGTGGCTTCAGGCCAGCCTTTAATGGGCACTGGCAACTTGTTCATGTGGATCTGCGACTACTCTGATTGCTGAAAGTTCTTGGTAAATTACTACATTTTTTTTTAACTACTGTTTCTTTTTTTTTTATATTGAAATGTTCAAACCTGATGAAAATGCCAGCATACAGTATGTATACAGTATGCTTTGAATGCAAAATAGTAGTTTATAGGGCTAGTTTACCCCCCAAAATAAAACAAATAAATCTGTAATTTTTTTTACTCACCCTCATGTCATTCCAATTGTTTATAACTTTTCTTCTTCTGTGGAACACAAAAGGAGATATTTTTAAAAATGTATCAATGTTTTGAATAATTTTTTAAAAATGTCTCAGGGACTAATGGATAGGGAGTTGGACTTGTTACCCAAAGGTCGTGGGTTCGAGTCCCAGGTCCGGCAGGGATTGTGGGTGGTGGGAGTGAATAAACAGTGCTCTCTCCACCTTCAATACCACGACTGAGGTGAGACCCTTGGGTTAAATGCAGAGCACAAATTCCTAGTATGGGATACCATACCTGGCCACATGTCACGTCCTTCCTGTCCTTCCTTCCTAAGAAGTCATACAAGTTTGGAATCAGTATAAGACTTTGTTGGCTAAGCAGGTTTTTAAGCCAATTTTACCAAATTCCTATTCGTATTAGTAAATGTCATTCTTGTGACTTAAATCTACCAAAATGCTATTAAAAAATAAAAAAAAATAAAAATCAGTTTGAGCATTATTATCCAAGTCTTCAGAAACCATATGTTAGCTCTGTGTCTGTTACTTCCTTTAGAAATAAGGTACAGTAGTAACAATTTTTTGTTATGTTTTTGAAAGAAGTCTGTTGTGTTTTTATGATCAAAAATGCAGTGATTGTGATACCTATTCCTATGATGGCAAAGCTGTATCCCAGTCTTCAGTGTCACATGATCTTTCAGAAATATCTTCTAAAGGAACTTTTAAACAGTAGTGCATCTTGCCTTGACAGTTCAAACTTTCAATGATAAACAGATTAAACTTCACTCTGGTCCTCATACAAAGTTATTGAATGTCTGAGCATTTGAAATTCACATTTCACCTACTTAGTACTTTTGCATTTTCTCACACCTTCATTACCTCAAATACTATCCTCTTTTATAGCAGAGGTATGAGAACATGCATAGTAGACTATTTAATATATGCTTGGCTGAAATGTTGACTAAATTACTAGTTTGTGAAGCACCGGGAATCCGAATTCCATCTATGTGACTAAATCTCTGATATGTGCAGTGAAAGTTCTCTTTTGTAAGCCGTTCGCTCTGTATTCTTTTGAAGGGAGGATGCACTTCACATCTGTGCATCTTATTTTTATCCAGCGAAGCTGAGATCCGCAATTATTTGTATGCACGTACGCCTGTCACAAACAAGCGAGTAGCCAGGGGAGAGAGCCAAGAGTGATGTGTGTAACAGCAAATTGATCCTATCTGAAAGGGCTCAGAGAACCTTAACAGAGATCAAAGCTGACACTAAGGCGCTCAGACTGCCAACTGGAAAAGGAGGGGTGATAAAAGAGAGAGAGAGAGGGATGAAAAAACTGGGAGTATCTCATCTTGTCTAATTACACATTTCAGACAGCTCATGACCAATTATCCTCCCCTTAGTAGCATCTGCCCTTCTCAATGACCGCCGAGCTGCAGACTGGTAAAAAAAAAAAAAAAAGATGCTCCTGAGTTCATGTTTTCTTCAGTGCTCATAAAGGAAGTGATAGCCATGCTGGGAGGACATCAACTTTTTGTTTTGTTTTTGGGTTTTTTCAGGCCTAAAGCGTGTTTTTCCACCCTTTTTCCAGCTCTTAAGTCTGAAGTCCCACAGAGAGGTTCCTTTTTTAATGCTTTCTTTAAGGTGACAGCAGCATTAAATCTGCGGTGGCTTGTTAGCTGTGAGGCAAAATGCAGACCCTTTCCACCATCTCTGTGTTTCAAAGGGCCCTCTAAACCTGGGCTTTTCTCAAAACGATTTTCCCCCCGGGCGGCTTTTTGAAGCCCTGATACACACTGTCCTGGCGTCCCATAAAGCTTTTTTACGCAGTGGGTAATGTCGCAGGGTCACCTCCAGAGGGGGTCGGAGAGAATGTGTGGCCTGTCCTTGCCTGAGGCCACCTGTGGGCCGCTCTCATGAAGCAAGAAGCCGTGGTTCTTTCCGGGCCTCTGCTCTAGCCATCAAGGTTTGGAGCTGAATTTCAAACTATACAGGTGGTGCACTGCTGTTCCATTAAGGTAACCCGTATTTGCTCAGAGCATTTTGAGACAGTGCCAAGAGCTAAAATATAATTCATGAAATGCCCGACTTTGTTCTCAACCCTCATGGGACGGTAGGTGGGTGAATAAAGAGTGTAAACATTGCAAATTATGACTTGCAAAACAAATGTTGAACTGGCCATGTTGTGCTTCACACAAGCTGGTATGAACAGCTTTATTTCAGAAAGAATTCTGTAGCAGTATATTTATACAAATTTAAATAACTTCACAGGCATTTTGTGAAAGTGTAGTACAGATTCTTAACTAAAAGTTTTCTCCTACTGCTCCAATAACTGGAAAGGTCCACTGAAATGTCCCCGTATGTTTCACATACGTGTGTGTGTGTACGTGTATGTGTGTGTGTACATGTACGTGTACACATACATAGATACATACTTAAATACAAAGATTAAACCTTGCGGCTCGTGATTATACACTGAGGTCTAAAGACACAAAACAATCAGTCTGTGCAAGAAACTGATTAGCACCACATATCTCTCAAACTGACCATTGATGGTCGTAATTGAGATTGTAGATAGAGTGTCAATGGTCCATTTGAGAGATAGGTGGCAGTAATGCACTTATAAGTCTGCGAATCGCCATAAAGAAAGAAGAAGAAGAAGATGCGTCAAGCCCTGGCTGTTGTGAACATTCTTAGGACATTTGGACATTGCGGTGAATCTGAATCAGTTTCTTGCACAGACCAATCATTTTTTATCTTTAGACCTCAGTAGACTTGCACAAGCTGCAGGGTTTAATTTGATATACTCTGTGCATGTTTTTTGACTCTTAAAGCCGTGGGTCCCATTGACTGCAATTATAGGACTGACAGGCTGCAACGGTTTGAGTTAAAAATCTTTCTTTGTGTTCTACTGAAGAAGCCAATTTTTTAAACTTACAAGAGCGCTCAATGAACTTTATGTAATTTGCAAAAAAATATACAAAAAAATATCCCACCATTAGATGTGTACTCTAAAGGGTTAGCTTTCTTTTAAAAAGTGTGCATTTCTGCTCTCTCTGTTCTCGCACCCACTGCGCTGACCTCCCTCTACAGTCTTCCAGCTTCCAAAACTTGTGCTGCATGTAAATTAATTTGGACAAATGTGGTCCATTTCTTTCCTTGGCTTCTGCATAAATGAGCCAGAAGGCTCCGATTAGGGTGTTAGGCCCAGGCTTAGCCCTGGAGCTGCGGATGGTCTCATAAGTTTAGATAAACTGAGGGCTGGATCTGCCGGCTTCAGCGGGGGGAGATCAGCCAGATGCACAAGAGTGTCTGTCCATCAAAACGCAGACCTTTCCCGCACAGCGACAGGCTCTAGTGAACCAGACAATTGCAATGTAGCCAAGTGAGAACAGGGCAAGATGGAGTCACGTTCAGCCACTGAAGTTGTTCCAGAAAGAACCGCTGCAGATGCCTCTGCTTTGAGCGGAGAAGATCTCTAACAACCAGCCAGTCAGAAAGAAACGACTTTACATTACAGCATACACCCACTCGCGGCTCTGACCATCACTCAAGGTCGAAGAGGGGAGGGAGTCAGGGTGCAAATAACCGTCTTTATAGCGGATAGACCCGTACACATCTGAGTGCAAACGATTATTAGCGTAGAGCCGTTTTTAGGAGCTCTTGAGGGTATGTTGACTTACTACAACCAGAACTGGCACTACAATGTTTTTCTTCTTTTTCCTCCCAGATTAGAAAACTGCTCAAAAAGCATTTTTGGCAATTCCCTTCTTTTCTTTTCGTGGCATCCTTTACTTATCTTTACTTACAGATAACATTACTTATCTTCTCAGGCTCTGTGTCAGCTCTTTGGTCCGTCAGCATCTTTACGTTCATATAATCTGCTGCACTGTATAGTGGGCTTCAGCCCTTTAGCTGTGTTATTAAACCTCTGTCCTTCAGGGTGGAGGGAATGAAGTGCTTGCTTGATGGAGTGTTGGAGAATCGGACCCCTCCTTCCACTCCTTGTAGATGTGCCGAGGGTAAAAGGTTGGCTGACACGGACCCAAGCGTGTGATGCATCTGCCGGAGCTCTCGCTGGGTCAGCATATCGCTAAAACCGCCAAGCAAACTTGCGGTAATGCTGCACACGGTCCTCAGGAACCACATGAAGCCCTGTGGTCCAGCCTGACAGCGATTTCACTAAAGGTTCCTGCTGAACAACAGACTGGAGCTTATCTAGCCCGTTGTGATGCTAATGGTAACTGACACTATCAACCAACAGATTGTGCTGCCTGTAATAACCAACCAAAATCACTCAGTCCAGGCCCAAAACTGTCTTGCTGAAATATTTAATCTGCCCTTCTTGAGACTTGTGTTTTGGCTGGAACTCTTCTTGTATGTAGGCATCACACACGGTGTGTTATGAAAAATTAAGTATAGTAAGTTTGAGCTGGATCAGAGTTTTATACAATGTTCTGTTAGGTTATGTCAGTTCCCATCTTAAATATTTTTTATATATTTTAGAAAATAGATGTGTTATTTGGGAATAATGTGAGGCTGTGGTGTATTGGGTTTTAGGGCATTTAGAACTGAATGGAGAAAGAATTGTAACTTTTCATTTCCGAATTTGAATTGAACTAGAATACTAAATATTGCTATCGAAATGACAGTTTGTGATTGAATGTAAGGTTGAATGTAAAATATAAAAATACATTTTTATTTACCAAGACAAACACCAAGTTAAAAAAAAGAAAAAAGATTTAATAACAAGAATATAGCAATTTTTTTAGTAAGTTCATAGTAAATATACAGTAATGTTGTATGTAATAATAATCATCATCATCATATGTTATTGTTATTATTATTATAATAATATTTGTATAATAATGCTCAATGATAATGTTGTTATTACTTTTAATAATATTAATATTTTTATTTTTATTATTATTAATATTATGTGACCATTATATGTATTATGTGTTTATAATAATAAATATAATATAATAATAATATTGTCTAGTACTACTATTACTAATCTACTACTAATCATCAACATCATCCTCGTTATCATCGTAATGATTTAATAATAATAATGATTTAATAAACAATAATAATAATAATTTATTATTAAACATTATTATGAAACAATGTGTTGATGATGATGTTGATAATAATAACAACAGTAATAACAACAACAACAATAAAAATTATTATTAATATTTACCACTACTAATCATCATCATCATTATTATTATTATTATTATTATTATTATTATTATATTATCAGTATATTTGAAATGGATATTATTTGTAACATTACAAATGTATTTGCTGTCACATTTGCTCAGTTTAATACATCTTTGCTGCATTAAAAAGTATCAATTTAATAATAATAAAAAAAGTTACTTAGCCCAAACTTTTGAGCAGTACTGTACAAGGTACTTTTAACCTGGCACTTTTACCGAACCCATTTGTGAAAGTGAGTCAAAATTCCCATCAATAATTGTCCCTGTATAAAGTGTAAGTCACTTGGGATGAAACATCTGTGAAAATGTCTTGCTAGAAGTAAACTGATATAAAAAATGGCCAGGCTGTTAGCAAATAACAGTTAGGGACTTTACTTGACAGACTCTGTGATTGAGGATAACCTTACTTGGACTTTTCTCCTCACAGTAAGGTCACTTAACTCTTTTACCTGCAAGACCACTGGGACAAGGGAAAACTCATAGTTTCACGGTGAGGTGACGTATGGTGGTACTTTTGATGACTGAGTTCACTAGCTCTGACAAGCCTGAAACAGAGAAAAAGCTTCTCTCCGCAGCGGGCCAAGCCCTGCCCTTTAAAGGTCTCGATCGGTTTTTAAAATTTATAAGAGCACTGGGGCATGTGCCTCAGGTTCAGATTTCTGAATGCAGTGCTGCATCTGTTCAATGTTCCTCTCTCCCACTTGGCGAAGCTTATTAGTGACACTGGTGCAGTGCCCAGCGCTTCAACCCTTCCCCCTCATATCTGTCTGAGTAAAAGCCTTCGTGGTCCAACATTATCTCTACTGTAAACAGCCTCTCATATATGAGCTCAGAGCCATATATAAGACATGACAGATAAAAGAAAGTCATCACTGACTGTGTACAGAGAAAGCGGTAGAGGAAAAGAACTCGAGTGAAGCAAGGAGGAACTTTTTAATATTGCATATTCTGTTTTTGTTTCTTCCAAATTTAAGGGATAGACGGTATGAACTGAAAAAGCTATTGTGAACATATTCTGATATATCCTCAGTTTAGCCAAAAATGAAATGTATTTACCCTCAGGCCATTCAAGATGTGGCCGAGTTTCTTTTTCAGAACAGAAATTTAGCATTACATCACTTGCTTACCATTGGATACTCTGTAATGAATGGGTGCCGTCAGATTTAGAGTCTAAACAGCGGTTAAAAACGTCACAATTCTCCACAAATAAACCACATGACTCCAGTCCATCAATCAATGTCTTATATAGCAAAAAGCTATGTGTTTATAAGAAATCAATCCATCATTAAGGTCCTTTTAATCTTCAAACAATTGCTTCCAGCTAAAATATGACTCCTCTACCCATAATATTACTTCCTACAATGAAAATGTTTTTCGATCTGATGTCAGGAGACAAAAAACAGGTATACAGTGCTGAAAAAAACAGCATATGCTAGGTTTTGAAGCTGGGATGCTGGTTTAAGATGGTCCTATTGCTGGTTTATGCTGGTCACGTGCTGGCAAAGGACCAGCGTAAGCCAGCAAAAACTGTCCAAAAACCATTTCTAAACATATGTTAGTGGATTTTTTATTTGAGATGAGAACAGAGAATTAACATTTTCACTAAAGAAAGCATTTTTAATAGATTATGGACTTTTACCAGATTAATGTTTTAAAGTTAAAATGCCTTAATGGTGTATTTGTTTCTTACAAACACACAGTTTCTCGCTTCACAAGATGTTAATTGACATGACTGGACACATATGATCTTTTAAACTTTGTTAACACTTTTTGGGTGTTGAATGAAATGTAAACAGTATTAGCTTAGCAACATGCTAATGGCTCACTTGACTGAAATCCTTACTCTGTGAGGACCTCTGTGTTTAATCTATACACAGAGTTTCTCTGGTTTCTGAATTGTTACTTGTATATGGTTTCATTTTAGTAAGGATGCCAGCTCAGAAACTAGACAGCAAGGCAGCTTGCTAGGTTTTGGAACACAGCCCCTGTCTTTAGCAATAAGGCTCACTTTACAGACAACAAACAAATTGATTGGCTGTCCCAACTCCTTAATGTTTGCATTTAAGGCGCTGTTCAAATTATTAGCTCTTTTGAATTCGCTAGCACCCCTGCATCAGTGCTCGGTCTAATATTTTCACGCTTGTGTGAATTTCCACTGAAAGCTCATCCTCCCCCTTCTCTGCTTCTATATCTCTCACCATTTTCTCCCTCCAGCAGATAAACGTACTCCTCAGGCTTGCTCCTGCCACAAAGCATTCTGTAATAGTCTAATTGTGGCTAATGGTTTGTGCAGCTAATTAAAGTGTATGAATTACAGTAATCAGTCAGACACGTTGAGGCTCGCATCTCCCTGCTCCTCCAGGCGTGGAGGGGCAGAGGAGAGGGACCGGAGAGAGAGGGAGAGAGAGAAATGACCAGACAGGAGGGAAAGGAGGAGGAAAGCTTTGTGGGAAGTTGAAAGGTTTATCCGTGCAGAACATAATTAAGAACTTTTCTTCCACATTAAAAATGGTGCCACTGAAACAATATTTACCTTTTGGATGCTCCATGTCGGCAGTCGGTGCCCTGATGAAAGGATCAGCAGGCTTGTGTCACTTACGCCTGCAGCACTTGAAACGAATCAATGCAAGTGAAATAAACACACAAGTCACAAATAATAACTGCTAGCGGGTGGCTAAGATTTGTATAATGTACAGTAATGGGGCGAAATAGAAAGTGTGTGTATATACTGCTCAAACATTTGGGCTGAGTAAGAATTTTGGAAAAAAGTTCAATTTACTTCTAACCCTAACCCACCACTATTGCAAAACAGTGTTTATGCTTAATATTTTAACCTTTTTTATTTTGTTAATTTAATTTAATTTAATTTAATTTTATTTATTTTTATTTTTTGTTTCGTTTTGGTTTTCAAGAACTAACACTATTTAAAATTTCATGTGTCCAAATTTTGTTTCTGTAAAATTTCCCACTTCTAAATATCACTTTCTACTATCAACAGCACATAGTAAACAATAGTCCACAGCAGTGATGTAAATAAATGATTAATAGAATTCAATAGATTTCAGTTTTAAAGGGATGATCCCCTGGTCCCACCCTGTTTTTCTGTTTCTTTTTAGTTTTAGTTTTAACACCTGCACTTTTTTCACCTTTAACAGTGACCGGAGAGTTTAAAATATTGTAAAGGGCATCAGGGATAAGCACTTTTGAAATGTGAAGGTTTAAATCCCATTAAAAACAGGGCCGAAATGAAGAGGAAATGAGTTGATTGATGTGATTACATTTCCATTATGTTGCTCCTTTTGCCTAAAAGGCCATGTAGGATCTGTTTCTGTGAGACAAGGAGCTGAGACACTGATTAATTAGATATGCTAAGCTTCTCACCATTAGAAATGTTAAGCCCCTTCCATATAAAGGACATAGACTAAGTCCGTTTCTTAACCGCCCATTTACAGGGGTTTCATAGACATGTTATTGCGTGTCATCTCCCGATAACATTATTAAATGTCTCAGTAAATCCTCAGTTAAGTTACAATCTCATAAAAGTGTGGATGAATTTGACAGGTTATGCTCCGCATGTGTATTGCATATGTGGTAGGTTTTTCCTTCACAAAAGTCAATGTTGACCCACTGTACTTAGAGTAAATTAAAAGTACAAGTACAGATGACTGAAAGAAGATCAGTGTTCTCCTTTTCTCTAGCGTGTGCATGTGTGGCTGGTGTGTGTGTGTGGATGATTTCATACGGATCTAATAAGGCATGTGGCAGTCTTCACCCCACCACAGACGTTATGGAAGAAGTCAAGGGTAAATGACAATGTGCAATTAAGAGGACAACGAGGAGAGGGAGTCTGACCAAACCATCCTGCAAAAATGCCTGCATAACAATTTGTCACAATAATTATGAATAATTACAGGCAGCATCATAATAGCAGTTATCAATACACCTGCACACAATTTTCTAAAAACGGTGAACTGTGTGTAAGAGAGTGCAGTTGGGGATGTTTCGATCCTTCTACAAAAGCTATGCATCTATATTAGTCAAACACGTGAACCACCATACCATGTAATTGGCAAGTGGAGCAACTGACATTAGCAGTACGAGACATTGTTCTCTTCGATGTGTGATGACAAGAACATCATTGCTCTAACTGCGTAATGCACTGGCATGTGACAATGTAATGGCCATTTCGTAGTTGATGGTGTGGCACCACCTCTCCAGAGACTTGATTCAGCAGTTCCTTGAATAAAGGAGCATTCTCAATAAATATTTAATTTTATTTTATTGGTATTTGGGCACACATTTGGGCAGTTAATATGTCTGAATTTCATTATCAATTTGTAATTTTGTTCTATTGTTGATACATACATACATACATAAATACTGTATATACATCACTAACTCACACATATATAAATTTATATATATATATTAGTGCTGTCAAAAGATTAATCATGATTAATCCCATCCAAAATAAGTTTTTGATTATATAATATATGTGTTTTTTTACTGTGCATATTTATTATGTATATATAAAGACACTGCATATACTGCATATTTTATGAAAATATTTACATGAACATATTTATATTCATATAAATTACATCATATATACAGTCTGTATAAAACATTACATATTTTTCTTAAATATACATGCATGCATGTATGTGTTTTTATATAGACATAATAAATATATACAGAATACACAAATATAATATGTGAACAAATACTTTTATTTGGTATGTGATTAATTGTTTAAGAGCACACACACATATATATATATATATATATAGGGGCACCTAATTTCTAGTGATTATTGTACTTTGTTCTTTACATAGTTGCATGTGCTGACAAAAAAAATCACAAAAAAACATTATCAATGGAAATCAAATTTATTAACCCATGGAGGTCTGGATTTGGAGTAACACTCAAAATTGAAGTGCAAAAACACACTACAGGCTGATCCAACTTTGATGTAATGTCCTTAAAATGAGGCTCAGTAGTGTGTGTGGCCTCCATGTGCCTGTGTGACCGCCCTACAACGGTGGATGGAGCGAGACATGATGTCCCAGATGTCCCAGATGTGCTCAATTGGATTCAGGTCTGGGGAACGGGCGGGCCAGTCCATAGCATCAATGCCTTTGTCTTGCAGAAACTGCTGACACACTCCAGCCACATGAGGTCTAGCATTGTCTTGCATTCGGAGGAACCCAAGGCCAACCGCACCGGCATATGGTCTCACAAGGGGTCTGAGGACCTCATCTCGGTTCCTAATGGCAGTCAGGCTACCTCTGGCGAGCACATGAAATGCCACCCCACACCATTACTGACCCACTGCCAAACCGGTCATGATGGAGGATGTTGCAGGCAGCAGAACGTACTCCACGGCGTCTCCAGACTCTGTCACGTCTGTCACATGTGCTCAGTGTGAACCTGCTTTCATCTGTGAAGAGCACA
>JAUMHE010000032.1:910758-968962 GCA_032359235.1 Enteromius mattozi | reverse complement strand
AGATGAGCAAAATTTAAATAAAAAAAAAAAATAAATAAAATATATATATATATATATATATATATATATATATATATATCTATACATTTTTATTTTGGTTTCTGACCTCAAGCTTATTTGGTCTAAAATGGGTGAGACCAAGTAATGAGCTAGCCAGTGCTTGATGTGCTCATATTGTCAGTCAGTCTCACAAATAGAGTTCGCCAGAGCAAATATGATGAGCGTTTACAATCCTTCAATCCTTTAGCTGAGCGCGTGGATGACCCTGTGGTCACAGTCATCAACGGGCATCTCGAGAGGCTTTATCACATTATCACACACACTCTCACATACACAACAGCAGCTGAATAAACACTCGTGATTTGTTGCTTCCATCTCCTGATGCCCTCTCCCTCCATCCACTCTGCCCCACAGATCTCTATTGATTACAGAGAGAGGGGTGATAAGCACATGTGAGGGCTAAGTGCTGCTCCTGGTGTTGTCATCAGCATGTAATGGGTGTAATACGGTCATAAACAGAGTGGTTAAATCCCCACTAAAATATTCACTCTTTCTGAATCCACCACAGACAGGACGGTTCGGAGAGATTTAACAATGAGAATTTGTCTGAGATGGTAAAATGGCCTTATCAGAAAGGATTCAGAGGGAGAAAGACCGCAATGGAAGTCAGATTTGAATAGTTACACAATGAGATTTCCCATTGGGGTTTAGAAGGCAGCATAGATTTATCCTTTCCTACCTATGATATCCCACAATCCTAGGTGTGCATCTCATTTGTTGTTCAGAGCAAAGAATTTATTTCCTTGGTTCCAGTTTGTATTTGTGTATATATAAAAGACTATACTATGATACTAGAGTACTATTAAATATGATTATGTATGATATACACACACACCGTTATAAACGTATACACTTGTATAAGTATAAATGTACTATATAATATATGTATATATATATATATATATATATATATATATATATATATACTGTATATTTATCGTACATAATAAAATACACACACACACAGGATTATTTTATCTTCATATATATTTCAAACTAATACTCATTGTTCACTTGTTATATATAATATATATGTAATATATTTCTGTTATACTGTTATTGAATTTTTCCAATAGCAGACACAAATATTTTATTTTTTATATCGTTTATACAGTTGAACTTCACTTGGTGCATAAGTTGACTTTTTTAATTTTTTGTTTGATTTGTTGACACTCAAATAAGCTGCAGTGTTTTGTAAGGGCTACAGAACCACACTGTTAGATTCTTCAGGGAAATCAACCTACGGATGGCTTACTTATAGTTGTCTCTACGAATTAAAATGGGACAGAAGAAAGAGTCTTAACATTGCAAAATTGCACACAGCAGCTTTAACTAACACTATGATCATAATATAGGACAGTTGGGAAGAGTAATCAAGCTACTGATTAGAACAAAACCCCAGAGCACGGGCTTTCTCTGGCCTGCCTTTACTCTCATAATATGCTAGGACTGATTCATGATAAGCACGAGCCGTTAGGCATCAGTTCACATGGGAACTGCAGGGAAAATTCCCTGAGACTGCAGTAGAAGCAACAGGTGGCCCAGGTGTGTTGAGGTATATTTCAGCCCCACAATCTCTGCAGGACGCCAACGACCCCCACTGAGACAAATCAAGTGTTTTATCTTCAAACGGTCTCTAGTATGAATAATAAGCGCAAGATGAAACAGAAAAGCAGGACATGACGGCAACATCTGAATATCTAAATCTCATTCTAGTCTGTTCTACCTCTCTGAAATTGCAACGTTTGATTACTCTATGAACCACGTGCAACAAAGTGTGTGCAATGTCAATTAAAATTATGCAGATTTTTTGTCATTCAGGGCATTAACTAGGCATTTACATACTCTAAAAAAAAAAAAAGCTGTAATAACAAAATGCTAACTAATATGAATAAGAACCAGCCGGAAACGTTTGTCATGGTTAACGTGCATTAGTATATTTCTTTACCCGATTTAATGGTGGTGAGATCGTTTACCTTGCAAGGTATTGTTTTCAAGGCTGCAAACAGCTTTAATTCTGATGGTGGTAAGTAATTTTCATTAAATGTCAATTTGGTATTAATTCAGAGCAAAGCTTAAATAAAATTGTGTTCATTAATCACTCTGCCGTCCAGTAGGCTGCTAATTAAAACGTTGTGGGGCTCGCTCGTTAGTCACCCGCAGACCTGATTGTTAATGTCGACTCATTGTCCTCCTTTTCACCGCTATCATTTATTTTCTTTGCTGTTCGTGTATACTCTTGTTAATTATTAAATGTCTTCTTTTTTTGTCCTCGGTGACACTTTGTGGATAACTATCAGAGGGGCTTCACAGGCGAGGACAGGGAGCTGCGGTCCTGAGGGCAATGAATTTCAAGCAGAACATTGATCTCTATATTCACCACTTCTGTTTCTGCCCTCATCCATTCATGACTCAAAGCCGCTGCCTGGATACATCTGTAAATACACAGTAGATTGGGCACATTCAGTCATTCTACTAATCATGTTAATAGCTTCTTGTATAAAGTGTGCAGATTTCACTTCTATATATATATATATAAAAAGACATTCTAGGAAATGCCCCCCCCCCGGTTGACTCCAATTTAATTATATAGAATCATTGCACACCAAGTCTTTAGTACATCCTCAACATTTCAACTGTTCAAAAAAGAAGAATTAAATTCATTCATAAATACATATATTTTTATCAACCAGATCTTTCTGTATGGTACTGGACTAAGGGAAGGAGTCAAGGGAATAACCAGAAGTATTACCCGCAGTTACATATAAGATTCCTTTTACACTGCACCACTGCAAGATTACAGCATTCAGCGTTTGAACAGCATTACATGCTGGGAAATTAAATTTCAACAGTGTTCTGTTTTTCTGGACTCGAATTTCAAAATTGATGTGCTACAATGGATCGAAATGTTCATACAGCATTCTCTGCTTGAGAGGACGTTGCTTCTGATGACATCAGCCTGATGTTTGAGCACGAGCTACGTTTGAGAGGAACTGACTGGACTATGATCATGCTGGTTAGTCCAGAAAACTAATCATGGCTGTAGGGGGAGCAGAAGTTTCTGTGGAAAGCTCTGGAATTACAGGGTATGAAGAGGCTATTTGAGCTGTGGAGTTTGCCTTCTATTGCATCAGCTCGCATGCTGGATTCCTTGTAAAGCTTATTAGGTAAACAATTGCATTAGTTTCTTGTACTTTATATTCACAATTCATTACCAAACTGCCTGGGTGGTTTGCATTGGGAACCAATTTTGTGAGTCTACGCTGCAAGACTTTATGCACAGATCCAATATTTTGAAACACATCTAATTTTTTGCTCTGTCTGTTTACATTGACTTTTTTCTTTCAATTGCGAATTCACAATTCAGATTTTCTTCTCAGAGTTGTGAGTCTGTTTCTAACAAATATGGCTTTTCTTAGAATTGCAAGTTAACGTCTTTTAATTCAGAATTTATGTATTGCAATTCAGACTTTTCTTCTCAGACTTGTGAATTTATACTTCACAAATCAGACTTTCCTTCTCAGAACTGTAAGTTTATATCTTACAATTCTGAATTTGTATCTTGCAATTCAGAATTGTGAGGGAAAAAAGTTGCAGTAACCATTTTTTAAATCTTATTTTAACTTATATACTGTACATACATTTACTATTAATCTCTTTCATTGAATCCATGTTTTAAATGCATTTACGAACCTTACCAAGATGATTTCATACCAGATCTCAATCTTGTTTCTGATGTAACAATAACGAGAGACCAAATTAAGAGGAAAGTGTTTAGATGTATGTCAGATGGAGATATATATCACATATTGGACCCATGTTGGCATTCCGGGCTGAATCAGATGTGAATCTTGTTCCGTGTGTGTAAACAGCAAAACATCGAGGTCTGATCTTTGGAATTGGTTGATGCTGTAAATACAGCTTTAGTGGTAGAACAAGTTTTGAGAAGTTTGACACTTTTTTTCATTGTGAACATTAAATGTGCTGCCTTGTAATGCATTGATTGAGTACAACCACCTGCCTTGAATTTGATTGCTTTTCTTGCTCTGCAGCACTAAAAAGTGAAATCTTATCGCTAAAACTGTCCTGCTATAAACCACAGGGGCCTTGTTGAATCACTCCTTTCTTCATTTTTCTACCTCTATTGAAAGGATCTCATAGTACTAATTTAACTGAGATGAAACTGATCTCCAATATGCATTTTCCTCTGATTGAAAGATTTGGACTACTTGATTACTAACTTAGACATGCCTGGTGCTGGTCAGTCTGGTGGACCAGAAAAACCAACATGGTCTTTCTCATGATATTGACAAGCCTTATCAGTAAATTTGTTCAAATAAGTTTTGGCTGAAGTTTTTTTTTTATTTGCTCTTTTTTTAAACTCGAGGTTAACTCGCAACTCTAAGAATAAAAGCCATATTTTTTAGAAATAGACTCACAATTCTGTGAAGAAAAGTCTGAATTGTGAAATACAAATCCAACCCTAAACCTACCCGATAGGGTTAACAAATGCAAAACTGATATAATCAGGCATTTGTTGATCTCCTCACCTCTCAAGTACATCTCTGTACTCTGTGAAGCTACCGAACAAACCAACACTGCCCGAAATCGACTGTAAAAACTATGGTAACAACTAGTTACCATAAACAATAGTGTAGCATGAAAAATTAGTTTAATTTAAGTTTAAATTTAAAATGTGGCTAAATGACAATGCAGAAAATAAATTAATTAATAAATAAAATAAAATAAATAAATAACAACATTGTATGGTATGTAACGTAATGTAATTAATTATTTTTTTATTATTATTATTATTTGAAATAAAGCTTTTTTAACTTTGGGCATCAAAAAACAAAACAAAACAAAAAAAAAAAAACATTGAGAACCACTGGGTTAACCTATTTAAGGAGCATGCTGGGTACCAGCATCCAAAATGCTGGTGACCAGATATGCTGGTCTTTTCAGGAGGGTGAGAAACAGAGGAGAGGCCGGGCTGGGCAGAGAGCTGTGCATTTTTTAAGGTCGTCAATTATGCACGGTAGCCACCCGGTGCCATATGTCACTGTCAATTCCATTTGCCAGCGTTGTGCGCCGGTGTGCCGGTTTTGTGTGTGTTAAATAATGCAGTGCAGAAAGGTCAGAGGAGATGCAGAAAGGGCGGATGCTCGACTCGATTGTGAAGGTTTGCGCAGGGCTTGCAATACCAGCGTTAATTCACAGATCAGTTCCAATAATAAAATGCATATTGTAAATGTCAAACACAGGCAGGCCAGGAGTAATCCACCTCTGCTGGGAAATAATGGATAGTCTCCGGGCTTAATTCAGCGTATTCCACTGGAGAACAAGACAAAAGCCAACTTTATATTGCTGCAGCGGTAATGTTAGATCAATCTTTAGAGTCAGAGATTACACTATAAATCTTCCTTAGCATTTGCATACTTCCTTCCAGTGTACCTCTCTCGAGAGAGCGGGAAAGTCTAACAAAGAGTTCTCCGATGAGATGGATGAAGTGTCATACTCCCCTAGGCATAAAACAGCATCAATGGGAATGTCACAGGCAGTTTGGGGAACCGAAAGGGCATCAGCAGGTGCTCACGAGACAATTAAGTGCACGGCGCATCGTTTTCCTTTAACCGTTAAAAATTATTGCGATGATCAAGAGGAAGGTGACAGCAACAAATATCTTTGCGTTCGTGTATGTGTGTGACTCTCGCACCCGCCATCGAGATCAGAAGAGCTGAAGGTGAACGTGAGTCACTCTCCTACATTATCAGAGCTTGTTTGGCATCAATGTCAGTGGCAAAGACGCTTCCTCCCTTTATCCTGAGGGCCTCTTCATCACGCCACATGGCGGGGGAGGTGGCAGAGAGGGAGTGGGAAAATGACGAACGGCCTATTGTGTAATTAATGAGGACTGTGTTGATTTCCGCAGATAATTTAGCACGATTGTGAGCGTTTGACTCCTGATCTCTATTTACCCTCCTTTATGGGCTAGGAATTGCGGGTGTAGAGTGTTAACCTTGGGTGAGCTTGCACACACTCGCACGACACACACCTGAGTGGTAGTGTGTTTCAGGAAAGGCCAAAAGTCTGAATTTGATAATCTTTTAATTTCAGTTTTCAATACAATGTGAGTTGTACACACCCACATGATGCAAAATTGGAAATTGTGTTCTTAGTTCTCGAAATTCAGTTCTAAATATAAAAAATATATATATATTTTTTTTTAAATTCCTTTTTTATTTTATATAGTTGGTGTCCTGTTTACCTCAGTTCAAATGTAGGAACTGTATAATAATTTAGCTTTGAATAACTGGATTATTGAGCTTGTTTATTTTGTGTGGATTTGTTGCTCATTTGGTAAACCTATTAATAGGGTAAATAAAGTCATAATTGAAATACAGCGCCACTTTTTTGGCCTCCTTCCCTCTGTCCAGCCCCTGAGCCGCATGACAGATGTCAGAAGAATTTTAATGAAGCCTGGGTTCAAACCAGGCCCTTTCGGGCACATGCCGTTTAAGCTCATCATCCACACTTGAAAGTGACCCTTCTGCCACATGGCGTGCCTTGCTATGAAAAAATTATCAGCAATAATTTAGATGGAAGTGTCTCTGAAGATCTTATCTGTGGTAGGGTAATGGCATGCATATTTTTTCTGGAGATGGGTTTAAAGATGCTTAGAGGACCGTGAAGCGGGAGTGAAGGGAGCGACTGGTGATAAGGTCTGTGGTAGTTTCAAATGGGCTTTGGCGTCATCCTGCGCTAAACAAATGTTACAACCTCTCTGGTGACTTTCAGTGTTTTTAAATGTGTGGAGATGAGCTCAGAGAGTTCACTGTTATGGCATGGACTATCGTAGTCACGTTTTTCAATAAGGAACTTCTAGTAAGCTTGGCATTTTATACCAATGCATATTACACTGAGGGCTATGGAAAATTCATGAGTGGAAATTTGAATTCAATTGAACCCCAATCTATCTATCATCCTGTCTATTCATAAGACCTAGAAACCTTTTAAACTGATTTTAAAACTTTCAAACTTTGTGTGTGTGTGTGTGTGTGTGTCAGTCAACTTGTCTTGGCTTTTACTAATGAAAAATAAAGTTAAATCATTTAAATTTTTCTTCCTTAGTTGCAAATTTGCAATCCTGCATCTACTTTGCTAAGAACTAAATTGTAGTTTAAAAGAAGTTCAGTTATTGCATCCGATTTTAAATAATTCAATTCTGAATGCAACATAAGCACATTTTGCTTATTTGCTCTCAGCTCAGGTAAAACGGTTGTTCTTTGTGAATTTCTATTACTCCTTATTTGTCAAGCAAGCGCGGTGACTTAAGACAATTTACCCGATGATAGTTTAGGAATGTAAAACAAGTCTTCGTACTTCTCCAAGGCTGAGCCTCTCAGATGTTTGCCAATTACTGTGGCAATAAATATTTAATCACTTGTTGCTCCTTTTACATTTATTTATATAGTTAGCTCTGCGAATGGCTGTTCGTTGGCTTCTAATGAGGAAACGCAGCGCTCTGGATGGAGTAAATGATGGCGACTATCATACCTTATGACAAATGTGTAAATCTCATTTGCATATTTAAATATTTTGAAATGGAGATCCTCGACTGGTGAAGAATGTTGTTCTAGCGCGTTTACATTAAAACATCGTATGCCGTAAACTAACCCATCTCCAGCTTTTTTAGGATGCGACGCACACCCTCAGCCAGTGGTATTCCTCTGTTGTCAGCTGTGCCCTGGATATGTGTGTAGCATTTTAGTAGATCAGCCCGTCCTAGTGGCCCGTCTTAGGGTGACTGACTCCGTTTAATTAAAACCCACACACACAGTGAAGCACGACCACGCAACAGCCTGCATAAATAATTCACAGGCTGAGGTACGGTTTTGGGCTTTCTGTAATGAGCTGAAAGCTAGCCGCGGGGAGCTAAACAAACTCGTCCGAGCGCTTCATCAGAGAGGCCCAACCTTGGCATGGATGTCGCAGGATTCCAAATGTTTGTCCCACCATGTAAGCCATGCGAAACCCCCGTTACCTGCGGTGCAGCCGGCGATAAAGCCCTAATTCTTATGTAAAACTCAGAGTCAACTCAACTGCAGCAGCGAAAGTCTGACAACGGCGCTCTCAACCTCGCCACGAGGAGCTCATTAAAGAGCCTGCCACACAATGTCCCTTACGGTGGCAATTTGATCTGGTCTCAAATCCTAGCCAGAGGTGAAACAGCCCTTTAATGAATGAAACATTTTACCCAATGGTAGCACATCGAAAGCCAAGTTTTCAGGCTTCAGAAATGTGCCAACACATCTCCGCAGTGCTGACCGTACTGGGTAATGCCCACAAAATAGCATCTCTGCACTTATTAATGGCAATGAGACGTGTAACAAGATTGTTTTCTTGTCCAAAACAGATTATCTAGGCGCAAGATCAATGTGCATTTCGGTCGCTATCTGAAACTGACTCTATGTCAAAACTGCAATTATCCATCACGATGCCATCATAAAATTTCCTGATTTAAAAGGAAGCGGACGGAAAAGAAAAGAAAGCGAAAAAAGAAGATGGATCATCACGAAAGGAGAAGAAAAAATCTGTCAAGGGTATTATGGAAGCGGCTCAAAAAGGGAGCCATACATCAAAGCGGCAGACAGCCATTTGTTAGAGAGGAATAATAGCTGTGATACATGTCAGCCCCTGTGACCTGGGGAAACAATAAAGCAGGTTTGGAGCTGCCTAAGAGCAATGACCTTGTGCCGTTGAATCCGGCCCAAAAAGAAAAAAGAGATGGAAGGTGGAGAAACAATTACAATCTATATAAAGTCTGATCCTGTCCTCTACTGCTCACTGGGGGCAGAGAAGATTGCTGTCTGGTCCTCTTTAAAAAGCCTCTTTCCTGCAGACAGTAAGCATGGAAGTTTCGATGTTAGACTTGTTCCTCAACTGCAGAGCCATCGCCTTCTTGGGTCTGAAATAAAGAAGCTTGTTCGCTCGCTTCCATGAAGTCAACTGGAATTAACGCTGTTTTATCTTTGAGTTTAGTTGCCGATTGTGAGACAGAATTTCATGAGGCAGAATTGCTTCAAAAGATGATGTAGATGTAGATCCTAATGTAGCCTGTCATGCAAGTGCTTGTGCGGGACATCCTTGGTGTTGCACGGCTGAAGGCGAGTGCTAAAACAGCCCTCTAATAAGATTGCTTGTGAATTTCCAGTGTTCTCAATGCAAAGCTCAGTGGGTCAGGACTCACACCTGTGTCAGTTCTCAAAGACCTTTCATAAGTACAAAACTTTTTTGCATTAGTTGCTTTGGATGTCCCAGAACCCTTGAATAGTACATCCAGGTTTATTTCAATAGTTCACTTTAGACATTCTATTAAATACAGCATTAAGCGCTAACCCACATTATTATTTACATGACACAGGTTTCTTTTGCATCAGCTAGCACTGCTCAGTGTTTAAATATTTGTCTATAGCTTGCTGTAGTAGTTGCAGCTTGCTTTAGAAACCCTTCACCTTCCCCAGCTCAACCTGTATAGACCGGTTACATGGTAATGTTATATATGGAGGTTATTTTATATGTTACATGTGCAGGAACAGTATTTCCTACATGCATACAGCAGCATGTGAAATAGAATTGGAAAACGTATCACAACCGTAAGGAGAAAAAGAAGCACTGGAGTGAAATCGCCTCCGTTTTTAACGTACCGGGTACGTACAGAAAGCTGCTAGCACGCTAAACATCACTGAAATATCAATGACGACCTGCTGCTAATCTTAATATCTTGTAGTGTGTGATTCACCACAATGTTGAAGTTTTGTAGTGTGTGCATGTTTAAGATTTGAGGGAAGATAATCTGCAAAGATTCTTCTTATTTGTGTGCTGCAACCAGATTTCACAATCGGTTAGTTTTAAATCTCCTGTGGTGTGAGCCCAGCTTTAAGGTTGACTTGCAAAGTTGCTTATTTTTAATACAATCCCTATGGGGAGATTAACAAAATAATACTTTTTTTCCTGGAAGATGGAAGATGGATTTGGAATGAAAGAGGGTGAGCAAATAATGACGAATTTAATAGGAATTTAATAGGAATAAATTATTGCCTTGCTCCATATTTGGTTGGCTTTCAGCAATTCTGTTGGGTTTCAGTCTCAAATTCAATTTTTCAAAGTCATTAACAGTTTGCTCTTGACTCCAGCTTAGCTTTATAGTACTTTAATTTGAGGTGTTGCAGGTGTGGTGGACCCAACTGGTGGGCTGTTGCCTTTTTCCACACTGACGAAGGCTGTGAAGCAGAAAAGCCATCTCTTTTGGACTGGAGATTGTAAGGACAAATCAAAAAGAGCCATTGAACCGGCAGAGGACAAAAGACACCCACGCAAAGCGTACTTTGTGCCATCCAGATAAAGGTCTGTGGAAATGGCAGAGCCCGACTGGCATTCACACAGTGACAAGAGGGCGAAAGGTGTGAAAGAAGCCATTGAGGAGCATCTCCCAACGCTGAATGGAGGGATAAGGGTCTTCAGCGGGAATGAAAGTAGCAGAGCACAGGGCTCCGACATGTCATTGGAAATGAATGAAGAAAATGGTGTGCTCTGATCTCGCTGTGTGTGTGTGTGTCATCACTTAGTGTAAAATCACAATGCCATGCATCTCTTCTACAAGAATACCAGCCAGCAGAGCCTTTCTTATGAAGGTATGGTAGGGTCAGATGTAGATTTATTTGTTTGAATGCTCCAAAGGGCATTGAGATAGACTTCACTTAATGGTCTGATGGTCGTCCAAAAATATTTGACCCCCTAAAAGCTACCCTCCTAAGATTGACCATTGTTCTTTTCCTCAAAAAGAGGCTCTAGTAATTAATAGCCACTTTACTGAATCATACAACCATGCTTGGTGATTATAAATGAATTAATTACGAGACAATTGAGCCTACAGCCAGCTTTCTTGGGCCTATTCGTATGCTCGAGACTCCCGTGAGGATTCTGGGAAGTCTTTGAGATTAAACACATGTAAGAGCTTGTGCAGTCACTACTACAATGAAGCACGTCCTCATGAACTTACTTAAGGTGAAAACTATTACTGAAGCCTGGCCAGCAATAAATTTCTATTGATTCTTCATACAAGCAACTTCTTCCCGATAAGCCCCAGAGCTGCTTAGATAATGATTTTTGCATGTGCGAGTCCATTCTCAGGCCTTAAAAACATCTGAGACGGACAAAGAAGTTTGCACACCGTAGTTGGCCCAAGTGCTCAGGAAAGTGACACAGAGTTTGTGTGGTTATTTGCTCCCTGATATGGGATATGGGCTTTTAATAATTAACGAAGAGACAGGAATAGAGTAAAAGGAACAAAAACAATCACTGAGGGGAACTGTTGCCAAGAACCAAAGAAAAACACAGATAAACTGTTTTAAACATCTCGTTATTTCAGCTAAGTGTAAAGGTTAACATTAACTTTGGGAAAATGCTCACATACTATATCTTGGAGCATTAGAGAACGGTCAATTTCAAGAAGAACCTCGATTTCCCTCTGGAAATCACAGTACAATGTTACTATTTTGTTTGTAGAGTACAAAGATAATTTTTGATAGAACTGCTTTGTTGTGGTGTTTTAATTTCTTATAATTAAAAAAAACTCTATACTTTTTAATATACATTGCAAGTCTCATTGGTGCATGTTGTTTGCAAAGAAATCGTCACCAATAGTCCTGTGGGCGTCCTGAGTTCGAATCTCAGCATGCAGACTATTCCCGATCCTCAATATTGTATTGTATTTATTTATTTATTTTACAATATTTACATCTTTTACAGAGTGGGTATGGACTCCATATAAAGAAACAAGAAGAAACATACCCTTTTTTTTTCCTTTCTCTTTGCTGATTTTGGTCACTTTTTTTTCTGTGAATCTGTGCAAGCACCAGTGGGTGTGGCACTGATGGATGCTGGGATACGTTGATTATTGTGGCTGCTGGATGTGTGATGTACTTGGAAGCAGGTGAGAACGTGCCCTCATAGTTCATAGATATCATTAACGAACAGGCCAAAGTGAGGAGGTGGGATGTCCTCCTTCACGCGACAGTCAATCTGGGCGGCTTGACTTTGTGTTTATTGGAGACGTTTGCTCAGGGACAATACTTCATAAATACTTGTCACACGTGATATACAGGAAAGCAAACAGAGCCATGTTGATTGTTGTGAATGAAGTTTGCCATATTTGTGAGCGTGTATTTATGTGCTGGTGAATGTATTTCATTTTTCTGATGTTATTACACAGGTTTGACCTTTGCTCTTTTTCCTTTTCACACAATATTACAGTTTTGTATTTGAAGGACGTTCCTTCAAACAAAGGTTGTTTTTTTTGTTTTTTTTGGACAACACCTGTAAGGTTGAAGTAGTGCTGTCAAATGATTAATTGCAATATATTTAGAAAATACTTGCATGTATTTACATGTATATATTTATATTCATATGATTATATATACTGTAAATATATTTCCTATACAAACATAATTTTTTCTGAAATATACATGTATTTGGATTTATATCAAAATTATAAATATACACAGTACACACACATATATTATCTAAACAACATTTTATTTTGGATGTGATTAATCGTTTAACAGCACTCATTTTAAGTGTTAAATTAACAAAATACTTTTTCTTTTCTGAGCTTTTAATTTTTTTTCTGTTTTAACAGCATCAGTGTATTTATAAACATCAACAGTATTATATATAAACATTTTGTGTTATTTTAGCATCAATATACTAGTTTTAATGAATATTTTTAATTAGTTCATTTTTTTCTGTTTTCATTTTTACATTAATTACATTTACATTTACATTATTAATTTTGTGGTCTTTTTGCCATTTTTTTTTTTTATATTTTAAAATGTCTACATACATTGTAATAATTGTAATATACTGTATACACACACAAATATAATCTTTATACATATATGTGTGTTTATCTTATAGACAATGCTCTTTCATGTTCATTGCATGCCTCTTTAATGTAGTTAATTAATGTAGTCTTTTAGATAGCTAACTAGGTATGAAATGTTTATTTAAAAATAATGTATATATATATATATATAACAACAAAGCTTCCAGGTATATCAGGCCCCTTTAATATCAACTCGTAATGAGCTGGTTTTTTTAATGTTTATGGGGTTTTGCACAGGGGCAAGGTGAGAGAGCGGGACAATACCCCGAGCCGGATATTCCTCCTTGGATTATGAGATGAAACACCTTGATACGTAGAGCAATATTAGCGCACCATCTGGTGGGTGGCGTCCTTTGCTGTGTGGTCGGGACTTTACTGTTGACTAATATTTCTCCATAGAAAATATGGAACAGAGGCATAGAGATGTGAAGGACGTGAGGAAGGTGGAGAGGAGGGATGAAGGGAGGGAATAAGGGGGGCAAAGGAGAGGTATCTGTGCCTTCAGTCTGAAAGCTCGCAACACGTGCTGCAAATAAATTCATCACCCAGTGAGGATGTCTTGTTCTGACACTAATTTTAGGTCCAGAGCAGTGGGTAATGAACATATTCCATGACAAATGGTGAACGCTCGCATCCGCCGCATTTGTTGGGCCTATTTGCATTCTCCGGTTTGCCTCCACAACACCTGGTGTCTGGGGTTTGAGAGCGGCATGAAGGAAACGTCTGAGAATAGAATGGCATTAGACTGTTTCCTTATGACAGTGGAATTGTTCGCTTCGCCTTGTTTTGACTGAGCGATTTGTTTTAATTTGAGATCTTAGAGACAAGGGCAAATGGAGATTGGCTGTGTATAAAATGTCCAGAAAACCCAAGAATGTTATACAGTTATACTGTATGCCCTTGAGTGTTGTTGTATCTCAGAGAAAGAGTTTCTGGGAAAGCGTTCTCTGCGGTCTCAGACATTTCAGTACCATATGAACTCTGTAACTTCTAATCATTTAATATGCTTGCATTGTAATTCAAGAATGCATGATAGTATACAGATAACCTTCAGAAATACAGAATCAGACACCTAAACTCTATTTTTTATTCCTAAGTAATCTAAGTAACAAGCTTGAGCACCACACGGTACACAATGCTTTTAACGGTAAAAAACTGTTAAATGGTTAATGTTAAATGTTTAGTGTTTGTGTGAATGACACTGAGCACTCTATATATGTTCATATTTAAAAGCTGCTTGTGATGGGCTTTGGTTCATCATGTGACTTTCTTATCATCATCTGGATTTGATGGTTATCAGTGTATTTCAAAGGTACAAAACTTTAATAGGTTGATATATTAACATTAGTACTTCGCATCCAAAATACATCATATATTTGTATATGCTGTGCATATTTATTATGTATATATAAATACAAGCACATGCATGTATATATTTAAGAAAAATGTTACGTTTATACATTAAATATATTTATATGTAATATCAAATATAAGAAAATAAATATATAAATGCTTTTAATTATGTAAATACTTTTAAAATATATACTGTATGTGTGTGTTTAATATATACATAATAAATAAACAGTACAAAAACATATAATGTAAAGAAAAACTTTTATTTTGAATGCGATTAATCATGATCAATCGTTTGACAGCACTAATCAGTTAATGAAATTACGGTATTTAACTGTAAATTTAACTTAAAACTGTAAAAACTAAAATGTTGCTACCGTATTTTTTAAGTTCGAATTCCAGTAGCCACAGCTGCCAGTTTTTTTACCGTAATATTTACAGATTTATTTTTATAGTGCAGTTAGATAAACAATATTCCTAGAAATACATATTTAGTTTGAAACATTTTCATCAGAGAAAGCAAATAACTGTTATATTCCTTAATAAATTATTTAGAAAATTTATTTTATGTCCTAGAAATACTGTACTTATATACATCTTAATACAAAATAGATTTTTTATATTTATACTATTTTATTGCAGTGTTATTTATTATCATAGTATTATAGTATATTATTTTTATAGCATTTTTAATGATACTATTTTATAGAATAAACGTATGAAATATATCAATTTCAATTAATCTACACAATTTTATTATATTATAAAATATAAAGCTGTAAAATTGTATAAAATGTGCTCAGTGTTTACAGTGTTAATAATGAAAATAGTCCATCTGGTTTTGGAGGGAAAGGTTGTATGGCAGCTTACATAAATGATTAATGAATAAGCCTGCAAAGTCTAGGACCTAGGACCTATTCCAGCTTATTTTATTAGTGGTATTATTATTATTATTTTCCAGGCAATCAATATTGCTCTCCTTCAGGGTGAGCTAAACAGAACCTTGTGGAAGTTGTCGCAGTGCACTTCCCAATAAAAGAAGTCATTCACGCAGGCAGGTGTTTCTGTCACGTGCTGGCATTTTATCATGGGTGCCATCTTGACAGTCTCCCTCGGCAACACTCTGATAATGGTTATTAACACAAAAACACACAAAAAATCCATATTCCACAACTTGCTGTTTGTCAGTTTGACAGCTCTCCGCATTAACGATGGCGTCAGCCCGCAGGATGTAAAGCAATTACTTTGAGACTCTCAATTAATGAGCTTCCAAAAACTGTTGTCATTGTTATTATAGAACCTTATCAGACATTTCCAGGGCTCTTTATTTCCCTCTCTGAAAAGAAACTATGTGTATTTCCAGTGGATCATTAGCATTCTAGGTCCATCTGAAGACAAATTATTTTGGCAATGCGTTTTGGAATTTCAGGTAAGCATAATTGTCCAGCATGCAGACACGGTCAGTCTCAGGTCAAATAGGGGGTACCATATTTGTGAAATTGTCACTTTTATTGGATTATGAAATTGGTCTCCTTATGTGTACCATAACAACTTTGACAAGATCAACAACTCAAGGAATAGCTCACCTAAAAATGAAAATTTGCTGAAAATGTAATCTCCCTCAGGTTATCCAAAATGTAGTTTATTTCTTCATTGGAACAGGTTTGGAGAAGTTTAACATTATATCCCTTGCTCACCAGTAGATCCTTTGCAGTGAATGGGTGCCGTCAGAATGAGAGTCCGAAAAGCTGATAAAAATATCACAATAAACCACATGTAATCCATATCACTCCAGTTCACCAATTAATGCTACAAGAAACAAATCCATCATAAAGTTTTTTCTTTTTTCTTTAAATCATCACAAAAAAACAAGTGTGTTTAATCCCAGCTGTCCTCCTCCATCATAATCTACCAGCATATTTTAGAAGTTTCCGTTCATAAACAGCTTGTTTATAGTCATCTTTTGCACTGAAATTTTGCAATTGCAATGTTATGGATCAAGGACTATTTTATTTAAGCCAGTCTGAAGTTTAAAGGTTTTAATGATCAATTTTTTTATTACATACGTGTATCTTTTCACTTTTTGGGATAATATATGGACTCGAGTTGTATGGAATACTTGTGGATGATGTTTTTATCAGCTTTTTGGACTCTCATTCTGACGGCACCCATTCACTGCAATTGATTCTTTGGTGAACAAGTGATGTACAGTAATGCTAAAATTTATCAAAATCTATTCTGATGCACATTTAAAATCAGAATTTGTTATGAAAAAATGGTATTTCGAGTGAATTTTTGTATTAAACTAGCCATAAACGGCTTCTTCTCAGTATTAGACAAGAGGGTTTATAATTATGATTATGCAACACTCAAAGATTTTTCAGATAAATACTATATTTTCACTTGGAGCACTGAAAATCATTCGTGGCTTTCATGTTTTTACCTGCTTGATCTTGATGAAATCTTGATGAAATGCACATTTTGAAATATAAGTTAAAATCTGTTCTATCCCTCATTAAATCCTTATAAAGTGAAAGACTGAGCAAGAGTTGGAGTTTCACATGTGTTTCACCGAGTTTGAATCACCTGCCATATTAGAGACCTGCAACCTACCACACAGACTCAGTTTTTATTTTATGTTCTTCCCTTGTGAGAAAAAGAAAGAAAGAAAGCCAAAGAAACAAACCATTCATTTTTGTTATTAGAACTAATTTGTAATTAGACCTAAAATTATTTTTGCTATTCCATGGTGAGTGGTGATGACGAAATTACACCATTAAACTTTAATACTTATTAAAAACAAGGATATTTGTAGATAACTTTGATTTGACAGCAGTTTATTATTTTATTCATTACCAGCAACAACAACAAAAAAAAAGACACCCAAAATTTTCAAAATATTCTAAAATGTATTGTTATAATATTAAAAACTGCAAGATGTGCACTAGTTTGTTTTTTTTTTTTTTCTGTTTACCAACAACAGAGAAACTGTGATTGTCTGATTCATGAGGTGTGTGAAGCAATGCTATTTGTACTAAAGCTTTCCTTTCAGTCCTGGCGAGAGATGTCAGACTGTTTTTAGGTTGTTCTGGCAGCCTGCAGTTAAAGGTCTTATTTTGACAGTTTTTGCCCTCGGCCATCGGCCTGCGCAATCTATCTCTCCTTTTTCCTTAGATCAACCCTCTTTTATCTTGTTCCTTGGCATTGCTTCGTGATTTCCTTTATTTCATCAACTGATTGCTTATCTCTTTTCTTAAGATGTCTGATTGTTTTTCCCTGCAGCATTTTTCTGAGGTGCTGATGTAGCCGGATTTGATTCCTGACGTGACAGTAAAGTATCAATTTGCTCATAATATTAATCATATAATCATAAATTTGTCTTCTCATATGTTTTACAGAAGTTGTTATGAGCATCAGACCATCCTTATTGTGTAGTAATGACTCTATATACATCATCATCTACTCATAATGCACCTGAATCTAAATACTTATATTAATCCCTAAAGCGGCAGCATGCATTCCTGCCCATCTCATGACCCGTTTCAGCTCAGGTAATTCATATTCAAATCAGGTCAGGGAACTTGGATGCAATATCACGCGCATTAGCAGGTCGTGTGTGTTCGTCAGTCAGTAAGTGTGCGCACTTTGACTGAATACCTTATTAGTGGAGTTGTCCTGTGGTTCATGCACTGAAAAATCAGAACGGTTAAATGGACCGAGGGTTCCCAGGGCCTTATACAATCAAGTAGGCTAAATGAGGCACCCTGTGAGAAAAGAAGAAAAAAAAGAAGCCGTAACTCAAAAAGTGCTGACACAGCCAAAAACACAAAGCATTCTTTTTCCCACCAAATTAGTAGAATTATGGTGCCCGTTGATGCCAATCTAATTGCAGCTAAATTTGACGGAACTTAATGCGTCCTGGTGGAAAATTAAATTTCATGAATTACAGATATAAACCATGGAATTGAAGACCAATTAAGGGAGTTGATTGATGCATTGATGGAGTTTAGCATTATTGGATGTGAAAAAAAAAATGTAAAAGGAACCTTACATAAATAGATTAACGAAAACTTAAAATTCTGTCGTCATTTACTCATTTCATATTGATTCGAAGTGTATGACTTGCTTTCTTCTGTGTAACAAAATAAATTAGATTTGAATTGGATCAAAACCTTTCATCAAAGTTGTCCTAAAACATAAAACCAAAATGTGTTCTTGTCTTAGGACAACTTTGATTAACTTTTTAGATTCAAATCTTCAAATATATTCAAATATTTTCAAATATATTCAAATTCAAAAAAAAAAAAGAAATATATATATATATATACACACCCACATAAATTTTTTTAACTATTTGTATGTGTGTGTATATATATAATATATAATTTCTTTCTTTCAAAATCACACTAGACCCCCACTGACTTTCATTGTATTGGGCAAAAAAAGTGATTTTTTTTTTCTACTACTGTATGTAACACAAGTTTTAAATAATATTGAAGTATTTTTGTCTGTATGATAAAAGTCAGTCAGAAAAACATTTACTTTCATTGTATTTGGAAAATAAAAGAATTTATTTATTTATTATTTTTACATTTATTGATTTATGGCGTCTTCTTAAAGTCTGTTGTTTAGAACCCCGTCAAATTTCAATATACACAAATAATTATTAACAATATTCCAAATATCTATTTTCTCCCATATTCCACAGATTTGTATTTATTTATTTATTTATTCATTTATTTATCAGAGTATAGAAGGTAATTTAAGATTAATTTTTACAGAATTTTAATTTTGGTGTGAGTTTTGACCTCTTGTGTTGATGCGTTTGGAGGTTGTTCAGTTCATTTTGCTGTTGTGAAACTCATAATTAGAATATGCTTGAACACAGGGCATTAGGGTGCAGTTAATGAGGAACTCAGTAGGGCTATACAGTTAGCAACTGCTATGCAATGCAAGCAATCCAGCCTGATTTGCAGAAGTGAACTGCTATTAATAATGTTTCATTTGTTGGACTGGCACACAATCATCATTTCCCAGATGATTTACATGAATAAAAAATATTTTTGACGCCTTCTCCCTCTGAGTAGGCAGTGGTAAACAGCTGCTGCTAGTACTCACATTGGTACATCGGTGACGCAAATGTACCACGGTTTGAAGCCAAATCATCTAATGTGAAAAGAGACCTGCGGGGGAGCAGGGTGGAATCGAAACTGGGTTTCGGCCAAGCAGTCGAACCGAATGTAAAAACATGACTGCATTACAGAGCATCTTGGCATGGTTTGCATTGTAGTAACTAAAAGTAACTGACTAAAAGTAGTCATGCTGCTAACTTCACAATATTTTTCAGCGGTGTGACAATACTTCAGTTGTTTTCAAAACAGTACAGAATGGCAGATGTTTGTAATGTCAAATTGGCTTGTAATGTCATGTAATGCTCACAAACCTTTACTAAATCACTATATTTTTCTCAAATGTATTGCTGGCAATTCATTCTTGTTAATTGGTTTTGTCTTAAATGTTGTCTATCTCATATCCAGTATTTGAATTTTTATAGTGAATCACGTCTAACTTTGATCTATAAGAATCCTTTTGGTGAATCACTTTGTCCTAAATATACTTTCTCACATATGTAGTGTTAAAATATCTGAAAAATCAGTATATTGAATCAGCAAATCAGTTGTCTGTTCCAGTGAATTGGTTCATCCTAAAAAGTCTCTCTGCTACAGTATATACAGTAGCACAAAACCAGTCAAGTAGCATATTTGTAGCAATATCCAGCACTATATTGTATGGGTCAAAATTGTCCATTTTTCTTTTATGTCAAAATTCATTAGCATATTAAGTAAAAATCACATTCCATGAAGACATTGTGTAAATTTTCTACTGTAAATATATAAAAACATAATTTCTCTTAAATTCATTAGTAATATGCATTGCTGAGAACTTCATTTGGACAACTTTAATGGCAATTTTCTTAATATTTACATTTTTTATATTTTGATTTTCAAATGGTCCAGGTTTTCATATTTGATCTCAGCCAAATATGTCATATCCTAACAAACCATACATCAATGAAAAGCCTATTTATTTAGCTTTTAGATGATGTATAAATCTTAACTTAAAAATAAAAAAAAAAACTGACTTTTACGACTGGTTTTGTGGTCCAGGGTCACATGTAAGGTTGAAATACATGAATCACTACAGTGAATCATTTCATTTTAAATGCACTTTCTCAAATATATTTAGTTGTGAAGTCTATCTTTTTTTTGTATTTAACTGGAAAAAAGAAAAGTTTGAGATGACTCTCTCTGTACCACTAAAATTTGTGATTAATTCAAAAGAATTGGCCTTTTTTAATGGTTCTCTGCCTCATTGTCACGTCTGGTACAATAAGCAGGCAGGTGGGTGAATCAAACAGAAGTTTTATTGATTTAAAACAGAACTCAGAAACCAACAGCAACTGCTGTATAACAACGAAGGAAAATAAGGCAGGTAAGTATCATACTCTTATGTGAGATTTCGCAATCAAAGTTCATCCAAATCCAGTTCCAAGGTCAGGTAGCCAGGCAGAGCGGGGCAGACAGGTAAGTACCAGAGGAATGCAACCATAAGACCAGCCGACAAGTGAATGAGGGATTGCTGTTTATATGGAGGTGAGTCTGATGGGGAACAGGTGTTAGAAGTCAGGTGATTGTGAACATGGGCTGATCATGTGATTGAGTGATAGTGGGAATGCCAGGCTGATCAGGTGACGGTGTGACACTCATATATTCAAGTGAATTAACTTATTATTATAAGGAATAGTTCACACAAAAATCAAAAATTTCCACATCATTTACTCACCTCAGAACTTGACTCTTGCAAAAACGCACGTACATCCCTTGCCGTAAGTCAGTCATTTGAGTTATAATTTAAAAAATATAAATATTTTTGTTAAAAAAAAAAACATCGATCTGCTTCAGAAAACAAAACGTAACATAACCCCCATAGGCATATACTGTAGGTTAGTTTTAAGACATATATGGTTCATGGAGCTTCAAAATAATGGTCACTATCCACCAGCATTACCAAGCTTAGAAGAGCCAGGGTACATTTTAAAAAAAACTCTGACTGTGTTCGTCTGAAAGAAGAAAGCTATATACCCCTAGGATGGCTTGGAATCGAGTAAATTATGGGTTCATTTAAGCATTTCACCCCTACTTTTCGTTAGCTTGTAGTGTAGATAACATTCCTCTCTTATAGCTTGACAAGCTAGTTTGTGAATGATATTAACCTCCCCCCTTTTTTTTTTTTTTTTTAAGTAATTCCTGTTTGTTGTCAGATCATTATTACTTTTTTGTGTTTCAATAGTTCAGATTAAACATGCAGCACTTTGGTATTAGCTCAATAACGTCTCCGACAAACTTTTGCAGGTGTACTGTAATCTTCAGACAGGCTAGTTTTCCTTCTCGCTGGGATTAAAGATTTCTTCGGGGGCCTGGCAACACTTTGTGACCTTTCAAGTAAACAATTGGAGTGATAGCATTTTCAGTTGTTTCAGCCTTAATCTTAACTGTGTTTCTGGACTCGTGACATTCTCTATATGAGATAAAGTGCTCTCTTAGCTTTTCATTTCAGCCCACTCACCAGCAGTGGGAAGTTCCCATGAGCCCGCTTGTTTGGGCAGAGCCAGAAGCAATGCGATTTCTCTCTCTCTCTCTCTCACTTCTCTCGCTCTCTTCCTCTTCCTTTTGGAGTAAAATTCTGCTGTGTGCTGATAACCCAGGATCTACCTCTCTACATGTGTAATCTTCTGTAAATAATACATGATGTACATTGTGTTCCAGGTACTTCATTTCGAGGAGGATTTTGTCCCTTCTGTTCTGTCACGTTGCCAAGGATGCAGCCTATGCTATCTGCCTATAAGCCTCTGCATATTAGACTGCTAAACACATTACAATTTAACTTATTTGGCACGGACATACAGTAAGTAATCCAGCGTTATATATCTAATCAAATTCTTCTCTCCAGCTAAATCCTTTTTAAACACGAGCGGCACGTCGGATGCATAAAGACATGGCGATACATCAAGAGAGTCGTGTAGGACAAGTTATCATAACGCTGACGAGAACAGTAGATTTGACGGTTATTCAGTCAAACAGCGCAAGGATGGAGAGTAGCGCTCGTCTCTGGAGAGAGGTCAAAGTCTCATTGGCACAATTTAACTCCAGCGCTCATGTGAAATTGATTTTTGATTGATCTGCAAGAATCCGTGTGTCAGATTTGATTTGCATTTCCAAAACCTGGAAATTTTTTTTGAACCTCTCTTCAGCCACCTCGGAGAACGCCGAGCTAATTGACGGTAGCTCCGCACAGCCCTACTGATTTTCATCATTAATTTGGCAAGGAACATTGATTACATGTCACAACATGCTGACAACTAGCGCTGAAATCGATGGAAATCAAACAAGTTTTTACCCAGTAGGCTTAAAGAGCGAGAACGTCCCGTCTAATTCCCTCCCAAAGCTCATTCGCTTGCGCAGAGCCGCTAGGATTTGATTTAAGGCTAAGGATGACCGTGCCGGCTCGAGCTGCGCATCCAGTGGGACAATAAAATAAAATCAGAGATTAGTTTTTCTCTGCTGCTGAAAAATCAGCCTTGACATCCTCATTTCCTGTTGAGTTGACATCAAGACCCTCATTATATATTGATAAAATTAATCTACCTTAAAAGAAATCGGCACTTGGCTATGAAGCGTTCAAAATAATGAGTTTTTGAAATCAGAGTCTCTCAGAGGCTTATGGGTAATGATAGATAGAGGAATGCCTGCTTCCATCCATACAAAAGCTCAGTCGTATTTGCTGGATGTGTATGGCTAGAACGACATGCACCTGGGTTTATTTCGGCTACTGCGCTGAAAAAACCCTAGAAGAAAGCCGCATTGATGTTTTTGAAACGCTTTGCTGGATTATTCTTTTCACTAGCCTTGAATCCTCATTCCCATTCGTTGGATATTTCCAGGTTTTTACTACTCACAAATGATACCTGATATCAATCCGAAGGTTAAAAGTTAAAAGCATTTTACACTCTTTAACACTGAAAGAATTAGGTGTCACGTTCTTAATTAATGCGCTGTATTTGTCTGCTTTAAGTGATTAAATGCAACCTTCATGTTAAAATCGCTTTCTATTGCATATCTTTTAACTCTGTGTCAAACAACTGAACATTTCACGAGCCAAGAACTGCTGGGTTTTCGCATCAGGAGCGTTTAAGAAGAAGCCCCAGTTCGGCCTCGGTAACATCACTCTTAATTTCACCCGAACACGTCACGCCGACACATCCGTGAGTCGATGACGTGTACCCGAGATTGAACAATAGAGTGGGTGTCACCATGAGATCTCCAAATTTGATCTCTGCATGCGAACCGTTTGACAGATGAAAGGGAATTGTGGGAGAGAAGGTGCGTAGTAGATAATGCTGAAAACCGTGTGGCTTCTGTTTCTCAAGCATTTCACCACATCAAATTCTCTCTGCGGGCTCTATTAAATTACGTGGAGCTCAAAGTGACTTTGCTTCAGATATTCTGTCAATTCAAAAGGAAATTATGCAGGAATGGGGGAGGACGAGGAACCACCTTTGTGTAATCTCATCATCCATCGTAACGATTTGAGTTTGACTGATATTATTAAGATGCAGATTATCATATGCTAACTTGTAGGACAACAACAGCAATAACAGTTTTTCAATAATAATGAGGATAATTATAAATATAATTAAATGCTTATTGTGATCACATATATTGGTAATGATGATTTTAATAATAAGTAATAATAATTTAATAAGGCATTTATTACTATGAATAAAGAATAATTGTATTTGTTTACACCATATTTATTTATTTATTTGCTTGTTTTTGTTTATTCATTCCTTCAATTTCTGTTGTTAATAATAATAAACAGTTCCTAATTTATTTTTGTTTTGTGATTATTATTATTATTATTATTATTATATTGTGTTAAATAAAATTATTATTATTATTATACCTCCAGTACATTTAAAAATAAATAACAGCAATTTTATTTATTGATTAAAGACAACAACAACTGTTTTTTTTTTTTTTTACATTTTATGATTATTATTATTGATTTGTTGTTGTAGTTTTTATTATTATTATTATTAATACAATACGTTCAAAAAGAAATAAGAGCAGTGATATTTATTTATTTACTTATTTATTTTATTTTTATTTACTCTGTATTTACTCATTTATTATGATTATTTAAATAATTACAAACTGATAATCAATTAGTTAGATGAATGTAAATATAGGTTTTTAATAAATGTATTAAAAATAGAACATATTTATACATAACAGTCTGCCTCTGGTAATGATAACAACATCTTGAGCATTGACACCTGACCAGGAAAACTGCTTGTATTGTAATTATCTCTATGTGTGTGTTTGTAAATACATTTATTTTTTCATATCCCTGGAATTTGCATTTAAATGTATGTTTCTGGCAAACTCTTTCTGTCTAAAGTGACTTTACAAAGCACTGTTTTCATTCAAAACCTGTATTTTACAAATGGCCCCAGGCTGGGATGCATGGGAGCAGGTAGATTCTGACAAATGCGATACCTTTTCATCTCTCCAGTGGACTTCTTTTATCACTTTATTTGTATCTGAAGCACTCTGATCTCATTTATTTATTTTTTTCCCCTTAAATCCATTCCACGGCAGGGTTCTGTTGTTCCTCCTTCCGCCCCTCAGGATTACTGTGGATCTAATGACACTTCTAGGTCCTCAATCACTGGCACCATTGAATGGTTTAAACCCTTTTTGGTCTTAGCCTGGGCGTCTGGAGAGCTGAATATGGCTTACAGTGCCGACCCAATTCCTGCAGGGATGATTGCATCACTCGCTCCTTTCCGAAGAGCCGGGTCCAATGTTCTCAGGACAGATTTCTTTTGAAACGTTGGCTCTGCCTGTCAGATTCTTTCTCTCTTTTTTTTGATCCACTTTTTCAGTCGTCCCTCCTGTCGTTTTTCTTTTCAGCTATATCCTGAAGTGTGTTTTTAATGGTCGGGTGAATCTCACAAAAACTGTCAAGGTTAGATTTCACCTCAAAATCCAAAGAATTACAAAATCTTTTTTGCTTAAATTAGTAAATATTGTGCAATTACGATTTTTAATTTTATGATTAGGATTATTTAATGATTTTACTGTAAAGCAAAAATTGTAATTCACATCATGCAGTAAAACAATGTTGTATTTTGTACTGTTTACATCTATACTGATTTAAAAAGCAATTATATTACAGTTTTTATATTTTTATAAAATGACTTTCAAAAGTGAAAACAATCTTTTAATAATCCTAAAAAATTGTCTAATTGTATTTTTGATTTATAAATATATATCTAAATATAAAATCAAATACAAACACAGTAAAAATAAGTGTATTTATTTAATTAATTTATTTATTTTCATTCTTATTTTTTCTTTATTATTTTATTTTTTTCCATTTACTTGTGCCCTGGACATGTTTTTGCGAGATTCCCCCAGTTATTATTTTATGGATTGCGCTATTAATTGCGCCCAGGACATGTTTTGTGAGATTCGCCCAGTTATTACTCCAGACACATTATTAACCTGTGTAATTCCCAGTCCAATTTCTGTATTCAATCTTAATGATTTTCATAGATTTTTAGGAAATTAAAAACCCACCTGCCTTATTTTATTGATGTGTTCTTGGATATATTTACACATTCTCCTGAGAATTCTCTCCACAAGACAAATTAGCATGGTGAAACGTTATTATGCCACTTGTTTTCTTTGGTTTAGTGATCTAAAACAAAAGAGAGAAAGAAAAAAAGAAAACATTGTTTCAACTGGTGTAGTACCTATGCATAATAAGCAGTTTTTTACTGTACGGCCTAAATCATGCTCAATTATAGACATTGTTGTAAATTCGTTTTCACGAGCGGATTTATTACGATTCTGAGCATTCCTTCCTTTATAGCATTTTTCTGCTGGATTTGATACAGTGGACAGAGAATGTGACAAGCATGCAAACATGAAATGTGAGTGTGTAAAGAGCTATAGAAAGGATCCTGACATCCTTTTAATGAAGGTTTGCAGATGTTCAATGTGATCCCTTTTATGACTCAAGCTTTCTCTCTCTCTCTCTCTCACTCTGTGATTTTTCCCTACAAATCCCTCCTAATGCTCTGTAATGCCATAAATCATGAAATCTTCGTCACCATAACCCATTCTTGTAATGTGGCCCTGCCAAAAAAAATGGTCTGTCATTTCTATGCTTAAATTCAATCCTGTCCACTTGAACATGCATCGACAGGGACCCAATGGGAGGGGGACGTCATTCATCACCACTGAGTTGCCGAGGAGGCCTATATGTGTGTTTGTGTGTGTGTGCATCGCCCAGATTCCCTCTCTCTCAGACGCAGAGGGGAAGATGATGGGAGCGGGACGTGAGCGGCAAAGCAATCGAGCGTTTAAGCCCCCCGTCAGATGGCGTGAGATTAGGATTTTTTTTCTCTTCTCTTTTTCACAGAGGGAAAAAGAACACGAGCGTTTGCTGTTTCGCTTTCCCGAGCCCGTTCCTCTCGCTAAACCCCCCCCCACTCATCCTCCCCACCGAGCTCCAATACCGCCAATTTCAGGGTCGCAGTGGGGCAGGACGCTGGATAAAGCGAAGAGGAGGTCAGGTCATACACTTGTAAATCCACCCCTGCCTGTTTGCCTTCCTTTTCCTCATCATTTAAGACACACAACAAGGGCTAAGATTTAGAGGGGATGGATGATGAGCCAGTCGCTGTCAGCAGAGGTTTACAGTATCGTTTCATCTCTCTTAAAGTGAATTTCTGATGGGTTCGGATCAGATCGTTCAACTTTGGTGCCTATATTTTACCGGCACAAAGATGGAATTCACTAAGAATGAATTACACTGAATGTGATCTATTGGAAGTACATATAAATCTGCTAACAAATAAACATGTCAATATGTGATGCAGAACAAAATGTATCTATTTGTATTAGTTTTGAGTAATATGTTGGATTCTGAAAATAGACCAAGCAAGATGGGTCTATTTCTTCATCAAAACAGATTTGGAGAAATTTAGCATTACATGGCAGTGAATGGGTGCCGACAGAATGAGAGTCCAAACAGCTGATAAAAACATCACAATAATCCTCAAGTAATCCACATGAATCCAGTCCGTCGATAAAAGTCTTTTGAAGTGAGAATTAAAAAAATAATAATAAAAAATCTATCATTATGGTGTTTTTACTTTAAAGGCGTCATATGGTGTTGCTAAAAGAACATTATTTTGTGTATTTGGTGTAATGCAAAGTGTTTATGCGGTTTAAGGTGAAAAATCCACATACTGTACATTTTTGTTTCTCCTCTAAGCCCTGCCTCCTGAAACGGGTCGATTTGTACAAAGCTCATCATTCTAAAAAAGCAAGGTGTGCTCTGATTGGCCAGCTATCCAGTGCACTGTGATTGGCCGAATACTGCAAGCATGTGGCAGAAATGTTATGCCCCTTACCATAAATTGATGCCAAATCACACCAAAACAATAAAACACATTACAAACAAGGAATTTGCATCCAGTGGAGACATAATTACTGATTATCATGACTTAGTACTGTCTTTTTCACATTGCGTTGCATCACACCTCGTAAACATAACACCATGTCTGCATTTGTGATCGGAGAAACGACAAACAACAAGCACTACCCTTCACTGCTCAAAACTCACGTTTTAATAGTAAGTAGCAGGTTCTTTTAATAAGAAATGTAACTTACATAACTTGTGAGTCAGAAGCACCAGACTGTCCTTGCAGAGGTAGAATTGCTCCACTTTATAGTCTCTGTGCACAGCCAGCATAGACTACTCTCTAGGTTTTAGGATCAGTTCTCCCTGAATGCACTGAACACACGCTATTATTTGTGTTGAACTGTTCTTGAACAGTGTTGTAAATACAACTTGACACTGATTTCTAGTTATAGTATGTCCTCTTTTGAAGTAGTTTCATATTCACAACTACAGTGAATAATAGTTCCACCTTCTTTCTTTGCATAAACATGTGGGCGGTGAGTGAATATAAACCCACTCTGGGATGTAGAAAAGTGTTTAAACGAGTTGTTTTAGGGGGGCATTTACAAGTCATAACTTTTATAAAGAATATCCCTTTGGTTTTGAAACTTTAATCTTTGCAACTTTAGGGATCTCAACAGCTTGTAACACTCCAAAGAGAAAGGGAAATTTGAAATCGCATCATATGACCCCTTTAAACCAACGCTTCTGGCCAAAATATAAGTCTATAATCTATAAAAATGCTTTCTCCTGTGAATTTCATCCCCTGTCATGTCAAAATCTGTGGACATAATAAATTGGCTTGTAAATGGTGCTTAATCTTTGCATATTTCTCTTCTGATTCAGACAAAAGGACTTTTTCACTGGCCAGAAGTGACGGTATTTCGTTTGAAATTTGGTTTGAAATTCATACTTTCCGTTCGGTTTTTCTCCTTAGCCGGATGGAGGCTGACACATTTGGACAGATGAATTCAAATTGACGTTAAAGATGTTTACGTTCGATCAATCTTGATGAAAAATTTTGCCCCATTTGTTTTAATTTCAGGACGTGCTGAAAAATTAAGCCCCAGTGAACATTCAGAAATGCAGTTTTTGCATCTGCTTGCTTTCATTTTTCTTCTAATGTAGCTGATGTAATGGATGTCAGAGTGTACATAATTTATTCAGCTTGCTCAAAGGAGAACAAGCAAAATGGGACGCTTTGCCAAAAAAAAAAAAAAAGACGATGAGAAGAAAGTGTTGTAACCTAGTCCTGTTTTTCACATTCATAATGTTTGTTTAGACATTTTTCAATCCATAATAATCCTTTAATCAATCATCATTCTCATAATATCCATGTTTTCCCCTTTCTCAGCTGGAAACTGAAGGCAGCTAATGTAATGGACTCTGATATCTGTTATTTGTCATTGTGCTCCGCATGTTTGGACGGTTCTAGTGGTAGTGAACAACTAACAGAAAGTACAAGCTACTAACTACCTTCTTCCGTCATTCTTTTCAGGAAAAATAAAAGATTTTGTGGTAACAAGCTGTTCTTTTAGTTCATTGTGTGTCTATATGGTGTAGGCCTGTATGTTTAGGTCTTTGACTGATGCTGTTTTAGGAGCGACAGAAAGGACCGTTGATAACCATCTGTAATTTTCTCACAGGTTGTGTCCTATAATGACCTGAGTAGATAAAATGGCACTCAGCAAGGCTCTGAACTCAACCTGACCCTTACCTCAAGGACATAACTCTCCCAAAATGAATCATGATGAATCAGTGAAACACATGTTTTATGAGCATCTTGAGGTGGGGACACAATAATTAAACCTTGGTAGTTGTGTTTAATGCACATTAAAGGAATAGCTCACCCAAAAATGTAAAATTTGTCATAATTTACTCACCCTCATGTTGTTTCAGACCTGTACGAGTTGCTTTCTTAAGTTGAACACAAAAGAAGATATTTTGAAGAGCCAAACATTCCAAACCATTTCACTCTTTCTTATGTTGAACATAATAGAAGATATGTTGCAACAGTTGATGTCCCCAATGACTTTCATTGTATTTCTTGCGCGACTAGGGAAGTCAATGGGGACATCGACTGTTGCAAAATATCTTCTATTATGTTCAACATAAGAATAAGTGAATTGGTTTGGAATGGCCATAACATTTTTGGGTGAATATCCATTTAAAAAAAACATGAAAAGTCTTTCATGAATCACTCACCATTCCAAAATTGTATGCAGCTATTTTTTTCTGTTGCGATGTAGAGGTTTGAAATCATATGATGGTGCGTAAAGACAAAATAATAATTTTTGAGTGTAATAATAATTTTTTTTACAGTGTATAACAACAATAATAATTTGAAACAATTTTCCGTCAGAAATTGCTAGTAAATTTCACAAATTGCATTTTTGTCACTTTTTTTTTAACTCTGTCTATACAGTTTTTATTCATTTATTTTTCATTTTTAGTGATTTTAGTACATCAAGGTAAACTATATTAAATCGAGTAATGTTGAAATATTATATTTTATTTCAGTTAAAAAAATGTTTATTTAAAGTAATGGAAGTTTAATTTCAGTTTATAATATTTCAGTTAACTATAATAATGAAAGAAAGACTGAAATAGTATTTGTTTTGTACACAATAATTTTTATGTACAATTAAGAAAACATATTCATTAAATATTTTTTTATAGTGTATAATGTTACAACAATGTTACTAAATTAATTAAATGTATTTTATTAATTATAAGTTCATTCATTATTTTTTTTTTTTCATAATCAAAAATAGCTTTATTCTTGCACAAACAAACTTTGCTGGTCACGTTTTATTTCAGATTTCAGACTTTCTCTGGGTTTATTATTTGCTTTAGCCTCTCGCTGACCTTAAGAAATGGCGATAATAATGTATAACCACCAGTGCTAATGATAAACAAGGCAAATCCTTGGATTATGAGGCACTATGAAATGTTAATATTGAACAAGACAAATCCATTTCATCTACCCGAAGAAAAATAAACAGATGGTGGTTTCAAAGGTCAATTACGCTGTTGATTTTCTCGCTTTCAATTTTACGTTTAGATTGAGTCAATAGGCTCTATATCAATAGCGAACGCGGGTTGTCCCTCAATCCGAAGATTGCAAAAACAAGGATAAAATGCCTCCCTGCATGCCTGCTAGAGTAATATACATCTTATTTCAAAGCTTTTCCTCAGCTAGGTGAGGTTCTTCCACATTGGCAATAGTGGGGTCTCGGTGGGGCCACGCAAAACATTTATGTCTCTTTATTAGAATTATATATCTGTTTTTATGCAGCTATCTCTGAAATATTTACATTAGCCAGGACACAGGGGGTTCGGAGGGCTCGCAAAGTACCCACAATTCAAAAACAATAAAAAGCAGAGTAGACTCCTCTTTATGGCTGTCATTTGACAAAGTGACTGGAGGCAAAAGATGATTTTATCGACTGAACGGAGGGCACCATTCCTACCTCTGTCAGTGAAGCCTTTTAGGGCTGTTTTTATGGATTGTACTTTAACACCGCCTCATGGTAAATGCTGTCTTTTTCAACTGAACGTGTCACATGGTTTGATGAATCTTTCTGGAATGAGGACACTTTGAGTTTGATGGTACGTGTAGGACCTTTGACTGAACAGCTAAATGTTCTGATGCTGACCGAGCTACAAATCGTTTTGTTTCATGTTTAGTTTTTTCTCTCTTTCTCTCTCTGTCTTGTTATTTATAGTTAAGGACGGATTTATCTGAAATATATATAGCAATATCTTAATTGTTAAGTTTGGAATTGAAAATAAGATTTGTAAAAAAAAAAAAAGAAAATAAAGAAATTTGTTTTTAATGATTAGAAGTTTCTAATGATTATTATGGTTATATTTATGTCATAATGATAATAATTGAACACCAAATTTTAATATTAATTGTGTGACACTGGAGTTGGAAATGGCTGCTTAAAATTCAGCTTTTTTTATCACAGGAATACATTATATTTTATATTAAAATAATAATTAATAATAATAATATAAATAATATATTAAAATAGAAAACTAATTTTAATAATATTTCAGAATATTACTGTATTTGTATTGTAGTTTTTTGCAAAGATGTATCCATATTGTAGTCATTCTATGTTTTAATTGCATTTTTATTAGTGCTGTCAAACGATTAATTGTGGTTAATCACAATATATATGTGTATACTGTGTGTGTGTGTATATATATACTATGTAAATAGAAATAGAAATGCATGCATGGATATATTTATGAAAAATATTTTATGTTAACTATTTTATATATAACATAAAATATAAGAATATAAATATATATGTAAATACTTGTAAATATTTTCAAATACTTACTGCGTGTGTGTGTGTGTGTGTATTTATATATACATAAATATACACAGTATACATATTATGTAAACAAAAGTCTTGGTTGTGATTAATCACGATTAATTGTTTGACAGCACTAATATGTATTTAACAATATTTCTGTATATATATTTTTTAAAAAGTAAAATTTCATGGTGATCTCGAATAATATTATATAAGTACCTTTTAAATCAATTTATAGCCTAACATTCTGATTTTAAAAAACAAAAAAACATATCATTGACCCTGACTGTTTTTTAAAGAATATTAAAAAATACTTAAAAGATTTTGTAATTAGTAAAGTAACTTTTATATATATATATATAACATTATCTAAGTCATTATGTCATTATTTTGAAAGACATTTTCAAAATATTTTTTCAAGATCTGACAAATCTTTACAAGATCTAGACAAATATTATATACATTATTCAGAATTCAGAAATGTGTGTACTGAATTAACTTTATGCTTTAATTGCATTTTTAAATATATAGATAATAATAATTTAAAAAAGCATGTCACTCTGATCGTGTCCAAACTATTTGAAAATATTCCAAAGATTTTCTGTTACTATAAATTTTGGCAAATCTATTGATTATCCAGTTTTATTTTATTCCAGTTTCCAGTTTTGTGAGCATCGTGCTTCTGAGTTCTCGGAGCATGTAGGTCATGCATGCGATCAGACATTTGCTACTCATTCCTAATCAATGAGTAGTTTAATTTCAAATGAATAACTCAGATCATTATTTTTCATTTTTTAGCTCCTGGCTCTAAAATATTAAAGCCGTTCACTAGCGACGCATCCAATACTCTCGACACCTGCATCTCATAATACTGCAACCGCTCAAAGGAGAAAACATTTCAAACGCAACACGAGAAAACAATACTGTTCTTTTCTCCCAAAGAAGCCGCTTTGAAGATTTTTAACGGGCTTCTTCCTTCTACGCGACAATTAAATGATAAACATCTCTGCAGTTTAGTTCCCTGTCTATCCCTAATAAAGATAACTGATGTTTGCAACCCAAAGAGCTAAAACCATTATGCGCGCTCTACTCTGTGGGACCTCTCCGATAACAATATCTTCAGTGCTAGTGGAGCATTAGATCATGAGTGAGTCTAAGCACTCTGACTATTTGGATACAATTCCTCTATAGAGAGATGCCTGGCAGGCATTCTCTAATGCCCCTCCTAATGACAGCGTTATAACGAGAGGCTAAGCACTTTGGAATGAACTCACAAGGCAGCAGAGAGAGAAGCGAGAGCTGGGATCTGGGGGTGCAGTGCTAGTTGTCTTGGTGACGTGGACCACCCTCTCGTTATTAAGATCTAACTGTCTCCATAACAACCTTATATTGTCTGGGATATTTATGGACCACTTCTTAAACTCTTTTTTTTTCATCCGTTTCATCTGTTTACTTTGATTCACATCTATCGATATATATCGAGGTTTTATTCTGGGATATTTTCATATGTCTGCATCTAGTCTTGAGCTTTACTAGCGAGAGGCGGATTAGCTTAACCTTTGTGCCACTTCTTCATGCAGTATCTCTGCACAAAATCTGTTTTGTTTAACCGCTGCAGTGCTGTGATGGAATGGCAATAACTTCATTTAAGTACTCCTGATTCACTATCTAGTGCATTGTGAGGATTTAAATCATTTGAGTCATTGCAATTTTATTGGTTTGGTTTGTTTTTTGGTTTCAAGCTTATTACAGAAATTCACCTAAAAATAGCAAGGAAAGGAAAGGATGTGACACATGGCCAGGTATGGTTTCCCATACTAGGAATTTGTTCTCTGCATTTGACCCATCCAAGTGCACACACACAGCAGTGAGAAGTGAACAACCAAACAACCACACACACCGTGAACACACAGCCATTGCTGCGGTGCCCAGGGAGCAGTTGGGGGAACGGTGCCTTGCTCAAGGGTCTCACCTCAGTCGTGGTATTGAAGGTTGAAGGAGGATGCTGGTTATTCACTCCTCCCACCCACAATCCCTGCCGGACCTGGGATTCAAACCTGCAACCTGCAAACTGTGTGTTTTGCACAATGTTATTTCCAGCATAGTCTCATAACCAATCCATACGTATTCATACGAGGTGGCAAATTCATGCTAATTTGTGCTAATTCGTACAGCCTCACTCATACGATTTTGTACGATTTGCCCAGTGATTGATTTAAGGGCGGAGTTAGGTGTAGGCCATTCATACAAATTGGCAACTCGTAAAATACGTACGATTTAGCAAAAGTCATGAATTTGTACTAATGTGAGGTCATACAAGTTTGTATGAATTAGCCCCCTTGTAAAATATGTACGAATTGCTGTGAGACCGGGCTCGTTATTTCCTATTTGCTTATTATATTGTTTTTGAGGGAAAGAGAGTTTTAGTAATTTTGCTGGGATTTTTTATACAAATATATTAATGGCTTGCTTAGTTGGGGACACCTGATTTCCAGTGATTATCGTCGTCTTGACTACAGAGACCGTCTCTGCATTTGATAAATAAAGTTTAATTCACTCTGTTCTTCTATTTTGATAATGTTCAGTGCTTTGCTACAATCTGTATTGTTAAAAGCGCTATATAAATAAAAGTGACTTGACTTGACTATTATTGATATACTTGTTATTTTTATTCATTTTTATATTATTATTGTTATTATTATTATTTATTTTATTTTTTTATTATTGTTTTTTTATTCATATATATATATATATATATATATATATTGTATTTTAAAAAATCATAGTTTTAGGACTTGATAAAAGAGTAATGTTAATGAAATACAATTACAATACAATATTAATTTTGTTCATATTTTAGTTCATTTTTAATAGATTAATAGATTTTGAATAGATTTAATACATTTTAATTCATTTTTCCAAATAATGATTTTTTTTACTCAACAACTTAAATTAAATTAAATTACTTTTTTTTTTTTTTTTGTCATGTTTTTATGTTTTTTTGTTTGCTTGCTTGATTTTAACAAGCTTCAGAGCTTTGATGTCAAATATAACTTCTATTCCTGATGCCACAATAAGACTTTCCTCCTAGATACTGAGCTATAAAAAGTAAGCTGTAATATTTTTCATTGTACAGTGGCATGTAAGGCCAAGTTGTTATGTTCTTGTACATGTCTGAAGTGTGCATGCACAACTTCAAGAGTAATCTGCACTTTGGATGTACCTTAAGAACAAACATTATTACAGTTCACGCCATCTGCAGCTCAATAACAGATTCTCTAGTGGCTTTTCATTTTGCCTCCTACATAGTCTGAATGTTCCGTGATAAGGAGGTTCTGTGTTGATTGAGTTTTTACCTCTGCGGGATTCCAGACCTTTACGCCTGAATCGGGTTTAAATGAGTTCACTCAGTTCACACTGACACACACACACACACTTTTGATGAACGACTGCAGTGTTTAAATGAATTTATACTCTTCCATATTATGTGGGTTTTTTTATGTGGGTGAATCTCACAAATCGGGCTTGCTCTAAAATCCAAATCTATGCTTTGCTTACATGATTTACAGAAGACTTTTAGCGTTGTAATGCTATTTTAATGACAATAGCACACACCTCTTGTGACCTTTAGCACAGACATGCAGCGCCTTCAGTGATCAGTTTAACAAAGAAAACTAAGATTTTGAAAAGTCAAAAATGATGAGTTACTGTGACTTGTACTTACTGGATGAGATTTACTGATGTAAATTCTTATGTGTAACTCCAATGCCCTCTTCTAAACACAGACGCAGGCCTCCCCTGAGCAGGATCACATGGTTTTTCTGGACAGAGCTCCAGACACAGGAACATCTGCTCTACTTCTCCTCAGACTGGGGCCAAATCTCCAACCTGACCAGACTGCACACAGCAGGTCGGCATGAGTAATGCACACACAGGAGGTCAGCGATTGCGTAACACACACACAGGGCCAGACAATTGCATACACATACACACACACACACACATAAAGTGACTCAGATATACTGTAGTGTTCATAATTCAGTCTGCTTTATATGCTCTGGAATTCTGCTGTATACATATCACTTCGCAAGCAAAGTAATATGCTGCTAATAATAAGTAGATCATTTTATTGAAGGTGTTTCAGTAGGGGTGGTGGTAATATTGATATTATTTAATTAATATCACTATAGTTAATGCAGTACTTACAATGAAGAATGTTAATTCTTCCGTATGCAAATACATTTAACATTTCAAGTTGTATATAGAATGTTATTTGTTACAGTTGTGTATTTATGAATTAACATTAGATTAATAAATGCTTTGAAATTTTAATGTATATTGAATATAAACGATCAGTTCATGGCAGTTCGTCAAGCATTAATATCTCAACTAAATATATTATTATTATTGTTGTTGTTAATTATTGCCATTAGTAATCATAGCTTTTATTACAAAAATAAATAATTTATACTTTTTTTATTAATAAGTAAAATTTTGTTGTAGTGTTAATCAATTAACTAAATATATTTTTTATTAAAATTATTTCAATCTAGGTGTCATTTTATTTGTGTTTATTCACTACAAATAGGAAAATGTAATTATGACAGCTATGAAGGAGACTGCACTGAAATGAATCAGTGAATTGTTTTTTTAACTGGTCCGAGTGAACTGATTCACTACAATGAATCAGACTTCCTATGAGCAAGGGGAAGTATTTTATATTATGTGTGCATAAACAGCGACGTAGAGTTTATTCTCGCTACTCATTGTAACAACAGCTAAAATACTGGCAGACCACAGGAAAAGTAATACTTGAACTCAGTAACTCTGCAGCACTGCACACAACACTGTCGATAACATTCACAACAATGTGGTGAGGACAAACCACTGCATGCACACACATCATTTGCAGGAATATTATATCCGGCAAAACAGCAATTTCTGCTTCAATTTTTCCCTCTGTATATCGTCCGCTTTCGTCCCGTCTCTTCATAACCCCCCACCCAACCTCACTCTTTTCTGAGTCGCTCTTTGTCTGACAGGGTGCGATGTCATTATCTGAAGGATAGAGAAATGTTCCGGTGTGCTGTCAATTGCTGTCTCTTTCCCATCACCAAGGTGCTTTTCTCTCACATTCTAGGTCGCCGTCTCTTTCTTGTTGCCTTTTCCCCTTCTTGCTTTTCTCCTATCAATATTTCAGAAGGAGAATGGACAATTTTGCCATAACTTGTTGTGGTGGAGAGGAAAATTGCCCAACTATTTGTTAAACCGTTTTGAAAGCTTTTGAAGACGTTGCTGATTTCCCCCAGTAATAAAGTATTGACTTGCATCCTATTTCACTGCCATTTTCAGTTGGATTTTTTCATTAACCAAAGATGCATGTGCAAAGGACATATCCTTTTAAATTCAGGTTCTGTTTTTTGTATATGAATATTGATCTGAAGGACAATTCTGAGCCAAGATTTTAAATGAAACTTTTAAATAATAAATATTTGTTTGTAAAATATGTATGCATGTTAAAAAAAAACAAACAAACAAAAAAACTTTGAAGATATTTTATATCTTTTAATAATGATAATTATTATTACTTGTTGATTAATGAATGCTGTAGGCAAAAAAAAAAAAAAAAAAACATAGCAGAAATTGTCCATTCCAAAAAAAAACAACTAATAAATAAATAACTTTGTATAAGATGTATGTATATAAAAGTAATATAAATTTATATAACTCATAAGATAAGTCACTTATTAAAAATGAATGCTTTCAAATGAATAATAAAAGTTTTTGTTTACGTAATATATGTTTGTGTACTGTTTATTTACTATGTATAAAAACACATTTAGTATATATTTTGAAAATATTTACAGATACATTTATAAATTTATATTATTATATTTTATATTCTATATATAAATATATTTAATATATAAACAACATATTTTTCTTAAATATATACATGCATGTGTTTGTATTTATATATGCATAAATAAATATACACAGTACACACCTACTGTATATATTAGGTAAACATTTTTTTTTTTGATGCAATTAATCGCGATTAATCGTTTGAAAAGAACTATTAAAAATAAAATTATATAATTACATATGTGATAAATATATCTATTTTTCTATCTGTATGAAAAAATATTAATGCATGGTTGGCACTTAATAATTTTGACTTAATAATTTGTAATAAATTAGATTTTCTGTTACAATGAAAGTCTACTGGAAAGGTCAGTGTTTAAAAGCACAAAAATGCAGTGCTTTTTTTAATGCTATAGAGGAGTTGAAATATTGAATATGATATTGTACACAAAGTTAGTAATTGACATTATTATGTTAACACATTAAATATTTAGTAGTATTTTCCAAGTGTAATGTCCAGTAGACTTCTATTATATACAGTAAGCCCATTACTGTACATACATCACATCGCATTAGTATTAAACCCAAAACATTCCTTTAGACTGATTTTAGGTAAATAATTGATCATCTGAAATACCAGTGACTAAATGTAATGAACACATTTCCATCATCTTTTGTTGATGTACTGAATGACACAGATCCTCCGGTGAGAGATATATTTAGAGTGCACACGCTTCACTTCATTCTATTTGTCATTTACGAAGAACTTTCATGACCCAATACAGTCACACGGATCAAAGGGAAGGCGTGTGATACGTCTGAACTGCGATCTCATATCCAGCTCTCGTGTGAATTCACCAGTTGAATTTTAATGTGAAACTCATACAGCAATTCTTTCTTCCCCTCTTTAACATCTTCATTTCCAGCAGGGCCCACAGAGACCCCCCTCATCCCATGAAAATGTATGCAGTTATTTGTTTGGGGGTATTTGTTAAAAGCATGCATAAAATATGAAAAAAAAAAAGAAAAATCTATTCTGTGATGCAAGGCCTCCCACCAAACTGCAACATTGGCATTTCCATTTAAATTTTTAAAATCCCAAACACTATTTGTGAAAAAATGCAAATGCTGTATTAATATTCCACATGAAAGAGGAGCATTAGTCATGGATTATATAATTCAAATGAAAATGTTTTGTATTAGGTAACATTTGCAACAGAGAATAATGGACAAGGCGAGGCGAGGAGAAGAAAAAAACTCGAGCACAGCAGTTTTGCGAGAGAGAAGCGAACGCTGCACATCACTACCATGATGACACCTTACAGAAACCACTGACATTGAAAAACAACGAGGAAAAAAAACACACCCAGGTCCGAGTAACGCTTCTCTTTTTTTTTTTCCTGGAAGTCAGTTTGGCTGTGTAGTGGAGCAGAGCACGGGCCGGAGCATCGCTGATGACACAGTAAAAACTGATTCATAATTAAGTCAGAGCAGCCGAGCTTCAAGCTCCCATTATGAGGGCCGAGAATACATGTCCATTAAGAGCCACTTTACGCTGCACTGGGGAGAAACTGCTGCTCTTAATGATGAAGTTAGCTATAATTTAGCCTTGTGTATCATGGTTTTTCTTTCTCCCAAATGCTGGCATAATGGTTTTATTGATGGAGTCAAGGATCATAGTCTTATAGCTGTGTGTGTACACTTTACATACGGTCCAACCTTATTTGTATTTATAGCATGGTTGTTAATGGGTTAAAAACTGTACTCAAATGAATTACATCATATGCAGATTACCTGATGAAATGAATCCAAATTAATAGCATATTGCTTTTGGATTCGAAATTCCCCCAAAACTAGATTGGAGTACATTTTACTTGAAAAAAATTCTTTATCCGTTTTTCTACTTTCAAATTTTGCCTTTTTTTTTTGTAATTGTTTCTACACCAATTTTTATTGAGTACATTACAAGTTAATATTAAACAGCTTTAAGTCACATTTGTGAAATATCACTAATCTTTCAACCCCTTTATGATTTAGACACAATATTAACTCTTAATTAGTCTATTATTATAATAGTTCTATTTGAAGTTAAATCAGAACTAACTGTAGCACACTTTCAAGCAAAAAATAGCTCATGATGTTCTTGAATGAGTTTTGAAGGAATCAGTTGAGGGAATGATTCAGTGATTCACTCATAAAACAGCAGTTGCATCCATTAAGTACTATTATTTATTCCATAATTGCTTATAATAATATAATAGTATTAAAGTATTTCTTACATATTTATTTGTGAATGTAAAAAATTTAATTCAGACATACTATATCCGTCTTGCATCGCTTCATTCCCATTCACAAATGCTTGCTTGGCCTCATGGGATAGTAAAGTGTCCATCAGATGCGTGCTTCAGGATCTCACTGGAAATAGTAGATTATCCATTTATCCATAGTTGATACATCCATAGTAGCAGATTTGACTGTTTGGGTAAGACGTTTTCAGAGATTTATTAGACACGGGTGAATCTTTCACATTGAAAAAATTTGATTGCATGGGTGTTGGAATCGAGATTGTGTTCTTTTACCGATTACCCGTGCAGCTCTAAGCCAGCCAGTGTTTAATTCTAGTGATTTGAATGAATCGTTTAAGCTAGTGATTCACTGACTCACTTTTAAAGACTTGCTGCCACCAATAAAGTGTAACTATGAACCACCAATAAAGTAGTTTAAAAACTAACTTCTTCCTTCCTGCCATTATTTATTTTTTTCATTTCATGTCATATCATTTATAGCAAAAATGGACCAGGACCACCTCTGATGTCCCCTTTAAGAGATATGTGCATTACGTCTCAGTATGAGCGAGTGAGAGAGAATAAATGTTGTATGATGAGGATGAGGTAGTCTACCAGAGTTTGATGACTTAGCAGTTTTTTCTTCAAAGTGTGAGTGCGTGTTGAAGACAGAGAGACAGTGACAGAGAGAAAATAAGGTTTAACATGGTAAAATACAGCTAGAGTTGGAACTCAGGCCAGTGTACTTATTAATACTTACTCCTTGGGGTCGGAAGTGGATGAGAAGTCTGACATGGTGATGTCACCCGGTGAGAAATATGACCTACACGCACACAAACGTGTGCGCGCATGATGCTCTCCCACATTACGATCCGTCGGCTGGGATGTCATGTCACTTATCTTAAGCAGTGCAGAGATGTGGCAGGAGATGATAACACCGAGCCTGACTGAAAAACGCTGACTGCTTGGATTCACGAGCGACCAAAACATCAAGAATCACAGCTTGGGTGCCTTTAAAGTTCGGTGGAAATGTTTGGGAAGTGAAAACCGAGCCGAGTGCCAAGTTCTTGATTAGCTGCATCAACACTTACAACTCTTCATTTGCGAATTTGGAGCGCTTGACAAATTACACTCAAACTATTGCGCTCGCAGCCTCGACTCGACTAATTACGTTTAATTATTTATTACTTCCAATTTTTAACTTTAGGTTCTTAGTTAACTTCTCACTTCAGAGTATTAATTTTCAATTTTCATAGTGAATGAACATGTACAAAGTGCGCGCTTTTTTTTAATGAATTCCGGATTATAACGTGCACTCTCCTCCCTTCAGAGGGGCTCAGGGAGCGCGCGCAATCTCTTGATAATGTTGATGAGAGCATTATAGGTAATGACTTCAACAATAGCAACAGTCATACTCATTTTCATTTTCGTGATTGCGTTCAGTCTAACGTAAAGCCCTCCTCTCCTCTGTTTGCACGACGATTCAACTGAGAGCTTGCCTTAAGGGAGCTGCTTCTGATCTCATCCATACTGCATCATTCTGTCAACACGAACGTCTTGTTGCTGCCATTCACACTGCGACTACAAGCTTTCCGTATCCTCTAGCCCTGAAATATTCGTCTTTAAATGCATATGCGTTTTTGTTTTAACCTACTTCTCTTTTTTCCTACCCCAACACCCCCCACAACTGTTTGTCAGCCCCCATTTACGAAGAAGGAACATCTATTTTAAGCTCTGCGCCATAGACCAGCCACCCACACGCTGCTAGTGAGAGAGAGGGAGAAGAAGCAGATAAAAGAGTGTGAGAGAGAGACTAGCACATGTTATCAGAGGAGCAGAAGCACTGGGGGGAGAGAAACCGAATGAGGGGGTTAATGTATGTGTGTCAACAGTTCATCAAAAGCAACAATGCTGTTGGCACAGCAACAGTTTATTTAACACCACACACACATAGGCAGATGCATTACAGATGATACATTAGATACAATCCAGTCAGCGTGTGTCCTCAAACTTTCTCCAAACGAAAATAAGAGAGGAAATGGAAGTGTCCAGAGTTTTCAAACTCGATGCCTTTTTCATTCTTCCGAGGAGCACAAAAGAAGACAATTTTCCACGCTCTATTCCATGCAATTACTGTACACTGAATGGAGACCAAAGCTTTCAAGCTTGAAAAAGGATGCAAAATCACCATAAATGTAGCCTATATCAATTAATAAGGGATTAGGAAACATGTAAAAGAAAACATTTTAAATACAATTTGTGAGACAGAGTATTTTTAATATTTTGTATAAAAGGTCAGATTTTCTTGCTTTCATGAAGCCCAGAGTGCAAGGAATACAAAAGAAGACTTTTTTTTTTCCTTGCTGTTATAGTAAACATGGATTGAAGGTTGTGTTGCACTGTAAATCCTTTACCTAATTTGGTCTTCCTGATTAAAAATGACCAGCCTTTTTAAAATTGCTTCTCTAATTATGCTATAATATCACCAAGTCTTGGATTCAGTCTTTTGCTTTTCAGCTTCTTTTCATTCAGTCAGCACAGTATTTCTGTTTGGAACATATTGGTGGTAAGCCTCATTGATATTGAGCTTATACACCCTTTTGAGTAAAAATAATTTTGGCAATATTCACTGAGGTGCATCAGCTCAAATCAGTAAAGCCTACGTTCAATTACTTCTAAAAAGATCTACAAAACCTATACTAATTGAAAGGGCTTGTGCTGAAAGTTGATGAAAAGATTAAAAACAATATTTGGTATTTTATTTTTTGGTAGGCTGGTCTCTTTGACTGGAAACACCTCAAGTGTAAAATGTTGGGGGGGGTTATTATCCCATTTTGGGAGGGAACTTGTTATATCATGTGTAAAATCAGTATGTTTTAGTCCAATGCGATAACATTAACTAGTATTTTCAGGAAAAAGAAAATCCTCTCTGGGTCAGAATGACCAGAACACAATATGAGGGCTAAAAATATCATAGTGCACCATATAACAGTTGTTGTCAGGAAAACTTTAGATGAAAACCTATGCCGTTTTTCAAGTTCTCCAATCAAGTTGAACTTTGTCGAATCACTTTGTTTAATCATTGAATCGTAGGTAGTTGTTAAGTTTAGGTATTGGGTAGGACTAAGAATGTAGATTAATCTCATGTACAATAAGGCATTAATATGTGCTTAATTAGCACTAATAAATGGCTAATATTCTAGTAATATGCATGCTAATAAGAAACTAATAGGATTAACTGTAAAATAAAGTTTTACCAAAATCTCTAATCATTATTAATTTTAACTTCATGGAAAAGAGCAGCCAGCATATTCTTCCAAAATTTTCCTTTTGATTTCCACAGCGAGAAAAAAAGAAGTTACACAGGTTTTACAGTCAATTTATTTTTGGGTGAACTATCCCTTTTACAGTCCTCTTGAGCACTGCATGAGGGGTCTCAGCACCAGAAGGTAAACTATGACTGTGTGTATGAGTCTGTGTGCTTGTTCTTATCCTCACATCACACTATAACCACCAGGAAGATGACACATGCTGAACTCTGCAGTTGTGAAGATGGCTTTTTCCTCACCGTGCCTTTCAGCACCACGGACAGCAGCAGAGTACAACAGAGCACGCTCAGTACTGACCATGATTACAGCCCTCACAGAGCCTCATTTTGTCCTCAAGTGCTTTCTGATTGCCTTCAACCACTGTCTGTCCATCTATCTGACTGCTTTCTCACTCTGCCCACCGCAAAGCAGGAAAAGAAGGAAAGGTTATTTTCTCTCTCAACAAGTTCATGCATAAAAGTTTGATTGACTAGAGCTGTATAAAGTGGCCAGCAGCAGGGCGGTTCTAGGATCAGGGGATATTTGGGGCTTAGCCCAGGCATCTGCGGGTGCATATGGGGGTCATCCTTTGAATTATTGGAATATGATGCACTTCTTTTTGATTTTTTATGAAGTAAATCTTTCAGTATTACCGGAGCAAAAACGAAAAAAAAGATTTGTCTAATCTTCTCGGCCTCAAACCCACCTGAAGGTCACAAGTGGAGTTCAAAAGTATAAGAACACATCGAAACTTGGGCTGTTTTATTTTTATTTTTTTTACATTTTCGAAATAAATAAATCTGTAATACTAAGAAACAAATTAAACAAATGATTAAGCAATATTAAGTAAAGTTTTACTCACCCTCAGGCCAAGATCTTGATGAGTTCACCTGTTCATCAGAACAGATTTGAAGAAATATATAATATAATAAACATATAATTTCATCACTTGCTCACCAGTGGATCCTCCGCATTGAATGTGTGCTGTCAGAATGAGAGTACAAACAGCTGAACAAAACATCACAATAAAACCAGAAGTAACCCACACTACTCCAGTCCATCAATTAACATCTAATGAAGTAAAAAAAAACTGTTATTGTAAGAAAGAGACATTTTTTATGGTTTTTTTTCCAGCTAAAACACAAGTATTCTATCCATAATATTGGTATTTTGTCCAGAAGCAATGATTTAAAGTTAAAACACCTTAATGATGGATTTGTTTTTGTACAAGCACACTGCTTTTAATGTCATAAGATGTTAACTGATGGTCTGGAGTCATGTTTTCATCAGGTGCTTGGACTCATTCTGACGGCACCCCTTCACTTCAAAGGATCAATTGCTGAGCAAGTGCTGTTGTGATGCTAAATTTCTCAATTCTAAATGTTCAAATCTATTTATAAATGAAGAAACAAACTCGTCTACATCCTGGATGACCTGAGAGTGAGTACATTTTCAACCAATTTTAATATTTGGGTAAAATATTATTTTAATATTCTGAATTATTTACCAGTTATATGATCCTATTGGCCTTTTGTTGTGGCTTATACACATTACACTTTTTCATTATTATTATTGTTAGATGCTTGCAGTTCTATTTTAAAGTTAGTCAGCTATTACAGAGATTACTTTTTTGAGGGAAAAAAAAATATTATAATTGTTGTTGCATTGCCAAACTTTGCAAGGCTCATGGCACCAAGCCTTAATAAAACAGTTCTGCAAGAACCGCAAATAGCCAGGCTTGTGTTTTAAAGTTTGCCAACAAATGTCTTGAGCGCAGTTGCAGGTGCTAAAGGTACTGTATTCCTTTTTTCTTTTAGTGTTAAATCTGTGAAATATTTAGTGCTTAAAACATATGCATGATTGACCAAAAAGTCAACAAACATTATAATTTTTTGTTGTTCTTGTTTGCAAAACAGACCACTGCCCCTTTATTTGAATGTGCTGCCAGCTTTCGTTTTTTGAAGCTACGTGCCAGATTTTATGCCAATAGTCAGGAGTCTGTTTTGCGAGATTAGGTCTGACGTAAGTAGCAGTATTACAGCTCTGAATGATTTTATTAGTGGCCAAAAAAGGCATGAAAAGTTACTGGGAAAGACAAGGTAATATGAAAACACTGAGAAGCCCATCCCTAGTGCCGCCCATCCTCTGCTGTCTCTCTGTGGATAGTGAGTAACTGAATACAGCTCCATGATTCAATATGGAAAATTATTCCGTTCCATTGTTTTGATGTCTATTCATGTTATGCTGCCAATATTCTTTGCATGCTATGCATCGTATGCACAGTGTACTGAATACATTACAGTATCAAATATTCATATCGATGTTTGAATGTGTGTGGATGTGCATTATTATATGTTTCGTCTGTGTGCTAACTTTGCATTTTCATAGCTTGTGTGACCTGAAGTCATGTGCGTGTTTGAGCAATGCTGGGGGAAGCTTTACTGCCAAGCTACTGGTGTTTTAAAGTAGCAAAACTACAGTCAAACTAGCCTTAATATTGTTCATCTATTTACATTTAATATTTTAATTAAATTGGCAACACTCAATAGAATGTTGAATTGGAATAACACGAAGAAGAGTTTTTTATGTTATTATTCAGAGAAATTCACAATAAGGAATAAACACATAATTTCATCATTCAAGACTAATTATGCATATTTATTCCAATATGTAGAATGCATGATATGTAGAATTCATCCTTTCTTTGCTGATAGACATATTTCTTCAAACAAATGTCAGTACGCTTAAGACAATTAATAAAGACATCAGATTTTAATGCGTCCATCACATTGTATTCAGACGTTAAAAGTATAAATATTGACTTCTTAGTTCTTAATAAATCTTAAATCTTAATAATTTATGATTTAATGTATTAAAAATGAATTACGATCACTAAAATAATTGAGTAATTTATAGTAAGAAAAAACTACACTTACTGCAGCTACAGCATTGCTTTTTTATGAATTTCATTCCATGTTAATTCTATAATTCTATATTATATTAACATTCTACATTCTATTTGCTACCTCAATTCTAAATGGAATATTCAGCCATAAATGTATTAATATTCATGAGCCATGTGTGTGTATATATATATATATATATATATATATATATATATATAATTATATTTTTTTATAAAAAATATATATGTATACATATATATCTTTTTTTTTTTTTTTTTTTAAAGCTAATTAAATTACAAAAGTACATGACTTTTAAACATTTACCTAAAATTTATATTTAAACTAAATATTCATTAAACATGCAACAATATATATTGGATGCTAAAATAATAAGCCTATGCAAAACATATTCCTCACACGTTAATGCAAATTTTCTAAATCACTTGAAGGTTGGGTTACATAATTCCAGCAATGTCTTGCCACCTAACCTTCATTTATCCTTCACAGATCCTCATTTCAAATGCATTTTCTTTCTCTCCTTTTATATTCCCTTCATTTTCCCTCGCGTTTCGCACACCTGTTCAGCAGAGGTGTGGCATCAGACTGAAGATTCACCCCCGTCTCCTCAAGGCCACCTTTGACGTGAGGCAGAATCCTGTTTGTGGGCGGTCGGACCTGCGGAGATGGAATTCTCTATTGGAGATTGGTTTTGGAATTTGAATGGAAGTGTGGGACCCACGGCTTGAATTGGCGAGATTGAAGCGAGATGGGTTTTAGAGGATGAGGTGGAGATGAGGTTGACCTTGACCTTTTTATCCCTCCCATCTCTACGGCACTTCCTTTTGTCCCGCCACCGCAAATGTACTTTTAACATTGAGCCTGAGAGTTAGTCTTTTTAAATCTATATCTCTTTTCATCCATCGTCTCGCTCTGCTCTCTCTCTTTCTCATTCTGTCTCTTTCTCACTCCGTATGAGTGTGAGCGAGCATGTGTGTGTGTGTCTGTTGACGCATAAAGGGCCCTCTGTGCCCCTGTACTGACGTTGTCCGTGAAGAAGTCGGCCATTCAGAGTGAGTCAGATTTCCTGATTCAGAGCCAAGACCATGTCGCCCTGAGACGCTATTGCATGAGAGAGTGTGTGGGGGTGTGCATGTTGTATGATGCAATAGAGCACGTGTTTTCATTCTTATACTTTTTACAAAACCTTTCAGCAAAAAGAAAAGGTCCTGACTAAACAGCACTTTACTCTCTCTGATGACGCTTTCACCACATCTCACAGGTTTCTTTGAAGTTTAGAATATCCTCATTTTGGAGAATTCCATGAAGTGGTTCTCAGCTGATTTTGCTTCATGCTCCACATTGTATATTTCAAATGCTGACTGTACAAGTTATTCATAGTATAAAATGTCAAAAATGTATTTAAAGGAATAGTTCACCTAAAAATATAACTTCTGTCATGAATTACTCACCCTCATGTCATTCTAAAGCCGTAAGACCTTTGATTATTTTCGGAACACAAATTAAGATATTTTTAATTAAAACCAAGCCCATTTCAGTTGCATTGCTCTGTATGGAGGGTCAGAAAGTTTTTTAATTTCATCAGAAATATCTTAATTTGCATTTCGAAGATGAACAAAGGTCTTAGGGGTGTGGAATGACATGAGGTTGAGTAATTAATGACATAATTTTCATTTTTGGATCCCTTTAAGAATAAAATATATTAATATGATAATAACACATAAAAGATCATTGAAATAATGAACATTTACACTAGCATGTTTGGGGGTCATTACAATTTTACATTTATTTGAACATTTAAATGAACAAATATGCAAGAAAAAACTTTTTTTATGAAACACTATTTCAGATTAAAATGACTGTTATATTTCACATCCCTTTTTTAACTGATTTATTCCTGTAATGGAAAAGCCAGTCTTATTCCAGTCTTCAATATCACAGTCTTTCAGAATTCATTTGGTGATTCATTGATGAACAGCAATTTTTCAAAATAGATTGTAATATGCTGATTTGGTGTTAACTTTTTCATTACTATCAATGTTGAAAACAGATGCTTAATATGTTTGTGAAAATCTTTTTTTTTTTTCAGGATTCTTTCAAATAGTTCAAAAGAACAGCATTTATTCAAAATATTATTCCTTTGCAATATTAAAAATTGTCTTTACTTTCACTTTTAATAAATGTAATGCAACCTTGCTACTCAAATACTCAAATGCTTTTTTTAAGACATTATTTGAGTTTTCAGTATCACACAATCACACAACCATTGCTAACAGCATTTTTTTCCCCTGAAATTAATTTTTTTTAATAACATTGTAAATGCCTTTGCTGGTACTTTTGTTTTTGCTAAATAATTAATTAAAAACCCCGCTGTATTAGAAATATATTTGAGTGAAAAGTGAATTTATGAGTTTATACGCAGTGTCAAAAAGTTATAAGCCAAAACTGACTTATAAGAAAGTGTAACGAAGAAAAGACAAATCACAAATTAATGTGCAATTGCATTATCATTATGAGTTTTGAATGCTAAACAAGCACACTATCAACACAGTCTCACGACCAATTCTTACTTTTTTTTTACAGAGGTGGCAAATTTGTGATAATTCATACGAATTGGCTACTTGTAAAATATGTACGATTTAGCAAAAATCATATGAATTTGTACAAGTGAGGTCGTAAAAATTTATACAAATTAGCCACTTCATAAATATGTACGAATTGCCGTGAGATTGGTCTCATACTGTACATACATTTAAATTTGAAGTATACAGTTTATAAAATTAGCATTTAAATCCTGAGAGTGATGGCGTTATAATATTTGCATATAAAATTGAGATCATTTTTTAATCCTTGCATTTGTTTACACAGCACGCATAAGGCTTAAATGATCTACAAAGCAAAGTCCTAGCAATTCAAGGTGAATTCATTGCAGAAAATTGCGAGAGAAGAAAGAGAATAAGAAAGTATGAGGGATTGTAACACAGCACTGCCTTGCGTACACTGTAATTTCACCTGAGGTGAAGTGGAACGCAAGTATTTGTTTTCACAAGACAGCAAAGGAAGCTACTACAAACCAGTACAAACATTCTGAAGATTCCTGCACGTTCTAAAAAGAAAAGAAAAACCCCCACGGTTGATCGCCCAGAGAGCTCTTTCTGCTTTCTGCATGCATAAGGGCCCTACTCATCAAATTCTGGCGGAAGTGTTCAGTGAGACGGAGCCCAATTCTGCCAAGGTACATCAGTATACTAGACCTGTCAGGAGGCTGCATGCAGCAGACTTCTTGCATGACCTGCAGCTCACTCTATTGTCACATCCTGTATTGCCCTTCGGGTGAAGAACTCTGATTGGCTGAGGCGGGTATAGCCAGGCTGTCACATGCTCCTGCGAGAGGAGTGTGAACGGGCCTCGGGCTAGAAGAGGGGGTGCATGCAAACAGGTAGAACACAGACAACTCTGACCTGGGGGTAGGTTGAGAATACACATACATATGCATAACAGTAGAGTGTGGAAACAGACATGCAAGACAGAAAGCCAAACATGTGTATCGACTGTTTTTAAAAGTTCACCCAAAAAATACAATTCTGTTCTCATTTACTCAACCTCATGCCATTCCATGCCAAAGAGAGCGATAACCTAAATGTGCTAGACACGCTTATGTTTGACAGCAATTACACATGATGTTTTGGTGTCAAATGAATCTCAAACTGTTGCACATAGCACCAATAATGACAAAGATGGGAAAGTGGAATTTCCGAGTATACTCCAGTCTTGTAACATGATCACGTGATCCGTCACAAATCATTCTAATGTGCTGATTCTGTGTTCATTTTGTATTATTTTTTTTAATGTTGAAAACAACTGCTTACTGTTTTTGTGGAAACCACGATACTTTTTTTTTACAGGATTCATTGATCAATAGAAAGTTCAAAAGAACTTTTGAAGAAGCATTTGTATAAAATACTGTATGATCCTTTTGGATGTTAAAAATGTCTTTTGATAAATGTAATGCATCCTTGCTGAATAAAAGTATATTCATATTTTGTTAAATTTTGTTGACTTTTTTAACTTTAATTAAAAATTCCAACAGTACTGCGGCAAAAAAAAATGTGTGTGTGTGTGTATATATATATATAGGTACTGCTCCAGTGACAGCTTTTGTACCTTTATTTCTGAGAGTGTATGTATATATATATATATATATATATATATATGCAGTTAATCAATGTTTTTGTTTTTTTCTTAATGCACAATTATTAAAGAACATCTTTATGTTTGTTTTTTTTATTTTATTGAAAGCCATTTTCAAACTGTTCTTTAAAAAATGCATATGAGTTTAACAATATATTATTTGACTATGGAATTTGTTTCTTCCATAGAATATAAAGAAAACTGTAACTGCAACTTTATATCTCAAAATTCTGACTTGTTCTTTTCTTTCAGTTCTCAGAAACAAATTGGAATTGCAAGACAAAGTTAGAAATGTGAGCTAATTAAGCTCACGATTCTGAAAAGAAAAGTGTGAATTTTAAGATATTTTTAATGACATTTTGATAAATTTCATTTTGTGCCAGAAACACAAAAACAATTGTAAGAATTTAAAAAATTCAGTATTCTGAGTTGATATCTTGTAATTCTAAATCAAGAATGAAAGCATGAAATTTTGTGATAAAAAAAGTCATGATTACATTTTTTATTTTTCATTCTGTGGTGGAAATGGCTTCCATACATTGCAGTGTGTAAATGATGATGATAATTTCATTTTTGAATGAACTGTCCCTTTAAATCCCAGCATCTTCAAATAATTATAAAACCACTTCCAGCCACCTTGATCGTGTAATAACCTCCCAATGCAAGGTGAAAGCAAACACAAACACATATGCGCACACAAAAATTGCAATTTCACATTTTATCACTGCAACACAGAGTGCTGGATCACAAAGTGAGACTGTCCGTTCCTTTTGCACCTTGGTTTTATTATCTCTCCCATTCTGCTAACATTTAATATGCCCTGAGGATGCAAGAGAGGGAAAAAGAGAAAAAGATGTGGCCTTGGTTAGTAGGAAAGGCTTTTGTTTTCTTAATCACATCTCTCTCTGCTCTCACTCTCTCCCTCTCTCTCTCTCTCTTCCTCTCTCTCTTATCAGGATGACAAGTGCCATACCATCCTGTGAGATGTGCCAAGACAGAATGAGCATCTGTCAAAACACGTCGGTCCCAGCGGACGCTTCGCTGATGGACGCAGACATGCAGGAGAGAGAAAGACAGACGAAAAGAGAGAGAGACGGACAAGGGATGGCTGGAAAGAGAGGTAGATGATTTGGATGGGTGGGGTCTTGTACTCACCTGCTGCGCCCACCAGCATCCTTGAACCCCGTTTCACCTCCATCTCTGCGAGGGGTGAACGCAAAGGTCCTCCACACTGCATCTTCCTCTCTTTCTCTCTCCATTTTGATTGTGCACGGCTACAAGCATACTAATGAACTCCACAATAGAGCAAGAACAAGAAGAGAAATGGAAATGAACGCTGCTGCTGAAAATACAATTAAGTAAAAACAACACATTTGGTTTCTCTTTGCAGTCCAATGCATCTACTCAAGAGCCGTGGCATTTGAATTGCAAAGGACTATTAAATATTGCTTGTGCAAATGCAACGGTAGGGCAAATTAACTCAGTCCCAGAGCAGGTTTTGCCTCCTTCATGCTAAACCCGAATCCATTTCAACAGGTCCACTCGCTCTCCAGAAAAAATATACTGGAAAATGGATCATTAATATATTGTTCCGTCGTTTGTTGTTTTAATTTAGATTTTAAATAACTAAAAATAGACATGAAGGAGAATTTTGACCTGTACAAATAGAGAATGGAACATTTTGGTAAATCATCAGTATTTAAGTGCTGTCAATCGATTAATCACAATTAATCGCATTCAAAATAATTTTTTATTTTTATCTTACTGACTAAATATGATTCACACTATATATATAGTGCTGTCAAATGATTTATCGCATTCAAAATGTATTTTTTTTACTTAATATATCTGTGTTTCAAAATATGTAGCTACTGCATATGTGTGTATTTATATATACATAAAAATATACACAATACACATAGATATATTAGGTGAATAAAATTTATTTTGAATGTGATCCATTGCAATAAATCGTTTGACAGCACTATATATATATATATATATATATATATATATGTATATATATAGTGTGTGAATCATATTTAGTCAGTAAGACGTTTTTTTAAAAAAAACACTTTTTGTCAGCAGACATGTTACAGTAAAAGTAAAAACATTTATGATGTTACAAAAAATATTTTTCAAATAAATGCTGTTCTTTTGAACTTTATCACCTGAATAAATTACATTTTAAAATATTTTACTGTATTTTGATCAAACAAATGTTGCTTTGGTGAGCATGAGAAGAAAAAAAAAAAATAGTAATAAACAACATTAAAAACATCTTAAAACTTATGAATGGTAGTTTGTATTTCACATACTATTCGCCAAAAATTAGTTTTAGTATATTGAAACTCTAATTTCAATATCAATATGTTAATATCAATTTAAAGCATCTCACTTATATTTACATTATTGTTTTTTACTGGAAAATAAGACAAAATACAGATGGCCATTGCATTTTTGCATGGTATAAAATGTATGAATAAAATTGGCCAAATCTCATTTTTTAAAGCATGCATATAAGTCCAAGCCATAGCCTACAGCCATGTTGTCTAATTAACGTGGACATTGCAAGCTGGCAAGTACGTCATCCCCCTTCATTTCTCTAAAAAAGCAAAACATTAGAAAGTCAAAACCAAAGTAAAACCTAGTTATTTTTGCACTTTACTAATGTACTGAAATAACACTTCAAGGGGCACGTTGGTAACAACATCAGCAGTTTAGCAAAGGTAAATCTGCGTTTACTCATGCTAGGATTTTCAGTGTGTTTCCGCTGCATGTGCTGACTCTGTTCCTGATGGCCACAGGCAACGCAGGGTAAATTCACAGTGGGAGATCTCCTAAAAAGACAATGTTACATTACCAATGCAAACACAAAGTAAAGCACACTACGCTGGAAGCGTTAATTACGCCCCCAGACACTCAGCAGCCTTGCTAACATTCCCAGGGTCGTTCATTTATAAAATGACCCTTTCAATCATTTATCCATTCATTCATTTTTGGTTATTTACAGATTGAGGGATAAATGCGCCGCCATCTGGAAGCAACAGGCGTCCCCTGATGTCGTGCCCTTGACAAGATCACGGCAAGAAAGTCTATAATCTAAAGTTGAGCACGGCTTTTGCGACCCGCTGTTTACATTGGCGCTGATTGAGCCGATTGGAGCCGTCCCTGAGGCGCCGAGACTTATCGTTCACCGCAGAACTGACAGAAGTCTTTGCTTTTTCCCCCCCAAGCAAATTACAGCCAGGTACACTAAATGTTCCCATCATCTCACACCTGCAATACAAAGACAAACAGGGGACTCTTTCTCTCTCTTTCTCTTGTTCTCTCCGCAGGTCTGCTAGATCCTGCTTCATTAGACGTGCAGCTGTTGAGTAGAAAGGCAGTAGAATGAGAGAGAGAACCCAGGAGAGGCTAGCAGACATGTGACAGATGAAGAGAGAGAGAAAGAGAGGGAGCTAGAGAAAAAAGGGGAGGGAGGAAAACTAACAATGGCCTGTCATTCTGAGCGGCTGCCAAGCGATGCCCATAATTGATTGCTCGTCCCATTTTCAAAAGCTTTCTAGACACGGACACACACACATATGCGCACACACACTGTTTAAACATAGACTATAGTAATAGAGGATGAATCTGTGCAAATCACAGACTCACACACCGTGAATTTGTGAAATGGAATATTTAGGTTTATAAAGGACAGCTCTGACTCAACATTCTGATTGGATGAACTGTGTTTGAAGGCGTTATGATGCGGATAAATGCACACCTGTGACTGCACATTCTATATCAAATCACCAAGTTGCAATGTCGCTCTCCGACCGTAAACTGTGTGGTCTTTTGTGGAGACATAGTTTACTTTGATGGTAAAATGAAATTTGGCTGTTGCTAACTTGTATGACTTTCTTTGTTCTGTGTAATACAAAAGAAGCTATTTCGAAGAACTGTTTTTCTTTTCTTTTTTTCACAATGAAAATCAGAGGGTCCAAAATGCCTTTTTAGACAAAACATGCTAATTAATTTAATATATATGCAGGAAGTGGCAAATTGCGGCCAACACAGAAGGAGATCAAATATTTTATATTTTCAGCCATATTTTACACCATTTTGGTCCAATCTTCACAGTCCAAATCCAGTAAGAATATTTCACTGACTTGGGAGTGATTGGGTTTACAAAGTAAAGTATAAATGAAGTGGCTAATACAATTTTACTGCTTTTAACATTAATGTTATAAACATTACATTTTAAAAGAGACAATTATGTTTTCTTGTAAAATATACTGTAATTATCTTTGTTTTATTTACGTCAAAATTCATTTAGTGTATTTTATTTATATTTTCAAAAGCATGTTATTGTAATCTTATTGCAAGTGATGTCAAACGATTAATCGCAATTAATCGCATCCGAAATTAAAGCTTTTTTATTTATATAGTATATGTGTGTACTGTGTTATATACATATATTAATCACATCCAAAATAAGTTTTTTTTTTCAAATTATTATTTTTATGAATATAAATGTATATATGTAAATGTTTTCAAAACATATGCTGTATGTATGTCTTTATATATACACACAATAAATATACACAGTGCATACACATATATTATATAAACAAAAACTTTAATCATTTGTACTTACAATAAGATTAATAACATGCTTTTGAAAATCTAAATAAAATACACTCTAAAAATTTATTTTTATGTAAATAAACCAAAGAAAATTAGAGTATGTTTTACAAGAAAATACCATTCATGTTTTTCTCCTTTAAAAAATAATGTTTAATTCAATGCCACTTGCAATGAAAATTGTAAAAAGTGTTTGTACACCGAATGTTTTCTGCAACATTTAATCAAAACTTGGTGTCTTTTATCATATTGCTTATGCCACACTATTAACAGGTCAGATGCAAAGCAGTTTAAAAATGTAGGGATTTCTCAAGAGTACCTCAAACGCTCTCAGCCCCATACGTCATAATCTGACACCCGTGTTTAGTGAAAAGAGAAGACATGAAGATGCTTTTGTATCTGTGTTTGGTTGTGAGGGGTCAGCAAGCAGCCCGGTGCCTGTTTGTTAGCGTGGAGGCTAGTTTGTGCTCTATTGGATGACTTAGCCTGCAGCTCTCTAAAGGGACGTCGAAATCTCCCAACCATATACCTGCTTTAATGCTGTCTGACATGCCTGGGCCTCAAAGAACGAGCCTGCAGCTCAGGTAAGTCTCTGTTAGCCATCCGTAAGCACGCATACACACACGCACACACATACACCAGGGAACGCATGCCAACGTACACACACACGTAGAAACACTGGGTAGGCTTGTTTCCTCCCCCCTTCTCTCGCTCCGTCTCTCTCCTCTGGCTTTCCCTGTAGCTCTCTGGCAGTTTTGCGTCAGTGCTGGAACCGCAGGGACGGTTGACATTTCAGTCTGGCTATGTTTCCAGTCCCTGTGATCAGAGCCATGCTGCCTCTACGAACTTAAAGGTCACAGTTGTTGTTTGTCAAAATTTCTAGAAAAAAATAAAAAGGTAAATTGCGAGCGTGTGTGAGCTGGCAAAAAGTGCATCATATTCTCTTTACTGTTAGCTGATTTTAATGCACGATATGATTTGCTTCCAAAATAATTATACCCCAGTACATAAAAGCGGGCCAAACAGAGCTTCCCACATCGTAATGAGATTGAAACTGCAATGTTAAACACAGTTGTGTGAAAAAAACATCACCTTCAGCTTTTAATTTGAACATTTTCTCACTATGAAATATTCTGTACCCATTGCTTAAGTAGTTTACTCTGTGCTTTGTAGGTTATAGTCTTTTAATCAGCTATGAAAATCTATTACTTAAAAAAAACAGGGAAAAAATTATTTTCTTTTGTTGTAAAGATTTAAAAGTCTTGTATTTTAAAAAAACTAAATAATAGATTATCTGTATCATTTGCATTTCCAGGGATCATTAAGAATTTTATTACAGCTGTACTGTTTTGCATTGCACAAATGAAGATATGGCAGCACATACGGCACATATGGCAGATATACTTGTAAAACTTGTTAATCGTTTACTGTGGTTCATCCAGAACTGTAGTTGATATACCTCACATGATTTTATAGACAATTTCTGATGTTCATCTGTTCTGAGTGTCATAACCTCTGCGGTTTATGCTAAGGGCCACCGGTCCCCAGATGTTACAATTTGCCTCAAACATATGGAGTAAGATATATGTAATGTTGTAGGGTTTGCGTTATTTATTTATTCACTGTTTGTTATTTTATGATTTTTTTTTTCTCTGAATATTTCTGTAATATTTAACCTAAAATAGCGTAAGTTAAAAGTAACGATTTGATCTTGCCATGTTTGTTTGACATCAGAGATAGAGATGATGTAAAAAGATTGTTTTTATTATGTTATCATGTTTTATTGTGTTAGATAGTATTTTTTGTACCTAATCAAAATAATCAGTTTGATTGAGATTAATTGGAAAGCACAATGAAAAAAACATGATTTTTGAAAATGGTTAATAATGGAGTTTGACCTCGTACAAATTCATACGATTTTTTGCTAAATCGTACGTATTTTACGAGTTGCAAAATTCGTATGAATTTGAAGGAATGACCTATACCTAACTCTGTCCCTAAGTCTACCCATCTCTTAAATTGTACAAAGTCATACGTGTGAGGTCATACGAATTCGTACGAATGAGCCACCTCGTAAATATGTGAATTGGTCGTGAGACAGTGTTGATAAAGACACACACACACACACACACACACACACACAGTATCAAATCACAGCTGTCAAATGATTAATCGTGAAAAAAATCGCACACACATTGATTAATTGTGGTGATAAAAAAAGAAAGGACATAAAATAATTTAATACAAATATAATAAGGATTTAAACTATTAATAAATATAACCTGTTAATAAATAAAACAAGATTAGAAACAATCTTTAAAAAGATTACAGACAGGTGCCATTTATGTTTGGGTGACCAGCACTTGCCTGTTATCTATTCTCTATTCTCTTATCTATTAAAGGCACAAAACCAATAAAAGTAACTAAATATTTCTTTACCGGTGTGAGTCTCGAAATGTCTCGTTAACACAGCAGCTTGCAGTTGTGTTTAGAATTCTGAACGTGTAATGGGAGTCAAGCCTGTATTCCTTACCAGTAACCATAGCAACAGTGACCAAAGTAATATCAAAGATGGCGACGTCCACAAAACTAATGCTGCGTCCGAAATCGCTTACTTCCCTACTATATAGTACCCGAAAAAACAGTATGCGAGGCGAGTAGTATGTCCGAATTCATAGTATTCGAAATTCAGTAGGCGAGAAGTACCCGGATG
>JAUMHE010000032.1:897846-910658 GCA_032359235.1 Enteromius mattozi | reverse complement strand
CTTTTTAACGGTCGGGTAGTACGTTCAATTTTAAATGTAGTACCTACTTAAGCAGTATGCGATTTCGGACGCAGCATAAATGTCTTATCACTTTCTGACAGGACAAGAGTCCAATTTATTTTACAGTTCATTCTTCAAACCTTCTTTAGCGGAGCGCGCGCAGAACACAACATGATGGGAGCGGCTCCGGTGGAAAACTGACGGGATCAGAAACTGTCAGATGGCACGCAGCTTATGTCTCCTTTACTGTAAGTTACCTAAAACACACACGAAAACACGTAGCGCACGATAGACGCGCGTTACCCGTAAATAACCTAACGTAATGTGAACGTAACCGTACGGTATTAAGGACTCAAATACAGGATTGACAACAGTATTCTGCTCCTGTGTGAACATAGCCATACATTGTCCAAAGCGCTACAACAGACAGCCAAAATGGTAAAGTGCAGGTGTTCCATGCGACTCTCTTTCCCAAAGGACCATTTATGTATCAGCAACAGTCCTGGGTGTATGAAAAGGGGGGCGGTGTGTATTGGCAAAGGGTCCATGCTTGTTCAAAGCACATGCAAAGATTATCCCATCCTGTCCAGGGCCACTCTCAATGAGTGGAAGAGGAGAAATCGAGGTGGATGATATACGACACGTCATATTTTTAGCGGAGGAGAAGGACAGAGAGAACCTCCAGGGAGTGCTTGATGATCTCGTCCTAAAGACTGTGGCCCATTCATTCGCTTTTCCCTCTCTTTCTCATCGTAGCTCCATGCATCTGCTCACCGCAAGAATAATGAGAGAAAAGAGGAAAGGAATTCCAAGCTGGAAAGAGGTCTGTGTGTGCGCGTTCCTCTGACAAACTGTTGTCCGTAAACAACCTCAAAGTTAAACGTCTTCCATCTCATCTCCAAACACACACTTGCACACAAAGAATTTCCCTGCCTGCTTGTTTGAAGAGAGCACTGCTTCATCCCCAAGTCTTCCAGCGGGACCTACTGGGGTGAGTTGGAGGCAACAGAAGAGGCTTTGAAACCATTCCAGAAAAATCATCCCAGACCTGCAGCACAGCTTAAGAGGACACACACAGAAATGTCTCAGTGCTTTGTGGAAGATGTGCCGTTTATATTCCATTTTTGACTAGAAATTAATGTTTGAAGTGCGAGTTTGAACATCGCTGGAGTAACGCTACTGTAAATGTGCACAGAGGACTGATTAAATATGTGTAATTTTTGCTCAAATATGTTGATGGACGTAGTGGATGTGCATAAGAGCTTTTTTTGTGACTGACGATATCAAAAGATTATTGAACAATAATGATGAATTATAGATGAAGTCACGCTGTCTCAGACCTGTACTACCACACCACAAGAAAGTCTCAGCCTCAGATAAAGGCAAATTGCTGTTGCAATACTATGACTTTGTTTTAATCATCGTATAAATGTGAAAGGAGGATGACAATATACAGTACTCATTAAACTGACCAGAATTAATATTCAAATAACCCAACATCATTTGTTGCATCCAAAATGAGGCCACTAAAAATAAAAAAAATAAAAAATTATAAAAATAATAATACATTTCAGTCTTTTTGCATGTTTTATCTTTTCGCCAGTCATTGTCAGGGGTGAACATGTGAGCCAGGAGGTGGAGAAGGGTAGGTTTAGGGGTGGAGATGGGTAGGTTTAGGGATTAGGGGTAGGTTTAGGGGTGGAGATGGGTAGGTTTAGGGATTAGGGGTAGGTTTAGGGGTGGAGATGGGTAGGTTTAGGTATATTAAGGAGGGAGTGGTTGGATCTTTATCCATCCATGCCCCCTGGATGTTGCGGTCTGCAGCGAGATGCTCCTCAAAATATTGATAAAATCACCTGAAAATAAGACTGAAGGACATGAACACCACTTTTCCATAGCTGAAGAGTGAATTTTGAAGTTCATACACAAATAGGTGAGTTTATAGGGCTCCATTCATGTATAAATGTTTATGATCATATTCTGCTGTGAGATTTGTAGGGATGATAATCATCGGCTGATATGTAATGCACATTTTGTCATTAAGGTTCTGTAAATGCCATCACGTGTGTGATTTTACATTGAGCAGCATTTACTGCACATAGCCATTGTTTATTGGCGAGCCGCGCATATCCAAGTTCATTATCAGCGAGTACAATTGACGCCAGTTGAGGAAAGTCAGAGCCAGTTTGCAGATTAAAGCTGACAGACTCCACAGAAAATCAGGTAGTGTATGATGGTCACAGACTCAGATTTCTTCAGACTTTGATTATATCCAGTTTGAGGGTATCAAACATATTTGATATTTTCAGCCGATTTTAGAACACATTTGTTTTCATTTGTCATGCGTCTCCTAGCAACAAGGCTCATGTTCCTGTGTGAGTTTGTAAGTCGGTAAGTGTATGCCTAGTGATTCCTAGTGTTTTAAAAGATCGGTTCAGATTTTAAAAGTCCTGTAGTGTATTCCACCAACGTTTTAACGTTTCATTAATAATGAGGACTATTTTTGAATGTCGGGGGATATGATATGTGGGCATAATTATCAACAACTATATTAAAAAATTATGAGACCGTTTATTGGTTTGATTAATATTGATATATTGATATTGACATATCAGCGTCCCTCCAAAAATCCCCTTGTGGGCCGCTACTGTAAGTTTTTTGATTCAATTTGGGACTGAGCATAATTGAGCCACCTTAGTTCGTCAGAGTCTGTTTCCTTGAGACTGACAAACCAAGATTAAGAGAAAATAATAACATGAAATATATCCTCTAAATGAGAGAAGCCCTACACTGATTGTTTGACCCGAGTCTAATGTAGAAAATGACTTTCTCCTATGCTTTTCCTCGCTGTACATTTTTTCCAATGCATAGCTATACAAAGGCAAATGCTTAAACTGCTGTGCTAACCATTACTGCATAAAGAATGACGGTCATTATTTATGGAGTACGAGCCTTACATTTATTTGCACAGTTATTAATGAATGCGTTTTTTTTCAACATCATCCAGTGAGTAATGCACCAACCACAGTCCCATATGGTACAGGAAAGTTAAATATTACATTTCACCCTCTGTGCAAAACATTCAGTAGCTAACAAATTCTAGTATGTATAGCCAAGTTGCATTCCTTGTGTGGAGGAAAGAAATTAAAGATTCATATTTGCATTTTTGGCTGGAAAATGGATCTAGAAAGACTGAACTCTTGAAGAAGTTTCAGTCTCCCTGGGTATTCCTAACCTATACAGCACTCAACAATCTCAGAGTTTACAGTCTGTCCAAAAAAAGAGAGAGCGATAAACCCTAGGGCAGGCCATTCGTGTTTACAACTGCATGTATTTCCTTATGAACTCATGAGGAAATACATGCAGAGATTAGCAGATATAATCTTATTGCTTATTAGCAGAGATAATCTAATCCAGGTGACACAGAAATGCCCAGATAGGCCATTTTCACAAAGCTTGGTGAATCAAAAAGACAAAACACTTGTTCACACCAAGGATGATAACAACAAAGATATAGTTTTAAAAATCAATATAAAGCAGAGTATGTAACAGTAACACTACAGTGTAACAATATGGTTGGAATTACTTTCAAAATTTTTTTTTTCTTCCCAACTGATGACTGTTAAAACATTGACAGTCAATCAGAATCCACCCTGCAAGAGCTTGAGGCAGACGACAGTACGTGCATATAATCATAATAAACAGAACATTATCGTGGTTTATTGTGCAAAAGAATGAGGTTCTGCTGTTTTTCATGTGTAACTTTGAGTTTGTGTTGAGTTTGTGCTGTAACAAACAAATAAAATAATGTATTTAAATATATATAGTAAAAATTATATATAATATATAATAACAATGTATTTAAATAAAATGTACAGGCTATATAGTAAAATCTACTTAAATCTTGTAATATTTTGTTAAATTTAAATAAAAACATTTTTTTTAAATGTAAATTTTTAAAGTAGCCTATTTTTTTTTTTCATATTTTAAGTTATTGTACAATAAAATAATTTTATTAAGTACATTATTTTACATTACAATTTTAATTTGTTTTAAAACATTCTAAATATTTAAATATATAGTAAAGTTATGTATATAATTTAATGATTTAAAATGTTTTTTATGTATTGCAAAATATATTTAAAATCTTGTAAAAATATATTAAATATATTAAAATAAAATATATTAAAATATTGTAGAATATTTCAGGTTAAAATTCTAGCAGCTTATTTTGTGCACATTTACATACATGACCCATGTATTTGAGTCAGAACTTAGTGACAGCTCATGCATGCTTCTAGCCTGGATGTCCGTGCATGTATAAGTCATGTTCTTGTCTCATTGGTTCTTTTGAATCCAAATTTAGGCCATGCAGACTCATGCATAAATCCCAGTCCCTTACATTATATGACATTTATTTAGGAGGCGAATATAAATCCTTTTTAATCAAATGCGTTTAGGAGGGATTCACTAAGAATTTATCGTGCTGGTGTTGGTGAATCAGCCAGTGTACCACTGCTCTTGGGTTTATTTCAGAGCTTGTTATCTATTGGCTTGGAGTGGTTCGTTTCCCAGCAGCATACTTTCACTGGGGTGTATGCTTCTCTTTGTGTGCGGTATGACACCTGGCGACTGCGTATCTGTGCGTGTGTGTCTGTATTTACTGTTCACCAGATGAGTTCAGATCAGGAGATGGACCACAGAATTGAGCCGAGATGGGAGGTGTGTGTGTATATATATATGTGTGTGCCTTATTGGGAATTTGAAGTGTGATTGACAGGGGAGAAGTCTATTAGCTGAGATTGTTAACTCCAGGGCACAGTAGAGGCTGTTATCGGCTGCAGACAGCCGTGAAAGGGCCCGGCTGATTCACAGGAAAGCCATTGTGCATTTCAAAGGTGTTGTCTGAGTGATTCGGGTCTGGGCTGACACCACAGAGAGGCACAGAGAGTGAAAACACAGGAGAGAATGTGCTGGAATCCACAATGATCAATGGACGTTTAGACATCCCCATATACCCCCAGCCCTCGCACTCTTCCTACTGCCCTCCATCTCTCCGAGGAACTAGCGTGACAGTCGTGGATAGAAAGGCTGGGGTGAAAGGAGAGCTAAATGTTTCAAGTTAAACTGGAGTGAGGCGGTTTGTCTGGCTGCCTACTCGTGTTGGTGTGTGGGCTGTGATTGGCATTACATTGGAGTCATCCTTCTCTAGGATGGCTGCTTGTGTCTGACTGCTGCGAGCAGCAGTTCATCTATTAGGTGTTGAAAGAATGGAAACGCACTGCACCTGAATGTAGCATGTGACTGGTGTATTTTTATAGTGCATTGGCTTGACCAAATATCCACACTTGGTCTGTGCACTTAACCACTTGACTACTTATATGATGTATTTCCTGTATGTAGCCCAAGTGTTCAAGTGAGGGTGAAGACCACATGTGTGTCTTGAACTTTTCATTACCTGATAAGATGCACTTTTTCCGCCGGTGTCACAGACAAGGCTTATGCCTAATCCTGACTAAAATATAAATCTGAGCTGTTTCAACTGAAAGAAGCATTCACTGACTGATCTTAAAACATGTCAGTGCCTGTGTTTTGTCTGAAGATGCACACCAACAATGTTTTTTTTTTATCTAAGGCATGTTTATAAAATTACTTAAAGCTGCAGTCTGTAACTTTTTTTTTGGTAAAAAAATAATTCAAGATTAATACACAACCAGCAAAAGTATCACCTTACTTCAGCCCGATTCACAACAACTAGTTTATAAAAATGTTTTCTAATTTAAGTGGCACAGGTAGGTTTTCGCGGGAAATTCGAGCATGGCACGTCATATCTGTAAACATAAAGTCTCGTCTACGAGGCTAAAGCATGTTGAGGATACTGCATTTTTACCTTTTCTCATAGCCCCTAGAATAATAAAATGTATCATTTTGATGGCAGATTGTAATCCAGAAAGGATTATGCGTTTATAAAACACATGTGAATGAAATTTAAATTATATTCCAGTTTTAAATGTGCTACTGATTACAGATAGCCTGGGATTACACAAGATTTGTGTTTGAACGGTGTTACAATTAGAGATTAGACTGTAGAGATATTGCAATTTACACAGTAATACACACTATACTCATAGTCACGCAATGCTGGTGTTGTTAACATTAATAATTTGAGAATAAAGTACAACAGTTCTAATCATTTGCAGGGTTTGATGTGATATAAGCAAATCAATTGTTAGATTTAATTACCACTGATAGAGGGATTTATTGTAATGCTTTTTGCAGGTGGTCAGAACATGACATACTTGTTGCTTATTCACATTACCATATAAGGTGGGTCATAGGCTAGAATCTGAGATTACTAAGTACAGGATTCACTCTGGTGCGGTGACAGCAACACATTCAACTCAAAACAACCCCACGAATAAAATATAATTTCGCAAGGAACTACAATTCCAGGTTTTTAAACATAGATGGTGAAAAAGAGGAAAAATTTACGGACTGCAGCATTAAATGTTCTAATTGAACTATGGCCTAATCCTGTTTTAGGCCAAGCCCTGTCTATGAAAATGGGCCATAGTGCTGTAAAACTGCAAGTAGCTGTTAATATTTTATTTATATATATATATATATATATATATATATAATATATTGCATTTCAAGTTAAAAAGCAAATTTGTGAAAATGATGACTCACGTGTTTGCGTAGTGTTTCTATAATAAATGACATCACCAACTACTGGCCTGGCATGCATAACAATGTTTTTTTGATTTTAGCCATTTTTGTGGGCTGCGTGAACAGAGATAGTTTTGACTATGCTGTTGTACAGACAAAAATGCAGAGGAAAATACTTTCCATAAGCATAAACGTATAAACGTATCCTAAATTCTTAAAGGGATACTCCACCCAAAAAGGGAAATAATTTACTCACCTTTTTGATGTCCCAGTAGTAAATGACTTTCTTTGTTCTGTGGAACACAGACAGAGATTTTTCTTTCATACAATAATTCATCTCTGTGAAACCCTATAACGCCAATAGATGGGTCCTTCAAACCACATAAAACAAAAATAGCGATTATCCATATCACCCATTCACAGCAAAAATGTTAACCATAATTTTAATCTTGTTTATTCAGACTGTTTTATAGATTACTACAATATTGACTATGGACATTTTTTGCTAACATTTCAAGTATGCCTTGAAAATAAGATTGCTGTTTTGAGATGGATCTGACTCATTACGTCACTGAATGAAATCCTTGAGACAAAGTAACTTAATCTGACTAAGAAAATGTTCTGCATATACTAGAAGCAGCACCAAAATAGTTTTTGCTGTCTTCCGTTGCTTGTTTGCGGTTAAGGCAGTTATTTTGTGTGTTGTTTTTTGTCACATTGTGTCACATCACTCACTTTCATCAACATTTATAATGCGTTATAGTTTTTTTTGCGTTGTCGAATGACTATTTTGCATTGCAGAGAATTTCATGTTTTATAATGGAAGCATTTTGGAAATCTTTCGTACATGCACCAAAGATTTGGCTGGCAGGTTTAAAGCATAAATATATTTAGAAATATGCTGTATTATGTTATGCATTATTTTTATGAGCTGAATCAGCAGTGGCAGGATAATCAGGCACTCAGGCATCCTATCATGTAACTTTTGCTTTTTGCAGTCGAGAACAGTCTAACAATTTTACATTAAAATAATAAATGAGTTCTTTACACACTAGTTGATGTCAGGTTTTGTCATTTATCCTGTTTCATTTTTGTACTGCTGATTATTGTTGTCTCATCCGAATGTTTCTGCCTCTCCTGCCTCCTCTGATAAATCACCCCTGGATCGTTCCTGAACTACTTCTGACCCTGAGAGAGATGCAAACACAGGGTTTTAGATGACAAAGAGCAAGAAAGGACATGTATGGCGAAGGCGAGGTTAGCTCTCTAAACAAGCAACACTATGTTCCTGAACACAAACACACTTTCCACTCCTTTCTATCCTATTTGCAGCTGAAACATTTCTGCTATCAACCTTAAGTTAAGGTATAACTAGCAAATAAATCTCAGTTATACTGACTCCAAGCAGCAAGTGAGCGATGCAAAATGACAAAACTAGAACACTGCCATTGTGATCAAGGCTTTTACACTGCGAATGTACGACTTTGATTATGTTGTGAAAGTTCTAGTTCTATCACCCCATTTTTGAACCCAACCAGAAAATGTTAAAAAAAGGAATGTTTGAAAGTTTTTAAAAGTAAATTTTCATTAAAAATAGAAAAAAAGTTGTATTATTATTTAAATTTACTTATTTGTTGATTATAAGGGAGGATTCTGTCTTTGGATTCTGTTTCCTGTAGTGTCTAATTTTGTTACGCCATATTGCATCACCTATTTATTAATAGGAGCATTCTAGTTTTGTGCTTGTTGCATTGCTCACTTGCAGTGCAGTCAGCTTTATTTATTATAATGGACCATTGTAGGTTTTGTCACATTGTGTTGCCCACTTGACAATAATAGTTATGTTCTAGTGCTTGCCTGCGGTGTATACATGGAGTTCAAACTCATTTTGTTGCATCATATCGCATCGCTTGTAATGGGAACTAAAGTTCACTGAATATCACTTGTTGACTATAACAGGAGAGTTCAAGTTTAGTTGCAATTTCACGTTGCTGGTGTAGACAGATTTCTAATTCATTTTGTTTATAATCGAGTCTGTTTTATATTTATCATGGCATATCGCTCATTTGCAGTATAGAAACTTTATTGATTATGATAAGATTTCTGGTTTTGTCATTGAGCGTGTTTACATGTACAGTATATTCTCATTTTTGAGATCACTTCAAGTCAAAACTGTGAGATAAAAAGTCACAATAACCTTTTTTAAATTTTTTATTCAGTGGCAGAAACTGGCTCCATAGTTTTTTGACCCCAAAAATGCTTTTTTTTCATCTCATGTAGCTGAAGGAGAAGTTGTACATTAAAAAACCTGCAGCTGTGGGAATTTTTTTGCTTGTTTTAATGCTTTATTTAAAGGGTTAGTTCACCCCAAAAAGAAAATTCTGCCCATTATTACTCGCCCTCAAGTCGTTCCAAACCCATAAGGCCTTTGTTCCTCTTCAGACCACAAATTAAGATATTTTTGATGAAATCAGAGAGCTGTCTGACCCCCCATAGACAGCAACACAACTGAAAAGTTCCCAGCTCCAGAAACCTAGTAAATAAATTGGCAACAGTCCATGTGACATCAGTGGCTCAACTTCAGCTTTGTGGCGCTACGAGAATACTTTTTTTTGCTCAACCATTCTTTTCCCCCGAGTCATGTCTTCCGCCATTTTGGAGAGTATTGCAACACATACGCTTTAACTTATTTAACGTAATCAGCCTTGTTTACATTCGGAGGAAAGCACACACTTGAACATAATCTGTGATTGGGTCAGATCATATGGCTCTCTTATTTCATCAAAAATATCTTAATTTGTGTCCCGAAGATGAACGAAGGTCTTAGGGGTTTGGAACGACATGAGAGTGAGTAGATGAACCAATCTCATAAATAAATGGATTATGCAGAATAAGGTACACAAATTACTTTACAAGTTCTGATTTCAATAACACTGAATAAAAAATGTGTTGCCAGGTTTGCATGTAAATCATTAAACAGGTGATGTCAATTTTTTTGGCAGCTGATTTTTGGTAGTTATTAGCATATCGGTGTGCATGTTAAATCACTTGCAGCGTAGACAGCTTTGTTGATAGAAATGTGAGCGTTTCTAGTTTGGTTGCAGATGTTGCATATAGTACTTGCAAAGTATAATTAGTTCATTCAATGTATTTTTGATAAGGCAGAGTGTCGATTTAGAGCAAGCGAGAGCATGCTTTATCTTTTTGGTCTTGTGTCAAAAAGTGCTGAGTGACATGCGCAGCTCTTCAAAAATCATTTCTGCGCCACAGCAGAGGGATTGAGAGAGACATGCCACTATTTTTCCACGCTCTCCCTGCAGCACAGAGCATACTGTTCTCTAATCAGCTGCTCTCCCTGTGAGTTTGCCTCCACTGATGGCAGAATTGGCTGAAAATGCTTGCATTTTGTTGACTCTCAGCGGTGGAAAAAGCTTCATAAATTGAGATGCGTTCTCTCCCTCTCTCTCTCTTCGCCTCCTCCCCAAACACATAATCGCTGTAAACAAGCGCGCTGAGAGTGAGTGCATGTGTGATTTGGATGTTGTCATGGTTTATTTTCCCCGGTTAGAGACGCTGCCAGCATCATCGTCATCCTCCCTCGTTCTCTTCCTCTCCCCACACAACCGTCGTGGCAGCAATTTCTCCCGCTGTCACAGCGCAGAGGCGGCACCTCTCTCCCTCTCGCTGGCTGTCCGCCCGGTAATTTCTTTTCATGCAAGCTGCAAATGTTTCTGTTGCTCTGACAGTGGGTAGACAGTAGATTAAGAGAAAGGAATTGCAGAGTGTGGAGGATACAGCGGCCCCTCCACTTTCAGCGGGAACTGACTGCACGCACAAGCACAGATAAGACATCGGGCTGACTGGAGAGCGGCGGGCCGCTGATCGCTGTGTGATTTCACCCTGCGAGCGCGACGGATGCTATCCCGCAATCATAAAGCCAGTCGAAAAGCTGAATGTTTCGGTTTTATTAGCTCCCTCACACTCAACCACATGCAATATCGTCTTGTGAAGAAGTACATTTAGAGACTTGTTGGATCACCAAATGGTATTTGGGACACTTTCAGCAGTGTGACTTACAACGTGTGAATGTCTTTGCATAATATTAGAAAATATTAAACAAAGTGGCTTTTGTTTTAAAGAAACAACTTGTGTAAAATAGGCATCTGATGACGTCTTTAATGTCTTAATGAAAAGTCTATAACATACTTTGGTTAAAATGTCTCAATGGTGACACTTCCTTACACTGTCAATATCGGCTCTGTTTTCATCAAGCCATTCTTGTCCATGTTGCTTTAAATGCTGATGAGCTCTGCTGACCCCACCCCTCTCTTTCGTCAAGTGACAGACCAACACAGTCTCCCAACCAATTCGTACGATGTCCCAAATTCGTGCTAATTTGTACGACCTCACTTGTACGATTTTGTACGATTTGTCTAAAACCCTGTGATGGGTAGGTTTAGGGGTGGGGTTAGGTTTAGGTCATTCGTACAAGTTCATACGAATTGGCAACTCGTAAAATACGTACGATTTAGAAGAAATCTTATGAATTCGTACGAGTGAGGTCATACGAATTAGCCACCTCGTAAAATATGTACGAATTGCCGTGAGATCAGGTTGGACAGACAGACCATAGGTGTGTGTAGATACTTTGACGTGCCAGCTATGTCAGAACAGTCAACTTGCTATCATTCACCATAATAATCAATGAATATTCAGTTATATACAAGCCTATAACTTGCTGTTGTAGAGGCACACAGTCAATGTGCTCAAAGGTTCGCAGATATTCCCAAAATGGCAGATGGCTTACATATCGCAGCAAATTGAAACTAGAAAAATATCTATGGAGCACACAAAAAAGTATTTGGACACTTTAGGGTACATCAAAAATATATTAATGTTTCGTTTATTTTTAATTTGCGTGACATTATAAAATATCTAACAAAGTGGCTTTTGCTTTAAAGAAAGTGTTTAGACAGTTTGTTTGCCAGTGCCATTTGGTTTGTAGCAAGTTTTTTAGACCTTTAATATATATATAATATATCTACATTGGCCCAAAAAGTATTTGGACACTTAATATTTGTATATTATAAAACATCAGTATTTTTAGTATGACTTGTGTCTAAAATGGTCTCAATATACCTTTTTCTGACCACTGTATGATAACTCTGAAGATGATTACTGATATTATTTTTTTTGTTGGCACTTTTACTTTTGTTTTTTTTGTTTACATGCAAAGAGATTAAAATCCTTTGCAACGGGAATTTATATATACAGTGTGTCAAGTTGATAGACAAAGCAGCCCTTTTAATGGTAAGTTTTATGAAGAAGTAGGAAAAGGATGTGTAAAACTAAATATGACTTTTAGTGCAATAAACCCTGACTAACCTTGTAAGTGGACCTCAGGGATGGAATTACGATATGACCCCTTTAAGACAGATTAATGTTTAATTCACAGCAGTAAATGATCATGAGTCAGATTCTTGAGTTTTCCCATTGTGTTCCTATATTAAGTTGTTTCCAGCGCGCCCACTCCATCATAAAGATCCGTGCGGATGTACAGCATCAGCCTCCGGCTCATGTCCCGTGGGTCATTTCATTCAGCAGCCACAAATAAACTTAGCACTCTTTCTGAATCTCCAATGAGGAATAAAAAGAGAATTTTGAGATATATTTAGTTTGATTATATAAAGAGAGAAGCGTGCCTTCACTTTCTTCTTCCTCTCTCTCAGAACAACTTTGGAAATCTCATCTCTGGTGTGACGCGGTCGCCATGTCCAATTCTCGAAAGGCAAAATGCTCTGTATCTGAAGAATTTATAAGCGACAATGCTGCACTTGCATGCTGGTATTTACAGAGTCATCTTCATAAAAACTCTGTAAGATTCAATGACATTTCAAATCAAGCGTAGCCCTAAACATCCAATTTACTGTCACAATAACTCAGGTAGGCGCAGGGAAACGAGTAGATAGTGTAACTATGACAACATACGTATGTGCGGACGCATGGGGTGAGATTCAATATAGATGGCAGGATGCAAGGATTTGGCTGAAATGAACTTGTGGCGGGGTAGCAATGGGTGGAATGAGTAAACGTGTGGGTCCATTTCCTCACATGGCAGTGGGATGGATCCCTAGATTAAAGCT
>JAUMHE010000032.1:857562-878105 GCA_032359235.1 Enteromius mattozi | reverse complement strand
TGCATTTTACAACATGGAAAAAAAAAGTTTTAAACTGCATTTGATGTTATTTTATTTAAATTTATTTATTAATTATCATTAGTTATGATTTTTATAGTATTTCCACTGATCAACTCAATGTTTGATTTCACCCGATGTGTACACCAGATGGCGCTCTTCTACAATAAAAGTGTGCTTGGTTTTGCCCTGTGTAGGGTTTGTAGTCAAAATGGCATCCTGTCTGAACAAACAAACCAGTTAAAGCCTTTTGTTTTACCAGTAGGAGTGTATGAAGGTAGTTCAGCAGCTACGTAACTACGCCATGTTCCTCTTACATAAGCGTTGGCTTCAATTCTGCAGCAAGTCTGAGCTTCCGTTTAAAGTAGGGCTTATGACTCACCCAGTTGTTTTTCATGCTTTGCCTTTTTTGTATGTGCATTAACTCATTCTCTCTCTCTTTCTCTCTGTCTCTCTCCCTTTCTTTCTCTATGTTCTTTTTCCATGCTCTGGGTGTGGCAGATTGACGCGCATGTGATGCTGTATCTCTCTTTCTCTGGGCTGATGGTAGGTTGTGCAGTTCAGATTCCTGAGCAGTGAGTGTACCAGACACACCCAGGCTGACAGGCATGAACTAGAAGGTTTGCACTGTGTCTTTTTCTTTACCGGCCTCTACAGAAACGTGCACAACTTCTTATCAGTCCAGACCGGGCCAGACCCTTTCAAACCACTGCAGTCAGCCTATCTTTGAAACCCACAACCACCTCCCCAACTCTAACTTCCTTAGTTGTATAGAAACAGTCTTGTGTTTATTTTTCCTGGCTCACTGTGCAGATGGGTGGAACCTCTTCACTCTTGACCAATCAGAACACTTCTACGCATAGGGGCGGGACATCAGCTGTTGAAGTGGCAGGATGGGAGGGGCTTAAGGCTTCTGGCTTCACTGCTGGGCGTGTTTCTGTTGGTATATGACTGTATGTTTGCATAAAGGATATATTTTATATATTTCAGGCCAAGGGAATTTAAAGTGACTCTCTTTTAGATTGGATTACAGGCCAAAGTGAAACAGGACACTCTCGGTTTTGTTACAGATGGTACGTATCTACAGCTCTTGCATTTCTGTCTGTGGTTTCCTGCCGCTGTACCTGCCTATAGCTGAAGATTGTGCCAGCTGCACTGCAGTTTGTGGAAATGATTACAGTGCTTTTGGCACGCAAGAAACTGTTTGTTTCATTGTAGTCTGAGAGACCGAAAAGGCCTCAGTTTATTTCTTACTATGATGTCTGAGCCGACTTCGTCTAAACTATCAGGAAATTGTTTAAACATCTGGTTACTAAGTTTACTATGTTTGTTTACTGCATTTGGTTAGGTTTTAAGCAGTTTTACATGTCAGAATGAGGGCTGCCTGTCACTATGCTCACATTTTTAAGATGCTTGTGACCCTCGGTGTGCCATTTTCATATTTTGTAGCCTTCCATTTTGACTTGCGCTCATGGCAAGGGGTAAAATCTCATGTCTGGAAGCATAGCTGGATAACTAATTCGTTTTGTAATGCAGCAAGCACGCTACACCCTCTCTGATTGGTTACAGATTTTGGTTGAAGCTGACAACAAGATGGAATCTAGCATAGACTTGCTTAGTTTACACTATAGTGCCATTAACTTGAAACTTTTTTCTGTGGGTTCACAAGAATGCAGTTACTGCATTTACAAAACAGGTTAAACAAACTTTTTGCACTGACTTTTCCAAGTTACATTACATTCCATTTAGCCTATACTTTGCTGCTGGCCATTTAGTACATACTTCAAGTGCGTACTCGACTGCTTGCAAGTAGCAACTTGAAGTCATTTTCCACATCTAGGATGTTACCTCATACTAAAGTTGTGTTATTTGTAATGTAAAAGGCAAAATTTAAGTCATAGTGAGTCAGAATCAATACGTAGCTCATCATATTTGGATAAATGATGTCTCTAGCCCCAGAATTGAATGCTGTCACTTAACTAGTTGGTCTTGAAATACAATCTGCCCTGTGTCATGCTAATCTATGTGCTACTGAACCTCTCATTATGCCAGTAAAACCTGCCCAGCCTTAAACCTCAATGCTAACGTCATATCATCATTACATCTTAGTTGTCATAATACAGAAATGTTGTCATCATAGCAGTTACCTAATAGCTGGTCTTCAACAAACTTTTTGAATAAGAAACTCAGGACGTCACACAATTAATGAACTTTCTGTAACAACTTTTGTGGTAATTTGGGTGGAGATGTGCATTAGTCACTCATTTTTGTTGGGGTAAACAATAAGTTACTAGCGACAAAAGACCTATAAACCGCAGATTTTTCCTGTTTAGCTGTGCTGTTGAGGGAGTTTGCGTTATTGGGATGTAAGAATCAATGCTAACGTAGCTTACTTATATTTTCAAATCACCAGTTGTGCTAAAAAGGGTGTGTCTGCAGATTCAATGTGCGACTCCACCAAACATGCTTCTTCACTATATGGTTGAATTAGAAGAGGGCAGTGGCTCGGAGGCTAGAACAGGTTGGAGAAGACCTGTGTGGTTTGTACCTAACCCGTGTTGGTATTTCCTTTGTAACATTCGCTAACGCCTGCTAACAAACCGTGGTTTCTAGGAGGAGCTGTCAAACTTTTGCTGTTCATTAAAATGTACACAGAAGGATCTGTCTGCTGTGATAGTTAGATTGTTATTTGGGAATTTTGATCATCATGATATTGAGATAACAATGTGAGCTTGTCATTAAGACTGGTCTGAATCATGTGTGCGTTCTTGCCTATTTTTGGGGTGTTGACACATAGTCTGGGTCAGTAACATCAGCAAACCCATCCTAGACTATTTTTATCATAACATTTAATAGAATAATGATTTCAATTGCTGTTTGTCATTATTTGGTGGATTATCTGTTGTGGTTACGTTGAGATATTTACTTCTGTTTTAAGTTCACTGAGTCAGCACTAAATTCATTTCAGTGCTTCTGCACACATTTTTAAATATAACCTGCCCTGTGTTTATGTACAAATTTACCCATAATGCTTTATTGCTGAGCTTGCATAGTGTTTACCTGATTAAAAGCATGTATCTAAGTGGTTTCTTGCACGCAACATTTAGCTCTACACCCATGCTCATTTAATTCATGTACACACAGTAACTCTCTTAAGGGTTTCCACCTTTTTCAGTTGTATTGTTGTTGAATGGGTTGGGTTATTATGGTTTCCAAAATAATATTTTTTGAGTTTTTTATTTTTTCTAATGCTGTCCAAATGCTCAGAGCCAGTGCTTTTATTATCGTTGCTGCTCATGTATCTTTATTTAGTGGCGTAGAGAAAGAACGCAGTGTGATGATGTACACTAAAGACCTTTGCACGGTCAAATATCAGTACAGTTGCATGGACTTAAGCTTCAAAGATTCCTGAATGACAATTCTGTAAGCCCTTTCTTTTTATATAAAGACATGGTAGAAATCGTGGCCTTGTGTTTAGCACATTTGCTCTGAGTTTGTGTCTGGTTTGTTTCATTTTCCTGTACCATTTCTGATCATTTCCAATCCTTCTTGTCTTTCAGTGTTAAAAAATATTACCAACAATAACAACACATATTATTCTAATAATTATAATGGTAATTACAATTTTTGTAATGATTATAATAATGTGAATATTACAAGAATAAGTATATGCAAATAATAATTGTGTTTAAAATTATTATTATTATTATAATATAATTATATTTTTCATTAGGTTTATTAATTGTCTCATAAATCTAAAAACCTTGAAGACTGTATAATGCTTGATGTTTTGTTTTTATTACTGTCATTAGTGTTAATGATAATATTAAATAAATAATAATAAGCTGTCGTTCTTGTCATCATTAATCAGATTTATGTATTTGCCCTAATGATTACATCTAATAAAATGAACAACATGTAGAAAGTAAAAGGACAAAATGGCGGGGGGATTCAGTGCAAAACTATAAATAGAAATTAAATGACTGACAAAATGTCCCATCACTAATCACTTGCTGGATTGGTAAAAAAAAAAGTTTTAATAAGAGATATTATCATATGAATAGCATTGAGTATTTACCTGTCATCATTATCTGTGGTTCTTTGTGTGTCATCATCAACAATCCACCCTCATTCAGTACATAACCTAAAACCTGCTGAGCTTGTTGGAACACTTCAGGAACATCGAAGCAGTAAATCTACATGTAGGGTGCTCCTTGGTGCTATGTTCACAAACTGACAGGATGGAAGAAACATAGAAAAAACTATTAAAGCCAGTAGAAAAACAAGCCATGAGCTGTCTCCATTTCATTCTTAAGCAGTTGTATACGGTGTTTAAAAGTTTAGTGTTAATCACAAGTGTTTAGAGAGGACCACACACCATGAATGGCTAGAAGTGGTTGCCATGATTATGGTGGTTTAGTGGTTAAAGGTCTGGTTTAAGATGCAGTTTGTGAACCTGTAGAGCTACTGTTTTCCTCAGTCCTTACAGTAAGTCATCCTGGATTGTTATTGCTTCAGTGTTCAACAAAATATTGATTCGTATCTATTAATAATGATGCGTCTGATAAGAAATGCTCGCGATTGAAATGATGCACATATTTAAGTGTGTTTGATAATGCATTCATGGGTTTCTCCTCTCTCTGATTCAGCATGACCTCATCTTTCTAACTAAACTCATGATTTGCATGTGATTCTGGTTGTTTTTAATGTAGCGAGAAGGTCAGGGATAGTAATAGGTTCCATAGTTATTTATTGATGGCAGCAATAATGCTTCTTATAATAATGTAAATGCATTATGTTTTCTCAAACACTCAACACTTCTCTTTCTGTCTCTGTTTTTGCAGTCTCAGCAGGTCACACCCACACCAACATCTCAGGTCTCCTCAGCGAAACCTGCACAATATGAGGTAAAATCCTTTATTGTTTTCAATCTTTCTCTCATTTACTCTATTTATTCACGTTATTTTATTTATTTGTCTGATGCAAGGACTCATATTCCACAAAAAGGTTTATATTGCGCTCTACAACTTAATCGACCCATCACGTCTCCACTGGATGTAGATAGTCATCTGCTGTAGTTGTCTGCTTTTTCCTTTTTCCTGCTTTCCTTTTTCCTCTGTGAGGAACGCTGCTGTTTTTTTAAGAGGTGTGAAAAGTTGTCTGTCTATTCAAATACAACAAGTGTTTAATGCTGTGTCTTTAAGAATGTGGAAAGCTACTTTGTTGTCTGACCTCAAGTCTATATTAATAATATAACGAGTATATACATGATAGTAAGATTAAACCGTTTAAATTACAATATATGCATATATTGCAGTATGTGTAGTATGAATTAGCTTGAATTGATAGTATTTCCTCTACTGTGAAAAAATACAAATATCAGAAATATGCTCATGTTAAAAAAAAAATTCTCAATTCTCAAAAACTTCTCAATTATCAAAGTATTTTTAATGCTTATTTAATTTACTGCTCTCGTAGTCATAGAACATAATGGAAAATAATTGGTGTAAAGTTTTAGATAAAAAGGGAGAAAAAAAAAGACATTTTAGCAATAATATGTGATACAAGCTTTTTGTGCAAAAAAAAACAAAAAAAACTGAAGAAAAGAGGGTGTTGTGGGTGGTTGTCAAGATGCTTGATTTAACAACTAGCACCATTAAAATCTACGAGAGTACAGAAAAAAAAATCACAGCAACGTGATTAAAAGACAAAGAAGTCTTTATATACTCCTCTTGCATTTGTATGGGCTCTTAGAGGATTTTGTTGGTTGCTTATTGACTTTTCGATTGTTAACATAAATGTTCTTTCTATTTTCTCGTGGTTATTTGTTGCCTTTGGGACAGAGCATGTTGGGATATTTGGTTGTGGCAGGACATGGTGTCTCCCATGAGGAGTGTCTACCCTATGACTCACTTTCCTGAATCTAGTTACAGCTGGAGTTTGCTTTTGATTTGCTTCTTTTAACTGCTGTTTGTGTGATCGTTAATGGTACCAAAACTCCCTAATTAACAAGTTCTATATATGATAAAAATAAAGGCCATGTTCATGTTCCTATACAAATAAATATCTGTCCAGCAAAAGTGCTCTGCAAGTAGATGCCATTTTGGCACAGTTGTGAAAGACATGATCCCATTGCCTTTCTCTACAAGAATTGCTCTAAACATGATTGCCATTTTTCACATCTGCATTGTAGAAAGGATCTACGCAATCGTCTACAGCAGCTGTTGCTGTCAAACCTGGCACCACACCTGCAACCCCAGCAGCTCCTTCAGGAGCATCTGCTGCAGGAGCTGCAGGCGGTGGAGGCTTCACCACCACTCAGAAAGGACCTTCTCAAGTCACTCCACAGGTAGACACCATCCGTCTGCTGAATTTTATCGGACTATGGGCTTATCTACACCTTTCCTCACGCTGGGTTTCATTAGGGCCACACTCTACGCCTTTTAAAAAAAATGTCTTTGACTTTCTTTCCTAACTTGCTTTCAATCTTGGTTAACATTTTTGGTAAACATTAACACAACATTTTTGGGCTGTTTCCATTTCCAAAACATCTGGAAAACATCTGTAGGACCGTTTGTTGCTCAAATTTCTCTGTCTACTGGAGCTGGTGTTTTTGGGATTTGTTCTTTGGGTCTCAACGTTAAAGACATTCATGGCTTTTTGGGTTAAACATTGAGTTTAAACTTTCTCCTCTGCCATTTCGAAACTAATCCCCATCTGCATCTTGATTTGGTTTTGTCCATCCATCTCATCTCGTCTTCCACATATCCGCTGTATTCCGATCTTACTCCTGCATGCTGATTGCAGGCCACAGCCTCTAAACCCACACCTGCACCTACTGCTAAAGTCCCAACTGTGAGTTCTGGGACCGGACCGGCTGGAACAACAGGAGTGAAGCCCACAGACCCTCTGAAAGACAAGGCCCAGGTACATCAATGCACAGCATTCAGTGGCGTTTTGGCTTCTCTTGTCCATCTTCTTCTGAAAACAAGATTTCATCGACGTTCCAATTTTGTGATGTCATCTTCTGCATGCCAGTTATTGCTGCATTTACTTCAAGAATTCTCTTTTGATGGATAGTCCCACCTTAGCAATGTCTCATTCTCTCATCACCACTCTCATGGCATTCATCTTTCACACATTTGTGAGGAGTTGCATCATTGCACTTCTCAGAAGATAAGACACAGGTCTTATCTTTCTATGCTTTCACTTTCTGGGTTTGCTTTGGCTGCACAATTGCTCAGCTTCGTTTATGAACTTGGTGTTGATGCTCAAATATGTGGTGCATATGCTCCTGATAGAGTACAACCATTCCTTCATCCAAACCTGGACCTGCTAAGGTGGATCCGGCTGTTGGGAAGCCCTCAGCCCCGGCCGGTGCCCAAAAGCAGACAAGTGCTCAAAAGGTACTTTAATGGAATGACAAAGGATCATCTGGAATGCACCTAAATTACATCAGCGTTGTTATTTTACCCTCACATTCTCATGCTAAAGGAGCAAATGTGAGACATTTGTACTTAAAAAGAAAGTGTATCTTATTGTATTTTAAAAGGGCTTTTGGGGGAAATCCTTCAGGTTTTTTTGTATTTTTTTATAGTAACTGCTACCAACAAGTCTGAACACAACTTAAAACATTTCAAAACATAACTGCAAGATCTAAAGTCACTTTAGTTAGTCCATATAGCACATGTACACTGGCATGAAATGTTATTAAGGCTGTGAATCATCTGGAAAATATTGTGCTCTATTTTAAGCATTGTATTTGTATGCACAAGTAGTTGACACAAAATAAAACTTAAAAGATAAATATAAACCTAATAACAGTGTATATTAGGTCCTCTAAGTGGTCATGTCTTTTTACTATTTTTAATCACTAATTTTGCCTTTAGTTGTTCATTTTATGATTTTTGTGGTGTAAAAAATACTTTTTCTCATGTAGTCACTCAATTAAAAAAAAAATCATAAAACACCATATTATAAAATAATTGTGATTTTAAATAAAGTAAAAAACATACATGTTTGTGGGTAGTTTCACGTAATAAATACCCACAAACGTCTGAAAGATTAAGGTCATTTAAAAAAAAAATATTAGAAAGTATCATCTAGTGAATTCACAAGTCTAGGATCAGAAAAAAGGAAAAACTAATACTTTTATTCAGCATTTATACAATAAATTGATCAAAAGTGACAGTATCATGTCACAAAATCATGACATTGTCACACAAGTTCTTTTAATCTTTCTATTTATTAAAGAATCCTAAAAAAACAAGTTTAATAATTTCTGCAATGTTTCTAACTGTGAGGTTACTTGAGCAGTAAGTCAGCATATTAGAATTTTAAAGTCATGTGACACTGAAGACTGGAGCAATGGCTGCATAAAAGTGGATATAATTTGAAAATATAATAGAAAACCGTAATAAAGACATTTTTAAACATACTTCACAATTTTAAATGTAAATGCAGTTTTGAATATTTAACTGTATGTCTGATAAATGTAAGATTAAGAGGTTTCTTTCAAAAACATTTTAATAAACCCCGAAACTTTTGAATGGAGCTGTCCTGAATAATCCTAGGCATGATACATAGGAATGATTAAGTAGGGTAGTGCAGTCCAGAATATAATAAAAAGTTATTTGCTCTGTGCTGCAGGTGCAAGTGGAAGTGGGTCCTCCAGGAGCTAAAGTTAGTACGGAGGTGGGTTTATCTTTGTGGTTTCTGTTGTGTGATTATCAGAGGCTGTGAGTTTTAAAAACATCCCACTGAGTTTATTTTTATACATGTGTGTGTGTAGGATGTAGATCCGTTTGATGCCCTTTCTGGCACCTTACCATCATCACAACCTGTGGCTCCAAAAGTCCCAGTATTCACCGGACCAGAGATCAAAGAGGTATGAGTAGAGATATTTTAATGATGTGTAAACCTCAAGCAGTAATAGCATGTGTTTGTGAATGTTGATTATTTAACAGCCTGTGTATTTCTACAAGAGTGTGTGTGTGTGTGTGTGTGTGTGTGTGTGTTTTCTAATGGAGTGTATTGCATGTCTTAGCCAAATGTAAAACCAGAGAAAGGTGTTATCTGTGGTGAGAGAGATGACACATTGCCGCCCGGATACAGACGAGCAGACCTGGTCAGTTGGAGATCATACATATTCTTAACCCTTTCTTTTTTCTATCCCTTTCATCTTATGTAGTTGTTAAAGTTCATGACACGTTGTTTCAAACCTGGATGATTTATTTTCTTCCATGCAACACAAAATAAGGATTTTGTAGAATATGCTAATTGTTCTTTTACATGCAATTACAATCAATGGAGATCAATGCTTTTAAGCATCAAAATGGACAGAAATGCACTCAAAAGCATGATAAAATTAGTCTAAAGTAGGGATTGTGTGCCATATTACAGTTCTTCTAAAGCCATGCTGTCTTTTGGGGTGTACTGTTCCTTCAGACCATTATTCCTTCTCTCTCCTCACATTGCTTCTGTTTTGTTTCCTATAATGAAACCTGCCTTTTTTATTATAGCTTACTGATATTTGAAGGTCTTTTAAAGGCTTGTAATTCAAAGCATTGTTTTATGCATGTTTTCCAGTCACTATTTTAGTCAGCTTTCAGTCTAAGCATTGTTTATTTGTCTGTTCAGGAAAAGAAAACACCTGCTGGAGTTCCTGAAAAGCCTAAAGAAGTTCCCAAGGTAGGAGACCTGCCTAGTGTGTTCAGTGTTGTTTTCAGCCTATTTCTAATCATGTGACTCGCGTTCTTGTAGTTCACACACTTTTTTAAAGTCTCCAAGTGTTTGCTTGCCTGCTTCCCAACACCACATAAGCATTCTGCACCTTTCTCACTGCATTCTCCTTGACTTTCTGTCATTTTCACCGCATTAAAATTGCAGTTGTCTTGTGCACAGATAAAAGTTACATATATGTTTTTCTTACCTTCAATATAATGTTGATTAATTTGGATTATTTCAAGTGAGTATTAGCATAATAAACAGCCAAATCATGTTTTTATATGGGCAGTTGTTATATATATTAGGCCAGTTATGCATATACCCACATCAATCTGTAATACATATATGATTTATTAAGTTATTATAGAGCTACTTGGTTATTAAACTTCAAGTGTGTATATATATTTATATATATATATAGTTGTTTTTATTATTTTAAATTAACTGTAGTTTTTCTTTATCAGTAATAAAATTATGTTATTTTTTATTTTTTTTATAAAATATATATATATTTTTTTATATTCCTATTTTCCATGAATGTACAATAAAATGTGAACCTTTTAATAATCAGTATGAAAACATTTGCACACAATATACACATTTATTGATTATGGCCATACTTTATATTTACACTCACTTATGACTTGTTTGTGAGACATTTGACATCTCACTGATATTCACTCGTCTTACTATTATTTTTCATGTCTCTTTCTATCGTAATTTAGTGCCAAATATTTAGCTTGTTCTAAGGGTGTTGGCTAGCAAATAGAAGCAAGCACAAATCCATCACTCATTCACTTTCTGCACATTGTTGCCCAATCAACACATACAAGCACACTCATCTAACCTGTGCTGTGTTCTACTCAATACAAGTTTTATGTAAATACCCTTCGCCCACTATTCACTTCTCTGAATATTGTGATCGCCATCTTAGTATTTTGTACAATGTTTCCGATTGTTTTGCCCTGATTGTTCATAGAATGCTTCGCTTATTCAGCTGGTGGTTGTTTTATAAGTTACTGTGTAAAAGCAGTGTGTTATTAATGTGGAGCTCTTGGTATGCGGAGGGTGTGTCTGTAATTTTCCTGCCAGGGAGCATGCTGTTTGTTATTCGCCCAAAATTGAGTGTGTGGCTCCCTCTAATGTTTTTTTCTTGAATTACATTATTAGATATTTTTGTGCACAATTCAAATGATTTTCATTCATGTGTGATTGTTTAATGTCTTCTAAAAGCCTATAAGCACAGACGACGCACTGGACTCCCTCTCAGCTGGGTTTGTGTCTTCAGCTCCACCTGCTCCAAAGAAGCCAGATGTGGTGAGTATCTTGACAACAGTTTTTATGCACAGCCTTCCAATTAAAATGATTCCTTTGAAATGATTCTTTCAATCTTTATTTAAACATACTGTTTCATGTATAAAGAGTCATTTATTCTTATAAAAAAGAACCATTTATTATAAAAAATATAATAAAATTTTATATGGAAAATATTTGATATTTTTTAAAATAAAACATTTATTTCTAAATTAAAAACAATTATTGCAATTAATTTAGTTAAAAACATTTTTAAATGAGAAATATTTTCTGCATATACCCTTTTGCGGCCTACTTTAAAAATCCCTGGCTTAAGACATATTAGACTGTTCAGTTGTGTGTACACAGTCATGCAACGATTTGTTTCTGTGTATGATATTTTTTCGAATTTTTCAGAAAACTGAAACGGTAGGAGCAGTCGATGTTCGTTCTGCAGGCATCTCCAACTACGCTCCCCCTCCACCCTCTCAGGTAACAGCATTTTAATACACTGCAAGGTTATTTAACCCTTTTCAAAAAACTAAATGTCTCTCTCTTTTTGAGCAGAAACAACCGGCAACATCTCAGCCTGCTACTGTAACCAAATCACCTGCTCCACCAGCTGACAAGAAAGCCAGGATCGAGACCCCTGCACAACCAGCTAAACCAAAGACAGATGAGGTCAGTTAACAACTCTCTTCAACTTGATACTGTAATGAAATAATATTCATTACATATTTTAAGGATTTAGTTTCACAGACAGGGCTTAGACTAAGCCAGGATTAGGCCATTGTTCAATTAGGACATTTAAGGCACTGACATGTTTTAAGATCAGTCAGTGCAAGTTTTTGTCTAGGACTAGGTTTAAGCCTTGTCTGTGAAACCAGGGGTTAATGTTTTTGAACAGTCAACCTTTTTGTTAATAATAAAAGGTGTCCATTTTCTCTTTCAGTCGGACATGTCACTGGACGCTCTCGGTGCTTTGGGCGACACACTGGGTGCTCCGGAACCACCCAAAAAATTACCTGAACTCAAACCTGGGCAGATAGTTGATGTAATACTTCTGTTTATTCTTTATTCTTTTAGAATCCATAATTTTATTTTAGATTTTTTAAGTTACATGGGAAATGAAGTGCTTATATGGTTTTCTATATGCTTTTACAAATATTTTTTACATGTTTCTGAGCAGGAGAAGAAACAGACATCAGAGAAGGGAGTTCGTGTTGGAGAGAGAGATGACACGCTCCCACCAAATTACAGATTCTCAGAGGAAGAGCTCAAGAAATATCCTCCTCCTGAGAAAGAGGTCAGATCTGAATACAATATGCAAAAATCAAATGATTGTCTTCTGTTAGTGTTCGTCCTTATTTAATAATTTCTATTGAGAATTTTGACTTTTGTGAGCAAAAATTAGTTGATGTAATAATGGTGTGTTGTGATTGGCTGCTGTCACTGGATGCTGTGTTTTGATTGGTGGATGTCTTTCTCAGCCCTCAATAAACAGAGATGATGCACTGGACTTTCTTTCTGAAGGTTTCACAGAGCCCACAGCAGCACCGGTGGTTAAGGCCCCTGTTCCTCCTTCAAAGGTAATAATTTTATAATAATTCTGATTAAAATGAGATATTCATACAGTTGTTTGACCACTAATTATTTAATCAGGAAACAAAGAAACCTGCTGGGGTTCCTGAGAAAACTAAAGATGTTCCCAAGGTAGGGCAGTCATGGAGACCTTTTGCTGTTTTTATTTTGAGATAATGACTGCTGACTCTACATTATATTAATTTGGCTACTTACCAAATGAATACCTGGACATGAAATATTGATTATTTGGGATAAGAACGTGATACATTTGGGGAAATTATCAATAGTACAGTATAGCGTACATACAGTAGAATGTAAATAATTTTGTGTCAAAGTTTCTCTTGCACAGATTAAGATATTTTCCGTCTTTCTAATCTTCTTTTAGCCTAAAGTGGATGAACTATCAGCACTGGATGCTCTGGCAGGTGATTTTGTGGCTCTGGCACAGTCTGCGCCTAAGGTTGGTTTATTGCTTGAATCTTATCTGTGCTATTTTTGCACTATTTCCTGTATTTGTTTTCACTCATTTTTCTGTTCTATTCTATTCCTGCAGGTTTCTTCGAGTGCTCCTAAAACTGTCCCGCCAGGCCCACCACAGGCAGATGAGGTATTGCAAATACTGGACAAAAAATATATTCACAGAAGTCACACAAATACATGAAATTGGTCATATTAAGCATACCAATAATATTTTTTGTTTTTTGAATATGAATTGAATATGAACCAATGATCATCTTTTTGGACCCTTCAGATTTTTAATATCGCACTCTTTTTTTCCACCCTGCTCTCTCATATGCGTAGGACGCTTTCAGCGCTCTGGGTGACACACTGGGTAAACCAGAGCCTCCCAAAAAAGAACCTGAACTCAAACCCAAGGACATCGTTCATGTAATAATCCTATACTTATGTCTTTAATTTTCGAATGTAAATGTTGTATATATATAGTCTTGATGGTTTTTTGGGGTTTTTTTTGATAATAATGAATGTTTTTTGAGCAGGAGAAGGATGTGACATCAAAAAAGGGAGTTCGTGTTGGAGAGAGAGATGACACGCTCCCACCAAATTACAGATTCTCAGAAGAAGAGCTCAAGAAATATCCTCCTCCTGAGAAAGAGGTAATAACACTGTCATAGTCTTGAACATAATGTGACACTGATTGTCTTTCAGAAAGTCTTATGGATGTGTGTGATGATTGGCCATTGTTGCTGGGTCCTGTGATTTGATTGGTGGATGTTTTTTTTGTGTCACAGCCCTCCTTAGACGATACTGAAGCTCTGGATATTCTGTCTGGCGGTTTTACAACCCCTTCTACGACATCGGCTGTCAAGACCTCCGCTTGCCCTCCCTCCAAGTCTCCTGCTAAGGTGAAATTCATGGATATCCATATTGGAAATAATAATCATCATAAATAAAATCTGTTCAATATGTATTGTTTATCCAACACAGCAATGAGAATAAATGTCTGTACACTACTGTTTAAAAATTTGGGGTAGTAATGTTTTTTTCTTTTTTAAAGAAGTCTCTTATACAGTACACACCAAGGTTATATTTATTATATGATAATACAGCAAATATAGTTATATTGCAAAATAATATTACAATTGTACATATATATTTTACACTTTTAATGTGTTCCAGTGGTGGCAAAAAAACATTTTTATAATTATCATCATGTTGTAAATGGTGTACTTAATAGTTTTTTTGTTGTTGTTGGAAATTTATTTCAAGATTCTTAATGAATAGAAAGTTCAAAGATAAGCATTTATTTAAAATATAAATATTTTGTGACATTATAAATGCTGTACAAATACAAATACAGTTTTCATCAATTAAATGCATCCTGGCTGAATTAAAGTATGATTTTCTTTAAAAAAAACATTCTTACTGACCCCAATCTTTTGAATGGAAGTATATGTTTAATCTCAATATCATCTCCATGTTCATTTAAACCTCTGTTGTCTCTTTTCTCACTCTGTTCTTTAGCCTCAGCTTGCAGGTGATTTTGTCGCTCCTTCTTCTGCATCTAAAGTTCAATCGGCTGTCTCGGCCCCCCCACCTGCTGACAGACAAGTAAATCTAATTTATCTATATTAAAAAATACTATGCATTTTCACACTTTCCTTCTATACTGACCTTTCTTCTGCTGTTTTTTTAAGTTGTCAGCAGGTACCACATCAGCGTTGGATGCCCTCTCAGACACTTTAACAGGCATTAAAGGAGCCCCTGAGCCTGCCCCTGTCCCGCCTAAAAACGTCGTTAAGGTACCACCCCTTTTAGTGACTATTAGTAACCATGTTTTACCCATATATTGAAATGAAAGTATACAATGTGAGAAGATCCACCAAACCGTGTGCTTCCTGCCACTCTAAATATCCATCCAAAAAACTGACTGTTAATTTTAAACAAGTGTCTTAATTGTTTGTTTGGCAAATAAGCTAATTTCACATGCGAATATTTACATATGTTTACATACGCTGCTTAAAGGCACAGCAGCAAAATCAGTTTAACTCTACATGAAGGTGAAACTATGACAGTGCTGGATTCTGAACTTCTCACCATCTTTCTTCCCACCACAGGAAAAGAATGTAGTGGAGGAAAAAATAAGTAAACCAGGTGAGAGAGACGACACACTTCCACCCGAATATCGCTTCACAGAGGAAGACCGCAAGGTGACTTTTCCTTCTCAATCAACTTACCGTACCAGTAGAATTCATTTAGAAATAATTACAAATAAATATACAACAAATTTTCCACTTATTCTTCGTTCTTCATTGCAGGCATTTGAAGCAGCAAAGCAGAAAGATGTCAAACCAAAGCAGGTACTTTTTAAATACAGATTTATATATACCATTTTACGATTTATTCATAACTACAATAAACATTTCTGCATTTTTGATCATTAAGAATCATTGTAGACATTTGACTGTCTGTCTGTTCATCTCTCAGACATCAATCGATGACACAACGGCCCTTGACATGTTGTCTAGCGATTTTTCTGCAGCACCGCCCATGAAACCCTCAGCACCTGACGCCCAACGCTTCACCCCTGAACCACAACCACCTACATTTAAAGTACCACAAATAAACCTGTTAAAGTAACATCTCTCTAAATTCTTTTACACAAATTCTGTATTTAATTTTTTATCTGTGTTTATTTACAGGCATCAGGTCCAGTTTTAGACAAACTGGCGGAAAAAGTGATTCCCAACCTGACTGACCCTAAAGCCAAAGACAGCAAACCAAAGGTAAAAACCACATTTGACTAACATTTGAATAAAAGAGGGAAGGGAGATAGTAAAAAGTAGGATAAATCTGTGCATGCTGATTCTGAAAGAGCACCAGGTTTTCCCCCCAGACCCTTCATACTGGTTCAAACCAGTTTATATAAGGGGTCTCTATCTGATTACAGGCAAAGGGTGCAAAAGCAAAGTCTAAACCAAAGGTAGGTTGTATTTGGAAATGAAATGCATGAATCTGGTTCTTATACTGTAGCTTTGACTCATGAACGGCAGCATGGAGAAACACAAACTCGAACGAAAAATCCCATTCAGTCACCATTCCATCAGCTGAATCACAAGCACTTGGCTGTTTATATTCATATTCACTGTAAACCCGGCAGAAACTTTGCATTGTTTAAGCACTGAGGCTGGTCTGTTACTGAAACGCTTTGCATTCACAGCATACACAATTCATTATTACTCATAGTGTACACGTGGTGGTGCTCTGCCACAAAGCAACTTTCCTATTTTTTCAACCACATGCTTGCATGAAAGGATTTTATACTGGGTGTGCATACTTAAAATTCTGGTTTTGTGTCCCAGAAACAGTCAGTAGAAGATTCATCAGCCACAGAGAAGCTGCCCGGTAAACCGAGCTCAGATGTTGTGCCATCGTCTTCCACAAAGAGCGGAAACAGATAGATCACACGTCAGTATATTTACAAACCTCTTGAAGTTAAATTATGTTTTTAATATAGATGTATATTAACATTTAAAAGTATGGAGTCAGTATGATTATTAAGAAATTTAGTATTGTGCAGTAAATTGAATAGAAAGTCATTAATAATGTTATTAAGATTTATATATATGTATATATATATATTATTGTATTATTTTTATGTTTTTATTTTATGCACTTTTTATTTTTCAGATTTATGGTGCATCTCCTCATCCCTCACACAAGTAACCATTAAAGGGAGCTGCTCGGACAAGAAATATATTTTATGGTGGACATGGAATGAAATTAAAAAAAATTATAACTGCACAGAGACACTTAAACATGTATTATTTAGAGTCCCCCTTTCTCCTTTAATCCTAAAGCCAAAGCAAAAATAAATATAACAATCTTTTATCTCCTTGTGAATGATAGATGTATTTACAAATAGGATGTTTACATCAAGTGCATGTATTGTTCTATTTTCAGTCATCTGATATAATTTGTGATTATAATTTTTCCCACAGTAAAACAAAATATTATGCCATATACATTTTTTTTTTTATCTTTACTGGGGGTCTCTCTTCAGTCTTCCTGTTCACAAAAAGATGACCGTCTGTTGCTGTTTGAGGATCTACTGAGACACTAGTGTACAGAAATGCCATAGGTTATGAGTTCATCGTTTACAGTACAGGAATTGCAGTAGATGGCCGTGATTTAAATGCTGTTGAATGTCTGTATAATGAAATAAGTCAAAAAAGGTTTGTATGGGAGGTGATTTTCTTTGTAGTTTGTTTCCTGAAGTGCACTTACAAGAATGCTCTCGAATAACTGTAAAATAATATTGCAAACACTAAATGCCCCATGTGCCTGTTTTATCACATAAGCCTTTGAAAATAATTTGGACAACTTAATGTTGCAATGTTGAAGTGTTTCCCACTTGATTTTAGAGATTATTTTAGCTTAAACTCAAGGTTTTAAATGTATTTTCAGAACCACTAGTAAGTTGACAGGTCTTGCGTTGGATGTGGTGGGCAAAGTCAGAATCTTTCACTTTTAGTTTAACTCAGTTGTATTGATTTAAGGGCAACCGCAACATTGCCGTTTTGCTTAACATCATGGCTCACTCTTTGATGCTTTAAAATGTTCAAGTAGCTTTCATAGCTGATGATAGAAACTGAAAATATGACCTTCAAACCCAACAGTGTCTTTCATATTTTTGGAATGTTGAACAGATGCAGATGGGTTTTCCTAGAGCGTTTTAAGATGTACTAGTCATTGTGAAAGGATGTTTTTTTCAAGAAGGGATTTTTACTCTTAAAAAAAAATTAAAACAACTTGTTTTGTTAGTTTGGATTGTTTTGTTCCTAAAATCTTTATGCAAATAAAGATGCAATGATGATAGGGGCTCGGGGATATTATTTTATGCGTGTGTGTTTACAATAAAATGTCAATTCAGAGCATTCAAACGGATTAGTCCATCTTTATGTACAAGATCAAGCCAGCAAATTGAAATATTTGTTTAAGTACTCTGTTTTGGTTACAAAGAAACAAAGAGAAGTATAAAATGATCTAAAATCAATGTTCTGAACATCTGAAAGATTAAATTTAAAAGCTCTGTAGAAGGAATAGTAACCATTACTGGATTTTCTTGTGTCTTACTGAAACTATAATGGTGTGTTAAGCAGTTCAGAATGATCAGCAGGTGTGTCTTGAGGTCTGAAAATAAAAAAAGAATTGAGATTGTGGAACAAAAACTGAACTGTTCCTCAAAGATTTTTATTGTCCAACAAAAACAAAAAATAAAAAAATTGGCCAAAGCACAAGACTACTTACTGTATTATGCAAGTGTGGTGACAGTGACGGTTCCAGTCTGGAAAAAAAAAACAAAAAAAACATTAAGATTTGTTCTTAAATTTGTTCAGTACTGCATTCAAAAAAGTGGCAAAAAACAACATTCTTTAACAACTGCAGTGTTTGAAAATAACTCTTAGAATTTGGTTAGATACTTGATCTCCAGGTATATAGCTGTATACTTGCTAGAATCTGTGTTTTTATTGTTATACAGTAAAGGGGCGGTAGTATACATTCTGTACTGAATTTCCAAAAAAAATACAAAAACACAAAACTGAAGAAGAAACCGAAGCAACAGAGGCTTCCACGAGTAATCTAACACCATCATCAGACATAAAACAGCATCAAACTGTAACGTTATGAAATAAAATGTCACAGATGAAGAAGTAATAATGACTGTCAGGCTTTGAGGTGTTGATCGACTCCATCTATGTGATTATCATTCCGAATCCAATTTATAGTCTTTTCCAGCTTTTTGTTCAAAATGCTGTTTATTTCTTTATTTTGTATTTATGAAACTTACCCGCATTCAAGTGATTAAGAAAAATAATGCATGAAGCTAGAATAAAATATTTTTGTTTACAAGCATATACCCTGTTCTTTCTTTTGGTGTTCTTTTTGCTTATTGAGAGGAAATGAATTAAAGATATCTTTAACCAGTATTGGATTTATTGAGTCCTTATTGGTACTAGAAGTGGTTGTTGGGCAGTTTCGCATAGCCAGCAGATCTGGGTCTGAAAATGAGGAATTGAAATCCAATCTTAATCAACCCAAAAGTAGTGAAAGCAGTTTCTATGAACATGAGAGTGAATTGGATTATGCATTTATGTGATTCAAATATAAATATGGACATATGTAAATGTAAAACTAATTAAGTGTCCTCCCACAGGGCCAGACACAATTTTCTTTTGATTAGCATTAGCAGGATCACATTTTCACCAATAGGTGCTTTCCACTGCAGGTAATATATATCTTATTCTCATAAATCAATCATATTCACATATTTACATATTTTCTTGTGTGTTTGCCTTTAGGAATAGTTTAATTGTGTAATTAAAAAAAAAAGTATAGTAGTAGTTGTTGTTAATTGATTGTATTCAAGGCATAAATTAATAGTAATTAATAGTAATTTTTGCTGAGTAAAATATCTCTGAAGTATATTCCCATTCATATTCACAATGTTGAGCACTCCAGGGTGACTATGGACATGAAATTATCCAGCCCTGGGTTCCCGTTTCACAGAAATATATATAGGAGGGAAAACAAAGCCCAAATTACCTTAATCATCAACACAATGAGAAAAAACAAATATATTTATGATGTGCAGCAAAAGATAATTGAGCTTCACCAATTGGTGAAGTGGCTTTAAGAAAAGAACTAGAGCAGTGAAAATTACCATTTCCACCATCAGGGAAATAATTAGGAATTTCCAATCAACATAAAATGTTACGAAGCTGCCTGGAAGAGGACGTGTATCTATTTCATCCTAATACACGGCGAGGAGTAGAGTATGAGTGGCTAAAGACTCTTTAAGGACCACAGCTGGAGAATTGCAGAAAATAGTTCAGTCTCTGGGTCAGAAAACCTTTAAAAAAAATAGTCAAAGAGCCCCTACATCAGCACATGTTGTTTGGGAGGGTTTAAGATAAATTCTCCTCGCTCATCCAAAAACAATGTCCAGCATGTTTAGTTGTCAGACAGGACTGGAACTACAAATGGGACTGGCTTCTATGATCAGATGAAATTAAAAAATGAACTTTTTCAACCTGATCTCACGGCAATTCGTACATATTTTACGAGGTGGCTAATTCGTGCATATTCGTATGACCTCACTCTTACGAATTCATACGATTTCTTTTAAATCGTACGCATTTTACGAGTTGCCAATTCGTATGAATTTGTACGAATGACCTAAACCTAACGCCGTCCCTAAACCTACCCGTCACGGGGTTTTAGACAAATCGTACGAGTGAGGTTGTACGAATTAGCATGATTTTGGCACCTTTTACGAATATGTACGAATTGGTCGTGAGACTGTGTTGGCTTTTTAGCAGCAATCACTCAAGATGGGTTTGGTGTACACAGGGATAAAAAGTACTCCATGTGTACAATGAAATATACTGCTGTATTTTTGATGTTGTGGGTCTATATTTCTG
>JAUMHE010000032.1:806779-853362 GCA_032359235.1 Enteromius mattozi | reverse complement strand
TATATATCTTTTATTTTTATATTTTACGACAGTGACGGCAAGGGTAGCGATTTTATGGCAGAAATGTAGCCATGGCAGCCTATTTTGGCGCAAACTGTAGTAGAATAGAAGGGACGTTAAATGTTAACAACGCTAAAAACCAGGACTTTTTCAGTTTGTTTTCCCACTAATGTTCGGTCTTTCACTCTTACGATGCACGCAGGAGAATTACAACAGCTTAATTTAGAAGCGAGAATCCCTCCACCTGCGTTCAGTCAGTGAAATAAACAGATCCCGTAAGAGCAGGTAAGATGACGCGAGTTTGTTGACGAGAATTTGTCGCTTCGCAGAATGGTGTGACACAGTTCGCAGTTCACAGTTAGCACTTCAAAAACAGTTCGTAAAAGTTTCAGTAAACAATCGATCATGTAGTATTGTGCAGCAAAGACATTAAGTCGACTCACCTGTTGCAGACGTCAGTGTTTGTAGAGGAACAGTCTGTCCTTTCTGATGATGGTGATACCGCCTCTTAAATACGCTGTCGGGCGTTTTCCGCATACTTTCAAATTCATGATGAGAGATTAACAAGTCACTATTTTGACCACTACCCCCGGCTCATAACGTAGACGTCTGACTAAAGTATGCATCCCCATCTCTCTAAACTGCCTGTAGCTAATATTGAACTTTTTGGGAAATGGATAGTCAAAGTGGAAGGTGTTTATTTACCGCAGTACTTGTCTCTGTGCACGTCTTCTTTTTGTGCATTGAGATTTTACTTGAGAAATTATCTGGTTTTATACACAGATAGTTAGCTTATACACTTTATAACCCATCCCTAAAAGGAAAAAATATGCATTTATACTATATATATATATATATATATATATATATATATATATATATATACATAGTGGACCACTATGTATATATGTATATATGTTACACACACATCATTTTTGATCATGGAAATAAATTTGATAATGGAAATAAATCCTTGGATATTTTTATAGTAATATAATATCATGCTCACAAAATTGAAAAGACACTTGGTTGTGGTCTGCAACTAACATGGCACAAATTTATTGGCACACAGAAATGTTATTTCTTAATATTCTGTCAAAATGCATTGAAGAAATATCTAAAATGAACTGAAACATGATGTAGCATTTATTAAAATAAGACTTTTATGCTCAGGATGTGTGTCACTGTATGTGATGTAATTTAACTGATTGTGTTTGTGTGTCATTTACAGTGTGACAGTTTCTCATAAAAACACTCCCTTTTTTCAAATTTTCTTAAAATCATCTGCGATTTTGCAGTCCAGGCAACATAAACTGAATTCAGTGTTCACATGCCCTGAAATCAGATACAATACATCATTCTTCTCAAGTACAAACCACATTCATTAACCCAAACAATGAGAAAAACATACTGTACATACACCTGTCAATTTGAAAAGACTAAAACCTAAAGTAGCGTAAGCTTATTATAGTAAACAGAAGATATATCTGATATGCACTAACTTGACACAGTTTAACTCTGATATATATCAGAAACAAATGTAAATCTCTTGATAAATGAAAACTAGAAAAGGAGTGTTTTGTCAAATGCAAACAGCTGACAGTTACATATAACATATTTTGCATTCTCAAATGTGCATTTTCATATCAAGTATGAATATTACAATCAACATTTGGCAAATTGCATAATTTCCATATGCGTATAGCTTCTGAAAGATTCACATTAAAGTGCTGGGTATGATCTCTCTTATAGGGGTGTTTCCATTGGTAATATAAATAGCATTGAGTGAACATTTACAGTAATCAGTCCTTATCTGTATAGCTTTTGTTAATGTTTCTCAACCCCAGAACTTGGGAATGGGCCAGTTTTGCCATCTAACTAATAGGTGTATACGAAGATACAGCACCAGCATTGAAAATAAAAGGGCACACTTGGGGTTTTTCTCATGTAAAAGATCTCTGAGGTCGTCTGTGGGGATGACGAACAGAGATGATTTTGCATGAGATGCCAAGTGCTAGTTGGATGAAAAAACTCGGCCCCTTGATGCACCCTTCAGACTGAAGTTGAGAACGACTGCATTTAAAGAGGAGAGTTTGAAGGAGAGTTTGGAATCAGCTGATATGCAGTTAAATCTAAAATTGAATATCTTTTCCGTGATGTGTGGAGGGGGGTAATACTGTATATTTTTCTTGTCCATAATCCTTTAGGGACAAATTTGCATGCATATTACATGCAAAGGGATGTTAGAATATAAAAGACAATGATATATGAAACCGCACAGATCATGTGCTTGATTTTGCTTTATAGATTATATAGACAAAGAATGGAAAAACAATGAACAGAAAGCAAATAAAACAATAAAAATGGTAAAGAAGGTAAATATCACATGTAAATGATGAATATAAATAATCTCATATGTACTACAACTAGTTAATTCTCTAAATAACAGCCGTAGAATCGGCCTTGCGACATGAAATGTTTTGTTCTTGGTCTAAATTATACTGTACAATACTTAAACCACTTAATCAACATAAGAATAAGCACTAATACTAATAAGAAAAATTTCTACATGATCATAAAGAATTCGTACAGAAGAAGTACTGGTGGATGGAATGATAGTATACTATTTTTAGCATCAAGCTGTGACGGTGTATGTGTTTATGTGTTTATATGGTCTGTGTGTTCGCAGTGCTGCAGTGCATTGCAGTGTCATGCCATCCCTTGCAGTCCACCATCAAGTCCCAACAGGTCCCATTGGCTCTTCATAAAGGTGAAGTGGCTCAGTAGTTCTCGTCCGTGATGTATCCATTGTGCAAAACCTAGAGGAACGGTACTACAACGCTCCTCTCTAGTTCCATCTCGTTTGTCTCTAAAGAATGAGCACGTCTTTATGTTAAACTCTCCCTCTTTCTCTGCCTCACACCACCGTGCTGACAGACGGGTCGGACAAGTTGAGTTGGCCCGTAATGTCTGTGGGTGGGTATTGCTGTAGAAAGAGAGACAAGGTAGAAAACACACAGGATAGAGAGCATTAGTGCGACTGTTACCTTTCCTCTTCCCCAAAAGCCCAGAACGGAATTTCTTTCTTTACCCCAAGGCAGCACGTAGCATGCAAATTCAAAACAAGTACTCAACCATTGAATGTTTCAGATGTCATTGGACTAAATTTTGCCTTCAGGGCAGGACTCGAAAACATCTTAAAGGCTATGTTTTACAATTGAATGCAACACTTAAAAATTCTGTTACATCCAAGGAGATTTTAAAAAATTTAAATGGTGTGGGACAAGTGTTCTTCCAGCTATCTTGCTGCCTTAGGTGGTATTTAGAATTATATTCAAAGAAGAGGAAGCAGGTTCTCTGCTAAGAGATGGTTTTTAGGTCACCTAATAACCTATGTGTTATATAAGCATTATTGGGTCAAAAGTCAAAATGTATTTGGACACTTGCGACACATTTAAAAATATATGACTGTCATTGCATTATATAATGAAATATAAACCAATCGGCATCTGCAAACAAGTGATGTTAACCAATGACCTTTTTTTCCGAGCTATATTTGAGGTTGCTTTTAACCCAGTTGGCTCAATGTTGTTTCTAGTGGATATATGATATCAGATCCCCTCACGTTCACTCTGGCGCCCTAGCAGAGTAAACATAGCTGTAGTTCATAACATTAACTGTAAATATTGGTTCCATTTTTGACTTTTTAACCAGAAAGTATCCAGAAACACTTCTTTTAGAACTGTATTAAAACCTAACAACCAAAGAATTTCTCCTAAACTATGTTAATGGACACAAATACCAGTTGTTTTGTTGTCCAATGCAATGACGTTACTACATTTTTAAACTTGGCTCAAATGTTCACATACTTTATTATATTTAATTCTCATTCAGTTGCAGTTCCTGTTTCCTCATCTCAAGCTTAGATGTGTTAGAAGGGCAACAAGCTGTTTTCTCACATGGGCATCTGCAGTGCCGGGTTGGCAAAACACTCAGTGACATGCAGGTGCCCAGTCAGAAGGCAATTAACACAACAAAACTGTTTTCTTTTTTTTTGCGCTTTCAGTTTTTGTAAGCTATAAAATGTCTCTCAGTGAGGCTTGCCATGTTGCAACGGCAAGGACATTTTTATTAAAACAAAGAGTTTTGATCTGACAAGGAATATTGTATTATTTATGCATTATTGTCATTATCAAGTTCTGTTCCTTGCTGTGGCAAACTGTGAAATTGAGGCACAGAGAGCTTTTTTGGTAAAGCTGACAAACATTTTTTTTTTTGGTGATGTGCTCATCAAGACTGATATGTATATACCTAAGGAATACATTTTCAAAAAGCTAAATACATATACTGATGGAAAAGCAGCAGCAAAGAGTTTAAAATTATTCTAAATTTTAAGAGATTAGCAAAAACCAAGGACACATGCAATGTTTGGTTTCAAAATAATTTCAAAATAAAATTTCTTATAAACAATTTATACATATTAATTATGCATTTATCATTTACCATACTAATTATAGCATGTGTCCTCTTTTATAGCTTACTGTTTTTTTATTCCTATGCCATTGCCAATAAATAAGCTTATAAACTCAATATATGATGCAACAACTCTAAAAGCCAAAGCTTAAGGCAAAAGTTCTCATGGTTAAGATCATCATCATCATATTGCAGAATAGATGTATTCAGCAATACTTCTGATGACACCGAGAGTTTTTTTTTTGTCTTCCTCTGTGTTGCATCAAGAATGCCCTTAGCACGCCTTAGAGAGCATGAGAGAGTTCTTGTTATGTTCACTTAGAAGGCTTGCTGTTGGCACTTCCAAATCAAGCCCACAGTGCCCCCTGGTGAGAGACAGTGAATCAGCAAAAGAGACAAAAAGTGTGTGTATCATCACTACCACAAAAAAATGCAACTACTTCTACTAAGGCAACCAAAACACAGTCTCTACTTCTACGACAGATATATTGCATGCTTGCAGAGGAAGAGAGAGGCTGTGTAGCATGTACATCATGTGGGGGACGTCGACAGTTATAAATCCATATACATCCACTTATATAGAAAGAGAGGCGACACTGATATCAATAAATAAAAGGATGGTTAAACACTGTGGATGGCTACTATTGTTTTTCTCTTTTCACCTGGATCGTTGTGCCTTTTCTTCACCTTTCACCACCCCAACACTTTCCCCGTGTTCTTAAACATTTTAAAAGGAATATAGCAAACCCATAACATAGCAAATAGTGCTGAAAATGGAGGGAAACAACTAATAATCGTGTATTTTGTAGTTTTGTATTTAATAAGTTGTGGTGCCATAGCAACTCATATTAATGTTAATCAAAATCAACAGTTATAAAATTTGTGGGACTGATCTGTTTATGTTTATGTAAATAAAAGTATATTTGTAGTATATATAGCTTATACACTGACGTCACCGATAGTTCCTGGAACTATTTTAGACCCTATTCTGAAGTAGGAGCTAATTTAGTTCCTCTAAACGGAGTTCCTAGAACTAAAATCTTTCCTAGTTCCTACGGTTGCGAACATGCCAAAAAGTGGGTAGTACCACAATTAGTTAGGGTACTATGAAGTAGTTCCTGCGGTGCAAAAGGCATGGTAGCACAGTAATTTTATCATATATAATATTAATAATTACGTAAAGATTAATGATATATTAATCTTTTTTTTTTGTTAATGCTATATTCCAAGTCTTCCAAAGCCACAAAATGTTGTAGGAGGATCAGATTAAAATTTTAATAGTTCTCAAATTTAATTCATATTATTGCATGACAGGTTTATTCCACTGATATCAAATGTAATTTGTTCTTGCATGCTTTATTACTTCTTTATAAGACTTTGAATATAGCACATAAATTATTACTTTTATGGTAATTTATTATGTTTTTTTACAGCTTGTGAGTCCTTGGTCTTTGTCTGCTATTACTGAATGGAGAAAAGCATCTTGGACAAATCTCCTTTTGTGTTTCACGGCAGAAAGAAGATCATACAGATTTGGTACAACATGAGGGTGAGTAAATGATGACAGAATTTTCATATTCGAATTCCCATTCCTTGAAATAAACTTTGTTAGGACCTTAAACAAAATAGTTGTACAAAAGAAAATCATTGTTAATTGATGATTCCAAAGTCTGAAAAGGAAGTTCCGCTGTTTAAAAAAAAAATGAGTTAGTCCGCATGGTATCGGTTGCTCTGATCAAACACCACAACACCAAAGCATGCCGTCGGGGAAACAAACATTGCAAGATTTGACTGTTCATATCAATAACATCAGGCAGGTTTGGGGACGAGAAACACACAAATAGGCACAACACATCCCACCAAAAAGAGGCATACACGTCAACCCGCACTAACACACACTCCACATCCAGAGGTTGCAATAGGGAGAGAAGCAGCCCAGAAACATCAGGCATTGTGCAGCGCCCCCTCCTCTTGGAACAGCTCTTAGATTAGAACCTTTTCCCTGATCACTGGGTCCTAAAACTTTTCAGCTTAACTCTTAAAGATGGGCTGAGCTATTAAGTCCTAACTGAGAGATGGGGTCTGGATGGTGACTCGATGACTGACTGACAGACACGTGGCCGTGGCCGAGATGCCAGGAATGGAGGAGTAACCAAAGAGAAATGCGGCTCTCTTGGTTTCAGACATGACATGTCGTTTAAGACAGAAGAAAGTAGATACAGAGAGAGGAGCGGAAGAATAGGACGAGAGAAAGACAGACGCAGAAAGAGGAAGAGAGACCGGCCGAGTAAAAAGAGATGCCATTCCTTAACCTCCTTACCGTGTCTTTGGAGGACCTACGTCTCTTGATGCTGGAGGCCAGGGTGGTACTGATGGACCTAAAAGAGGGTTTCTTTTTTGGGTCGCTGTCTGCTCTACCACTTTTCCTATCCTAAAATAAATATACGTAGAACAATTATTCATGTTCTCTGGCTGGTTTTCAACTGCCAAAACCACATCCCTTCGTTCCCGTTGATAAGCTATCTTAAACCCAATGATCTATAAGTGTGAATGGAAGTCAGACTTGTTTGATGCAAAGAGACTAAGAATTGGTTGTAACAGATGCAACATATTTGGTTGCATGAAGTGGCAGCACTTTCAAATTCCCAAATGATCTTCCTTGGCATCTGTTTCATAAATACTTCTTAACACTTTGTGGTTTTAGGCACAGAAGAAGATGGGACCTTTTTGCCCCCTTCCCTCCCACTGTCCAACAAAGGTGCCCCACACGGCTACTCTCTGGCCTCTACAAATGGTACGTAGGTATAGCACAAGACTGGGTGTGTTTGTGTAAGAAAAGGTCGAATTAAGGTATTCTTACATCCTGAGTCTCTACAGAGGAAGAGGGCTGCATTGGGGAGGAAAAAAGAAAAATAAATGAATATTTATCCACTTGCTTTAAAGATCATATGACTTTAAGATCCATAAGCAAAAGCAGAAGGCAGCAAAATGGGTTTGCTGAGGAAATAATGACATCAAAGCCAAGCAGTCTGTAATATCACAAAACAAAACAACACTCTTATAGGGAAGTAGAGCAACCAATAAAATGCCAAAAGAGCACGGGATATGAAGTAATACTGATCAATACATGAATACTTATAAGAACCCTCTTTGAGCGTTATACTTTTTGTAGGGTATAACGGAAATCCACACCACACATACAGTACGTAATGTACTATAGGGTGTCAGGGAGTTGGGTTAAATGTGGTGTGAATTTCATTTAAACTCATGCAGAGGGTAGTAGGAGCACGGGGTGTGAATAAGTAAGCAAAATGTGGACAAGCATACAATTGACTTTGGCTGATGGAAAACTCTCAGGATCATCTTCACATTTGTTGCAGTCCTTTAAAATTTCCAGAAAATCATGTGACCCCTACAAATGAAAAAGTCTACCATTTTGGGACTTACCACATGTCTTTGCAACTTTACTAAACACACTCTTGTTTGTCCTGCATCAATTTTATGCTTTTAACAAAGAAAAAAATATTGATAAGCCCTATTTGGCTGTGGTCAGAGCACTGTCAGTGCACTGAGCATGCTGGACCTATGTTAATTACCGGCACAGTGAGATACGTAACTGGCTGCAAGCTTTGACATAGAATCTCATGAGAGCACATTCACGCTTCATTTAGTTTTGCATCATCCTTTTTTCAGTATTTCCATTTGTTTTCTCATTTTCCTGAAGGCAGTGCACTTCTGAATGGGCTCTGCTCCAGAAGACAACCATTAACCATTGTAATGTGGGCAGCTTGTTTTTGACATCTCTGTGCTTTTGAGATGACAGTGGAACAACCCAGTGGACAAAATTGCAAATTGGGCAGATTATTCAGAAGTGCAGTGTGTGTGCAGTGTGCAGTTCCCTTTATGAAGGTGCAGTACACACAAGTGCAAATGGGGTGTTTGAATATGGACATTCATATAGGAGTACTCACATAAAACATTTATAATTATACTCAAGCTTGCAAAGATATCACCATCAAAAACTTGTGTAAATTCCTATACAGAAAGGAAAAGCTGACAAAAACATGAAATGCCACAATGAATGATCCATACAAACTAATATTTATTGATAAATTTATATTTAAATCAACCCCTCAATTATATCTGGCATGGGTCTTCTATACTCCATATTTAAAGTGTTTCTGTGTATGCTTGACCTTTCTGCATAAGAGCCTACGTGCAAAAACATACAGAGACAATTTACGTGTGAGGCAGATGACAGACATTGACAGTAAACTGACCTGCTCACAAAGACAAGCGACTGTGATCTTACCTTTCACTGCTACTGCTGTTTATTATATTGCAGCAGTTCTGACCTTTTGTCATTTTGAACAAAGAAGCAGCTTGAGGCTCTCACAGCCTCACTGTACCTCTACCCATCTCCCACCCCACTGGCCCACCCCTCACCAAACATCACAGTCCCACTGGGAAGACCTCCCAGGACTTCTCACTAGAAAACATTGGTATTAAAGGACACACAGGTGAGGTGCTCGGTGAAGACATTTCAATTGGACTGTGTTAGACTGTAGTATAGATGTGCTGGAAAGGGCTTTAACTCTTAACTCTTGCACTGTTTTTAAGTTATACATTTTTAAGTTATGTAAGACTCATCACAGTTTGAGATTGGGGCTAACATCTATTTCTAATGACACCAATTAGCAGACTTATTTTATTAGCTTCCTGTTCTCTTTAGCATATCTTGATGATATATGGTGTACCTAATCAACATTAAGTTTTTTTATCGCAAACATTAATTTGGCAGCCTACATCATCTTCAGGTATTTCTATTTCATCTAACTGTTATACACTAAGTGGTTTAAAGCATTTAAGTGGTTCATGCCATGAAAGCAGCTTCATATTCTGATGAATAACTAAGCATATCAGATGTTTTAAATATACTGATTCGCGTAGCAAGGATGGCGTGGCAACAAGATGGATCAGCTTGTTTTACATACTAAAGATGGAGTCCCAGCCGCCCCCACAGCTTGACTCCCTGAGCTCTCCTTATTGTCCTGTTGGGACAGACAAGAAGAAGGAGGCTGATTGAACCAGAGCAGCCCAGACAATTCCAGGCCCTTTTAGATGCCCAAGAACACGCAATGGAGATCATCCACCTTTGGTCGCCACACCAAGCAGTGCAACCAAAGATCTGTTTTCAGTAAAGGTAGGAATGAAAAACCTAGGAACTAAAGCCCTAGTACAAAAAGTGGTTCTTATGTAAAAGTCAGTTGGGAGGTCATTCCCTCATGTTCACCCTTCTTTATACCTTTTGTGTTGTAGGAGAGAGTTACCTTACCTGCAGGTTCTTCCTCCAAACATTGACGGCCGCAAAGGCTAGCTGCATCTGCTTCCTGCGGGCGTCTTTATGGCGCTTATATGCAATCTCAATGAAGATGAGGAAGATCCCGGCTGCAATGCCTCCAGCAACTAGCATGAAGACACCTGTGAATGAGAGGGATGAATGAAACTGTCAGACGATTAACGCAGAGACAGCATTTTTCGAATCAACCGACTGAGGAGCTGGAGGGGGTGGAGCCTCTGTGTGATGGAATCCTACATGTATTGCCCAAATATTTGGGGCCTGCTGCTGAAAACCATGCAAAATGGATGGATGTTAAAGGTTAATGAGTTTGTTACAAATGTGAACACCAACACAGGTGAGCATAAAACGACAACTAAAAGCATTGGACAAAAAAAGGCCCCAATACCTTACCTACTGTACCTTTTTTGTCCAATCTCTTTTAGGTTTCTCTGTACCTGAAATGGACCATACCTGCCATATTCTCAAAGGTGAGTGTGGCTGGGGCATTGCTCCTTGAGTCACACTCCTGGTATCTCACCCAGGTTTTATCTAGGTCCTCCATGAAGCCGTTCTCATGGGAACTGCAAGGGGTGGTGGAGAGCAGGAAGAGAAGTTCAAAAGTTAATAAGTTGTTTTTGGTAGAAAGTACCGATAAATCCCACAAATTCACCACAACCACCAGCACATACACACAAACACATATATGATCAAGCACACAGACAACAGAGCAGGAATGAAAGAGGGGAAATACACAGAGAGAGATGAGTAAGTGTCCAATGGTGAGATTTTATACAACATAAAACTATACAGAAGCGTACGATATGCTGCTTCGGCTGGGACAGACCTGAGAATAGCCAGGGACACATTCTGTTTCCAGGGGCTGTCCTTGCGCATGCCTATGCCAAAGCCCGAACGGAAAAACAGCTCTCCCGTGGTCACCAGGTCGCACTTCTGCGAGGCTTCAAACTCCAGCACCGCAGAGTCCCAGATGAAAGCATGCAGCTTGCTGTTGGGGCAGGGGGAAGGGAGGAGGACGGGAAGGGTGGGGGGTTACGGTGCAACAATACAGTGAGAAACAACACACTCGTGGCACCCGACCCCACCCACCCCTCTTGTGCGACTTGTGTTACCAGAAATCTAGACTGCCACCTCATAGGCAAATGAAATCCAATGCCGGACGAGTGGAGCTTTGTCCCCCATTGGATTCCCTCAATGACGTTTTTGCTGAAAACCTGAAAAAGGTGTTCTTTAGCTCAATGTTAATATATGTTATGTGTGGCACATAGCTGGGCCTCTCCTGTGTGGGGTTATGGACCAGGGTCGCAGGTTAGTGCAGTAAGTGCTGGCACTGATTTATATACCTGAGACCTGCAGGCCCAGGACCCTCAAGACTGACTGACTGATTGACTAGCCATAAGGCCAGACCTGCTGGTGTCTACCCAGCAGGGACTCACTTGTCCCGAACAGCCTGGATGGCTTCAGCGGCGCTTTCATAGTTGTGCTTCTCCATGTGGCGGTACATGGTGCTCAGCTCAACTTGTCGCCGGAAGTAAATATCCACCGAACTTTGCTTCACTGTGGCATAGATGAACTTGTCTGATGGGTTTCTCAGCTGTAAAAAGAAATGCAAACTCACTATGCATTTTGAAAACCTTTACTTTGGTTGTTCAAGGTGTCAGAGAAGCATACCCTTGGGTCATTGATGCCGGTGATGCGCTCCTCAGGCCGGTCCAACACCAGGAAGGCAGCCAGATTGGCAGTATAGGATGCTACTATAATCATAGCAAAGCCAGCCCACACCATTCCTAAGATTCTCGCTGAAAAACTACGTGGGGCACCTGGACAACATTCGTTAAGTACAGTAGTAGTCAAACATACTGTATGTCAAGTAAAACTTATTTATTTTAATATCATAATAAAAACTAAGTTTTACTTTCACATCACCTTCTCCAATTCCAGAGTTTAACAAAACGCCCCAGGAAAACCACATAGCTGAAGATAAGGTGAGGGCATCCTCCTCTTCTTCTTCACTGTTTACTTTAAACCTTCCGAATGGGCTGGAAAAACCAATTAAAACAGTGAAAATGTTCAGAACTAGAATAGGCAGAAAACCCATATAAGTAGACTTCAAATAAATAAGTGCTCAAGCAGCATTGGCCAGATTACAGAGACCATAGAGAGAACTATAACAGATGTGAAGCAAGGCAAAGAGATAGAGAGCAGACAGGAAAAGAAAGAACGAGAGGGTAACGTGAACAGGCTCACAGAGTACAGCCACCCAACCTCCCCCACCTCCATGGTGACAATGACAATGAAATGTGTTCAGCACTCTCATGTACTGTGGAGACATCCTGAAACAAAGGTGTTACATGATCCCAATGAGTGAAACAAACTATCTAAAATAGCATACAGCATGTGCATACAGCCACCCAATGGACATACACAGAACAGGTAGCCACACTCTTAAATCGGTGTCTTCTTGTACCTGAACCGGTCTAGTAGGTAAAGCATCACCGCCACCACATGCACCGATAGACCCACCAGTAGCCACAGTGTGCTCTGGAATGGCTGCATGAATGAGTCCAGTGTACTGCGAGGTATTTCCTGAAACACATTGCATGGTCACTAACATAAATGCACATTTCAATTCCAGCTCTGGTAGGTACTAGCAATGCTGTCATGAGGCTACTTTAGCAAGTGGTGACTTTTTTCAAAAAGGCTGTACTAATGATCTGTAACTAAAGTATAAATAGAATGTAGTTTTAGTAGTGTAATCGTACCTTTTTAACAAGTATAGTCAGTCCCTGGTATTTAAAAGGCTTGGAGAATTCTATGTACTGGGCTCGTTCATTGTTGATCGTCAAGGGTGCAACAATCATATCAGCAAGGCCACCCAGGAGCTCGCCCATCATACCGTTCCATTCCTTCTTGTTACTGTTATTTACCTATATCACCAAAAAATAAGTAGAAAGATATCTTCTGACAACCATCTTGCCTGTACCTGGCACAAAGTTAAAGTGTGCTTACCCTTTCTTGTGTTCCGAATTTCCCATCTGCCACCAGGTGTACTTCATAGGTGAAGTTCATGGTCATTGCCAATTTGATCAAAAGGTCAATGCAAAATCCGTAGCAACACTGGGGAACAATTGGGCGTCCTGTAACCAAACCAGAAAGAGTGAAATTTCATTCCGTCTGAAAGAATTAAAAGGTCAATATTTAGAATGCCCATCACTCTCAATTCACTCGCCCCAATGCTAAAATCACTCAATCATTCAGAGATTGTTTTTCTCTTTTAGATGGTGTTTGCTCTGAGGTCTGATCAATTGCTTATCCATAAATTCCGCTTCCACTCTGCTATTCAGCCAGTCATAGATTTTTTTTGCAGATGATAACGGAATAAAATAGTAAAAAGCTATGTGAATTAATTTTCAGTTCATCTATGGTACTGGCTGAATTGAAGTAGCCACAACTCTTGTGGTCGGAATGGATGTATTTTTGCATCCATTTTGATCTCAAGACAGATGCAACAGCCAGATGGGAGCATCAAGATCTAAAAGGAGTACAATCTTTCCATATTGACTTTGACACTTTACCTGTAGATAATATAGGCTGCGACACAAGGCACATATACAGCTGTCAGCTGTCACTATATGCAAAGCGGAACGCTACGACGGAAGTCCAAGCGACACACACACACAAAAACACATGCATACATTTTGCATTGAGCAAAAATAGTCACACACACAACGTAAAACACACATACCACAGACACACTTGCTACATTCATACATATATAAATACCTGCTGCATATATATGTATGTATGTATGTATGTATCTCCAGACGGCGGATGTAGAAACGCACAGTGACATAAACGTCCCTGATGTGTTACCTGGGATGGTCTCATTCGGTCCAGTGCAGATCACCTTTTTAATTAAGACTCCATTAGGTGTGAACTCTTCCTTGCAGGTCCCGTCCAGCATAGTTGGCTTCACATACACAAAGGGTTCCTGATGAATGGTCACTATCTGCAATAGATTAATGGGATTTTGTTCAGCTTTCCTATGTGTCATCAATCACTTTGAGGTCATTTCTGATTCATGATCATAAATTATTAGCAAGTTTTGCATGGATGTAATGAACCTTGTACCTTTAAACGAGTAGACATCTGGAATCCTCTCGGTCTTTCTGTTTCACCTCCAGGCCAAATAATCTTCCTCTGTTTATTCATCACCACCTGACGAAGCAGATAAATAACAGGCATGTAGTCATAATCATAATTTTTGTTCAAACCTCTAATCTAAAATAATTTGCATAGATTCCAAAAGTGCCATTACAGGGTTGGTTTGGAATGCAATTATGGGAATACTATGACTTAGTGTTGGCTTTAAAACTCTGTATATTTTTGTCAAATTTATTTTTGCATGGCTCACACAGGAACTAATGCAATATTCAGGACCATTGTCATGAAATTATAAATTAAACACTCTAAAAGAAAAGACTAGTACTTGTGTTCCATTGTAAATGCCGACTTGAATCAGTCTGCTCTTCTGGTAGTTGAGAATGCTGTAATGAGCGTATTTTCTGTCACCGTCATCATTGAACTCAACACGTCCAGTTAGGCCCTCTGGGTACTTGGAAGACATCAGTACCCTGTGGAGCACAGCCAGTTCTGACCTGTGAGTAACTTTTTGTATGTGAATGTGATGCATGAAAAATATGCATAGATGAAATATCATGTGTTGTGACAGTGCTTTAGATCACAGTCTGTGGTTGTCAAAATCCATCAAAGAATGACACGGATGCCCCCTCAAGCACAATGTCATGGGAAATAATAAATCACACAAAATCAAATTAAATGGGTCAGCTGCATGCATGCATGATCTTTAGTGATACTGACCTTTTAAAGAGTGGCCCGGTCTTCCAGATGTTGGTATTGCCCACGCAGCCCCTTGGAGGTTCTGTGATGTTCTCTTTCTCAAATAGCTCTTGGATGGATTGGGCTACAACAGCAACGGCGTCACTGATGTGCGCCGACTCATTCTTGCCATTGATGAGCTGGAGGCCAATCAGCCCTATGTGTTGACGTTAAAAATGAAGCAGTGAGCTGTTCACCCATGACATTTAGGAGCCCTTTCCAACACAAAAAAACCCATAGGGTCACCCTTTGAGCCAGCATGGGTAAATTACTCTTAAATCAGATGTCAAGTCATGTTTTGTCAGATATTTTTCCACTGGTAGTAGTCAAACGTAATGTAAAATCAATGTTTTGTTCTTTACAGGCATGTTACTTGAGGAATTTTGCCCAGAATGCAAGCTTTGACCCTTGAGGTTGGATTTACTAAGCCCACTAGCGCCATCTCCACACAAACTGTGGTATGTACTGTCCAGATGTGAGACACTAACACACACTGATTGATGAAATATATCAGATTTATACTTCATACATAAATCCAACTTCAGCTGAGTTTTTGTTGTTATTGGAGCAGGGTTTGAAAGATCCAGTTCTGTAAGAGATCTCCAAAAGATTACTGTGAAGACTCCATAAGTGTTGTAAATGAGGACAAAGACAAGAAAAACACTGGCAGGGTAAAAGGTGAGCAAGTGTATTGGGAGCGACAACGACAATAGTGTAAACTTTTAAAATTTGTGACTTGTGAAGTGCCTGGGACATAAAAGGCCATTTATAGCTTACCAATACCAGAAACACGTCAAAGGGAGGGTTGAAAAAAACACCCTTTTTAAATTCACAAAAGCCATACTATTAATATAATAACATAATATAATAAAACCACACTCTATGAGTTAACATGTAAAAAAAGAATAAAAAACTTCTTCAAGACAAAGACATTTTTGTTAACTTCTTAATTACACCTTTAGAGGTCAAGGTTAAGTTCAGTATTGTAATTAATCTTGCCAGCGAATCAAAGAACGCAACCATTATTGTGTAATATAAAGTGACTCGTTTAAAACCTTTAAACACATAAAGTGCTTAAATGTTTAAACGGTTAGTTTATGCACACACACACTAACATCCACTACTCGCTTCATCAATAAAACTTTTCTAGTCAAGTTTAACTGACTAGACTGCGTAAAATGGCTTCTTTTCCTCTGCCTGTCTCCGTTGTTCTAAGGTGGGTTTACGTACCATCAGGGGCCTCGCTCAAAGCTTTACCGGACATCTCACGCTCCCCGACCAGCCATACATAGCCTGAGCCTGTCATGTTGAGGAAGCGTGCTGTTTTGTACACGGCGGCTGCATCTTCCTCGCTAAAGGCAGGCAGACAGACAGGTTTACAACCGCTGACAGAAATACGAGAAGCTTACTGAAGTATGAAATTGTTTTGTAAACCCATTGCTTTGACTTTTCAGTATTATTTATTTCACAGTGTTTTAAGGTCTGTCCTGCTGAAAAGACCAACTGGTTAGTGCTAGTTTTGTGGTGGTCGACCACCATAGCAGGTACTGTAGATACTGCAAAAGCGGTTGCTAAGTCTCGCTCGTTAAGCTAATTATTTTCCAGGTTCAGTGCATGTAAGGCTCAGTCAAAACCTAGAATAGAATTGAACTTAGAATATTCCAATTAAAACACTACATATGTTGGTTTATTTGGCAGGGTGAAATTAATAATAAATATAATTATGCGTTAGCAAAGTGCAGACGTTTTGGTGTGCTGCTGGAATAACATCATGCAGTAAACCTCTTACCTGGCAGAGAGAATGATCACTCGGGCCTCCAGCTCTTTGGCCTCCAGAAGCAGGGCAGTTAAGTTAGTCTCTTGGTTGAATTGAAGCACTTTCTCGGCCTGAGATTGGGGTACACAATCAGTCAAAGAGGCTATTTACTTCTGTAACTGAACCATGCTGCCTCATTTAGCACTTTTGGTTGTTTGGTTGTTTCTGTTTTTTTTTTTTTCTTTTCTTTTTTAGGGCTGAAAAGGGGGAAAATTATAGAGTTCCAAGGAAACTGCTTCAAAATGAAAAATAAAAGGATAAAAAAGCTTGAAAAACAAAAACAAAATTTTTTTTGGCATTGTCGCATGCAAACTGAGGGTTATCAAGGCTTCAGAGAAGGACGTGCATGTTAGAGGTTTCGGGGAGTGAGACCGATGCAACCGGAAACTAAAACCAGGTGGAAAGGGGAGTGACAGGTGAGAGGAAGTCATTTCCCCAAAGAAAAAGAGTCGAGAAAAAAAGAGCAACAGGGGGATGCTGCAATAGGAAGTAGAATCTGAGTGTTGTGTCCCAAACTATCGGATCTCCACAAAGAATGGGCTTGCTTTTTTAAAATTCTGAATCATGCATCATCCTTTATTAAAAAGGAAAAAATGGTAATGAAAGAAGCGGAGCGTTTTTATTTTTTTCTGAAACGGAAATAATAATCGTTCAAAAGAAATCCATTCTTCATTTAAATCATAAAAAAAGGGAAAAGTAACGTCTCAACGTAACAAGAAACACGTGCTACCAAGAGAAGGGCATTTCTGGGTTGACCGGTGATTGGTTGGGCTGGTTCTAGTAGCTACGTTTAGAGATTTTGGAGGGCGGCGTGCACTGACCATGCAAATATACCTTAGGTCCTCTCTTGTTGTCATAGGACAGTTGGTCTTGGTTTTCATAGTTCCTTTTTTTATTCTGATGAGTAATGTGCACAGAGAAAATATGCAGACACAGAAGAATATTATAAACAGTTGAAAATGGTGGGCAGTAAAGCAACCAACAAACTTTTACTTTTCTGCTCCAAATTTGAATCCCTAACTCTGGGACTTGCAAAAAACATCATAGACCATCTGGTATAAAATTGCAGACCTGCACAAAGCTAGCAAAGCGCGACAACATTACAAAGTACAGATACCAAGTGGTGCTTTTCCATCAATCCTGATCGGCTACCTGCAGCGGCGCGTGAACGCGTTCTTGAATTATTGATGTAACATTACTCAAATCCAATAAAAATGACAGACTACTGTGATGGGCTGCCAAGTTAACAAATCGCTCGATAATATTGCAGATATTGTTGAGTGCTGAAGCACACTAAGAAGACCTTTTCTCCTGCACCATCTTCTGCTGTGTTTTTGAGGGCAGTGGCCTCGGGGGAAACCCTGGCTCAAACGGTGCCATTTTGCAGTGATATAAATAAACCTTCCTCTGCATAGACACACAACACTGTCCTAAAACTGCGATCAACTGGACGCACACTCTCATGCGTTACTCGTTTCAGGCGGTTGAAATTATGCGTGACCTATATGCGCGTTGTGGCATTTGCTCATTATGGCACCTCAAAGGAAATTAAAAAGGTGAGTACACACTGGCCTTTCCTGAGCACCTCTTAAACCAAACTCATGCTGCTGCCATGAACCCCCGCTGTGCATTCGCTGGAAATAGCTCATTATATCTGACACTCTTGTAAACTGATAGTAGAAGGAATATGAAAATGATCCTTGGCGCATAGTGCATAAAAATAGACTCTGAGTAAATAATGTGAAATTTTAGCACTGTTATTCAGACATGCAGCATTAGCCGATCTTTCTTGTCTTATTTATATGCTTTTATAAATATGCATTATTTATATGTCATGTCGGTCTTGCTTTCATTACTATTTTAAATAGTAATATGAATTTACTCAGTGTGAACTGGTGTTGCTAAAACTATTTGATTAACGTTGTCCAGTAACTCATGCTGTGTAAGTGATAAAAGCATAATGGCAGTAATTTCAGAATAAGTTATTACATTTTCAAAAAAGATAACTAGAGTTACATAAGATTATGAGAACAAATGGGAACAAAATTGCTCAAAAATACCCTGAAAGCAGGAGCTACTATTTTCAAACATAAATTAGAAATCGTCAGACATAAGATAAAAGTACACTATCTGAAAAAAAATTACCTTTAGTCTGTCTCTGTGATCAAAGATACACTTTTATGCCTTCTCCCTCTAAAAGGTATCAGGTATAAAGATGTTTCCTTTAGGGTACGGTCCTAGTGACAAAGTGCTGTAACAATTTTTGGTCTTTTTTTTTTCTGAAAGTGCAGAGAGCCTGATGTTGTGAATTAATCAATGTTGCACTTCAGATAATAAGATAGAAAGCCTGATATATATTACACAAGCACCTCAAAATGACTGCCAGGTTTATGATTCAGTATGCAATTTAAAACTTTAATAGCAGTGCTTAAAAGGACAAATAAAGCTGTCTTTACTTTCAGAGGCTTGAAAGTAAATGAAGAGTCTTGTGCAAATTCTTGCAATGTTTAAAAATCTGGAATAATGTTTTTTTCTTTTCTTAACGCTAGGTGGTTAAAACATTCAGAATTGTCTGCGGTCATTAACAAAGGGATGTCAGTATGTTAAAAATGTGCGAAACAAAAAATGTGATTTTAATTAAACCAAAAAAATGTAATTAAATTTAATTTCACATTGCAATAAATCAGAAAGCAGAAGTGTTTCATGCATGATAAACAGCAATGACTCATTTGAACTAATGACTCATCTACAAGATGTGATAAAAACCTAAGACAAAGCAAATTTATTTATTTAGCACATCTGTGCTTCACATGGGCGTTTTAAAAAACTATAGAGGTAAAGACAAATGCAAGTGAAGTTTAAAGTCATTTTAGAACACAAAAATTAAACACAATTAGAACACAATTACAAAATAATATGTTCCCATTCAAACTAGTTTAAAAAGTATATTTTAAAATCCTCTTCCAATATATACACAATGCACAAAAGGTTTTTACAAATGATCTGTGGCAGAAAACACCTATTCACATGGTCACATGGCAAGTCACACATTCCACTGATATTTTTATACACACATATATATATATATACACACACATACATATAATACTTAAATAAATGGAGAAATTATCTATGTATGTGTCATATGTGCGTTTTTTACTTGGCCGTGTCTTATTTTCACAGGAAGTTATGATGGCTTACTGGTGACCTCTTGAAAAAATAATACTGAGAAGAAGAAGAAGAGCAGCTATTTGGAATTTCAACAGTTTTCCAGCAGCGAAAGCTTCTCTGTGGGTATGTAGCTCAATTCGCACCATACCTAAATAGTTTCACTGTTAATAATCTCTCGCAGCAATGAGGGCAACAATAATTACCTCAGTGCTGAGCAGGGGGGACGTGGGCTGGTGATTTAGCTTTCATCCCCAAGGAAACTGAGCAGAACCTCTGCAAGAGCAAAATTCCCACAATGCACCACTGTATTTATGAAGCAATCGCAGTTCTAAAGCACCTCAAGAGACACTGACGATAGACTCGCCAATTGGAAGGATCATATCTATGGCTCAAGGCTACAAAAATACCAGTGTATAAACATAGCATAAATATGTTAAAAAAGTCACTGATGCTTTGCAACGCCCCAGGTTAAGGTTTTCATTTTGCTCCTGTTGTGGATAGACAGGAGTTTCTGACTGTGGTAGAAAGCAACATGAAATGAGCAAATAACGCACGTTAAGTCAAATCAGACCACATTAGACATGGCTGACGCCTTTGGTTTTAGAATGTTAGCCAACATTTACAACATGGCATGAGAGATGTGATCACATGACAAAAAAGTAAAACAGTTACGTACATAGAAGACTTTTGCGATTGATACACACACGCTTGCATACAAGCACGCACTGGGAATCCTGGAACTGGGAATAGCTTACCTTAGTCTCTCTCTCCTCCAGAAGAGTTTCTAGTCTTTTCTGTGCTGCTCTGCCTTCATGGTCGTCGCTGACGATTAGAATGATGTGATTCCAGCGGAACTCCCGCATCATGTCAAACCACACATGTGCCTGGTGGGAATAGGGTGGCACTGTGCGAAGAAATGAGAGATGGATGCTCTGGAAGAAGGGTACAGAGAAAAGAAGTTAGGAGACTAAGTTTAAAATGACATTTCTTTTATTTGAGTGAAATAATTAAGCTGTTTCTTCAACTACAGGTGATTTTTATATATTTTTATTTATAAAAAAATATTTTGATAGATGGGTAAAAAGAAAAAGAAGAAAGTTGGGACACATTTTAAAAAAGTAGTTTTTTTAATCACTTTATTTCACAATTGAAAATATTTTCATGGAATTATGAGTACTATTATAAGTATATAGTGTGTAAGTGCGTAATGTATAGTGCGTCATTTGGGAATGCTTTGAACAATCAGTTGATTTGTTGAATCTTTTGTTCACTGAATCAGTCATAAAAAGACAAATAGAATAGCTAAAAATCCTAACAAAACACGATCTGTAAATACACTTGAATATTTTTTTCATTTGGGTCTTTTCCAATCCATCTGCACTTTTGTAATTTTTATGTTAACAAATTAAACTAGTCATAGTATGGAAAATTATTCAGTCCCCATACTTGAATAAGCACTCATCAATACCCAAAATAATTAATACTGAATCTGAATAATTATATTTCTCTCTCATTGCAGCCCACCTTGTCTGAGTAAATAGACATCCTGGTGGTAAGCCCTACTACAGGTATTCGGTAAAACCCTGCAGTGTAGGAGACCGGAGTCGGCGTCAGATGGTCATTGGACTGTGGTGGATGGCTCACCAGGATGGCGTACACCTGCGAATAAGATCACAGAACTGGTTTAAATGCAAACTGGTAAATGCTATGACTCAAGGATCTGGCCTCGCTTTGTCAATAAATCAATCACAGTCAGTCAGATTGACAATTTGATTGATTGATGATGAAGGATGTTTGGTTGGACTCAAGGGAGCACAAGAGACAAAGAGGAATCTGGCATATATAAACATGTTTTTGTTTTTCAAAAAATATGCTGTATTATAAAGGAAAAACAACAATGGAGAAAAACATTATGTGTTTCCAGAGAGACCCTCCGGCATCAGCTCCATCTGTCACAGAATGTCTTCAGAGTGGGCAGAGACATCACTGTGCCAAAGGCGCTAAGACTGAGAGATACAGCAGTTTCGCAAGGAAGAATCTCACACAACCAAGAAATTAATTCAGCAATTATCCTGACATCCTGCTAACTAGTTACACAACCTTACGGCCCAAATTTGTTGAAGGTATGTACATAATTAAGCACTAGACACCCATTAGGTTGACCAGAGAGGCTGGTGTGAATATTTAGTGAGAGTACGAACAAAGGAGCACCATGAACAGGACGGTAGAGAGAGATTCATGTTCAAACCAGTTTTTGTTCAGTGCAGTATCCAGGCATGAGATAGACTCCTACCTCAGCACTGTTGTAATGACATCACTAGCCCAGAGAGCACTTAAAGCAAAACCGCGTAATGTCATTTGTGCGTGTGCGGGCTTTTAATGAAACAAAGCATCAGGCAGAATTACTCCCACGAGTGTGACAGTAGTTATTCAGTAGTGTAAATGTCTCTCGTTTACACTTCATGTAGGGTATTGCTACTGCAGTAACATCATAGTTTCTCCTCTTACACGTCTCAGGCTATAACATGGCATAAAAAAACTTAGAACTGAGTGGTAATCGTTTTTTAAGAGCAGATCTATCTATCTACCAAATTATAGCATTACTAAATTACCCTGGCTACATTATTTTATACCAGCAAATGTAATTTTTATGAGTAGAAAATGAAATTGTGGCTGCACATTTCCATTCTTTACACTGTATTTGTAGTAAACATTAGTATTTGTATGGTGTATATATCATGAAAGTTAGCTGTATGTCTCAAGCATACAGTAGCTTCCTCTCCCAAACACATTTTGCAGTTCGCAGATACCGATGCCATGCTGGCCCTTCCACCCCCATCTTTATTTTTGTCAAGCACAGTAATACTCTGTGAAGATAGAAACGGTTTGCATTGAAAATCATTGATTTTTCATGCGTCACCTAGTTTGTTTTGCAGCTGCTGCCCTCGGCCAGCATCGTCATCTCACTCATTCCCGACATCAAAGCTCTGTGGGGTCAGCTACAGTACGTTAACCTTTCCTCCCACCATGAGTCCATCGACCTGCTTGGATCATCATCTGACAGGCTGTGCTGTTTAGACATCTAAACGAATTAGGCAGTTTCAATATACTGCCACAATCCAAACCAAGTTCAACTGTCCAAGTCGGTCTCCACAGGTCAGTGCCTATACTGTAAAACTGTTTTGTTGGCTAACCTAAAAAGAATTTGCTTCGTGTTGTACCATCCAATTTAATGGGTTTTATTCAAGTCAAAAACTATATTGAATGTGAGTCATTCAAGAATACCACATTAGGTTACATTTTAAGGCCAGAATATGTAAAAATGGTTCCTTTTATTTCCAGCATTTTTTAAATTACATTCACCCTCACTATCTATGTATATATAAAGAATGTATATATAAAGAATATAAGTATATGGCATGTGTGTGTGTGTGTGTGTGTGTGTGTGTGTGCGTGCGTGTGTGTTTGTAGAGAGAGAGAGAGAGAATTCAGATGCAAAAGCCTCTAAGTGTCATTTGAAATGAGCATTTTACTCAGGCCCTTTTCCAGTAATTTCACTTTAATGGCAATAAATAGGTTGTTTTTATTGCTATTAAAGTGAAATAACTGAACATTAACATAAGAGCCTGAGAAAAATGCTAATTTTAGAAGAAAATTTCAGACAGCACTTATGAAATGTATTATATATTAAATAGTAGCACTTCTATTTATATATTTATATAAAAATGAATTAAAAAAAAAAGATTTATTATGACTAAATCAACTAAATGCATAAAGAATCTAAACAAAATGTTTAAGGATAAATAGGGCATTTATTGTTTTACAGTGCAATAAATGTTTAGAAATTTAGTTGGCATCAGTATATCTGTAGATCTTTCTACTAAATATATTTGCATATTTAAAGAAACACTTTTCAATAACCTAAATAATGGTACTTGTAATGGATAATATCATGCATCAAAACACTGCCTCATGAAAGCGAAATAAATTAATTCAGTCTGAGTGGTGCATATTGCATTAACATGTTTACCCCTCAAGCAACTTTTAAGCCATTTTATTTAATACTGGATCTCGCCACATGAAAATGCCACAGTGCAACACTGATACTGAAAATCCCACCTGACTGGAAATGAGATCCTCACACACAGACAGCGCCATCTGAATCGCGTTAGCTTTGTGAGTGACAGAGATGGCGGTCAACTTGAATTTATCCCTTCCGTACACCTGGTTCGCCTGAGTGACCGCATCCTTGAACACCTGCTCGTATCTCTTCTGGCTCAGGACTGCTCCGATGTTCACAATCTTGGGCTCGCAGCCGCCCCGCACGCAGGAGCAGGAGAATAACGCGGCCAGCAGAAGCAGACGCATCGTGTGAACGGCCAGAAGAGCGCACGGAGAGCCCCAGTGTCCTCCCTTCCTAGTGCTGCCGAAGGCTCTCGTTTGAGCTGTTCTCTTGTTAAGAATGAAAGCAATGTCCAGGGTGGCAGTTTTACACTTAAAAAAAAATCCCAGGTACGAAATTCACACACACTGCGGCGCGGTTCATGGTGCCCGGTTCATTTAGACGATGGCATCTGAGAGAACCGGCATTCACTGCAGCCTTTCTCTTTATTCCCCCTGTTAAGTCAGGCTGCAGACAGGCAGAGCAAGGAAAGTCGCATGCTATATGAAGCCTGGCAGCAGAAATCAGTGATGCGTCTCTGCGCGTCGGCTGTTGTTCTGCGGCGGAGCGCTGTCCTTGGTGCTGACAGCTGTGCGCGCTCTTTTACGCGCGCCCCCGCACATCCTCCAGTTTTTCGCGTTGGCGTTCCTCTAGAATTAAAACGCTCCGATATCACAAACAATCCAAGCGTGAAATTAAAAAAGAGCTAGAATTGTTTTTCTATTTTGGGGCGAATTGTTTTATTTGTTTATTTATTTAAAAAAACGTGTAGAATGAAACATATGGTTTTGAGAGGTCTGGTGTCGGCCATTTATCGATATATTCCCGTCTATCGAACGCATTTAACCCCACCGCGTTTTGACCGTTTTCTTGAATTTAATGCATGGGTCTTATAAGAGTTGCCTATGTACAGATTAGTTCTCAGCTCTTAATGAAACGGATTCAATGTGAACGTTTTTTACATGAACAGAGTTTTCCTTTCTAAAAGATAAAATGAAGTTGAAATATGCCATAATAAAAATATGGCTACTATACATATACTAAACATATAATTTCATTACTTTGAATTACTTAAATCTTTATTCTATCCAAGAAGCAAAATTCATATGCTAATTCAAAAACTGTGGGATCACATGGTTGCGAAACAAATAAAGGCTTAAGGCATGGTCAGATTGGGATATTTCTTTATATTCTTGCCCAAATAACATAGATAAAGTGTATTGCTAGAAGACCCTTTGCCCTGATGCACTCTTAAAATTGAAGGTTCCCTAAGGTTCAGAAAAGAAACCCCTTGTAAAGAATAGTTATTAGTTGTATTTAGATCACTGTATTGGTTTCTTTAAAGCACCAATGCACAGAAGTTCTCCTTGACACTTTTGGCTCTATTTCTAACCTTTATTTTCAGCTCACCTGCTTCTAGCATAGCCTCCCACCCCAAAATAAAGACTTAAGACAGCTAAATGTTACCACCAATGCTCGAAGTTGTATTTTAAGGACAGATGTTAAATTATGCAAGCAGCATGCCATCTATATTTCAGCGTTTTCAATCATGAAATCACTTGCTCTGTCTCTCAAACCTAGACTTTAAAAGTAATTACTTAAAGTGGCAGGTCTGAGAGGTCTTCATGGTCTCTGAGCATCTCCTGCTTTAAATGCTGTGTGTTTTCAAATGGCAGCTGTGCAAACCTCTTAATTTGTGCTTTATTTCAAAGATGTATGTCAAAGCTCCAGACAAGAGCGGATGCTTTGAAAAAAAAATGTACTGCTCGCTTATGGGGAAGAAAGGGTAGCGATTTCTATGCAGGTGCATGTGCTGAGCAGCATTATGCACTGGTAGGCACATAAGGACAAAAGGGGAAAAACGGTTACCAAGGAAACAAGCCTCTCTCCTGAAGTGTGAAGTTTCAAAGTATTCACATGTAGGCATTTTGTACGCGCTGGCAACGCAGGGTGTTAATGAGACGAAGTGACAGTAGTGCTCCTTATAAACATGCGCCACAAAACGTGATTATCTTTAATGTTTAATGTTGCCATATTAATATACAGGTTTTCTTGTACATATGCATTTGGCCTGGTTTTGTGTTGTGATTTTGTCAGAGTCTGCTCATTGTGATTTGATTTAATTTTCCTGTGTTAGAGAACCTGCAATCGAAACCATATTAACATTTCATTATCCGTGGGAAATAATCCCTTTACATGTGAATGTCACACTCTGATATGAAGAGGGGATTTGTAAATTAGGTCACAATTGATCTAGTTATGCCGTCGACTTTAAATAATGTATCACACGCCTCGGGGGGTGTGGGGGGGGGGGCATCTTTATATAGCTGCATGGTTTTATTTACTTGCATTGTAAAGTCAAATTATAGTCTGTCGCACAGAAGAATCGTTAGAAATATAAAGCAAGCTTATTTAATTATGGATGGTATTATCTCAAGAATGAGTTATAAGTATTCTGTTTTTTTTTTTTTTAGATAGCGAGTTTAGCAGTGAATGTGCTGTCAGTGGCGCGTGCTACTTCACTGTCTGAGGTGTTGTAATACTCGGATGTCTCTCGCTTGCTGAGAGCCACACAAAAGGCTGACCAAGCGACAAGGTTCTCACTGGCCTCGGCCGTGTTCAGCTCCCTCCCCCCCACTCCCACATCTCTGCACATCAATACAGCTGGGCCAGCCTGCACTGCAGCCGTTATATAATGACGCTCCTGCCAACACACACACACACACACTCACTCTCATAGAGACAGACCATTTACCAAAGAACAGTCAGGACTAATTAAGAGATGACACACCTCTAATGTGTGTGTGTGTGTGTGGCAATAGAAGCAGAAAAAGATAAGGCGATGCTTAAGGTTCATGGGATTTTTTTAAAATCTTAAATATGTTATTAAAAAAAATGTGCTTAAGTGTTAATAAATTGTGAGATGTGAGATGGCTAAATTAAATTAGCTAAATTAACCATTAACCAGAAGGCTAACCTAAATGAACCAAAAGCTAACCATTTTTAATGTATATTGGGATACATTTGTCCTTTAAAATTTGTTGTATTTCATATTAAAAAATATTAATTGAATTTTAAATTTTATTTAAGTAGGGGAGAATATGATGGTAATGTGGTTGGAGCACAACCTTAGGTCACAACGCAGTGCATTATGTCAAATAACATTTATAATTTAGAATCTACTTCTTAATATTTCAGCAATGAACAGCAAATATTGTAAATATTGTAATATTGTAAAATACTTTAAAATTAGTAAAATACAGTGAAAGAAATTCAAAAACATAAAAAACGAATTATCAATTTATATGTATATATATATATATATATATATATATATATAAATATATAGATAATATATATATATTATAGATAGATAGATAGATAGAATGTTTTGGACTGTCCAATATACAGTCATGACTAAAAATATCAGCAATTCTGTCAGAAAATGCAACACTGCTCTCAGAAAATTTTTCCACTTGCAAATGTTTTGGTATTCACGTGCTTATTGTTTTTGTAAACCGTTTTGGAAAGCTGGGTCTCCACCAGAGGTCATGGGTCTTCCAGCAGGACAATGACCTGAAACACACTTCAAAAAGCACTCAGAAATAGTTACAAACAAAGCGCGGAAGAGTTCTGAAATTATAAATAAATAAATAAATATGTAAGTACCATAACATTTGCAACAATTTTCTGAGAGAAGGGTTGCATTTTCTGACGTTTCTGATGTTTTTGGTCATTACTGTTTATATATAGTTTTGTGCATACAGTATTTGCTAATTACAGTTACTGTATTTGCTTATAAAAGTTGTAAATGCAGAAGAAGTTATAACATGATATGTTTAGAAGAAATACTGTATTAATACTGTATTGTTTTTTAAAGTATGTTCCTTCAAAAACCTAAAAAGAATTATTTATCGTATCATCCTTGTGTGTGTTTTCAGGCTGGTAATGGGTTAAGAAGAAACGTTCTGGCTTGTCCTAGATGCCAACGAGGACCGCACAGAACTACATGATGTGTTTCTTATGTATGTGGTATATCAATCTATAATTGATGACTGATCTTTCCAACTGTGTCCTTTTTTATCGCCATAAATAGTGACTTGGTCTAGCACTGCAAACTGCATGTGCAGCCTAAATGCAAGAATGTGTCTCTTATATAAATATTATCCATCAATACAGAGCTTGAGACGATGGAAACATAGTAATATTGATCACCTCTGCCTACAACCTGTAAATTCTATGTTTTTAGGCCAGATTGGGTAAAAAAATAAAAGCCAAGGCAACAAACATCTTGAGATAAAGTATGCACACAGAAGTACTGTGGCATTGCACCAACCTCAGAGGGTTGCTATGGTTATAAATGATGTCCAATCTCTTCTTCAGAAAACTAGGGCGCAGACCAAGAGCAGAACTTTCGACCAGCCAAATGTTACACCAAAAATATGCTATTTAAAACAAAAAAGAGGACTGTCTGTTCTTAGACTGAGGCACAATATAGCTGCTCTATTTTGGACCGTTTTAATCCACATCAAAAGATTTCTGTCAGGATCTAGACTATGATATATGTGGCTCCCTCAGTGAATTTTAGACTTTTTATTATTTTTAAACCATTTTCTGTATGCATGCGTGTCCTAATTATTGATGACAGCGCACAGGAAGGATTTTATGGTGTTTCAAGGTTGTGCACAGTTATGTATAACAGTTTATTTATATCTTTATTTCACTCTGTAAGGGTTAGATGAATGGATGGATGGACAGACAGATAGATAGAGATAAATCTAGTAGATGTATGGATGGATGAATAGACGGACAGATAGATAGATAGATAGATGAATAGATAGACAGAGATACAGTAGATGGATAGATGGATGGACGGACGGAAAGACAGACAGATAGATAGATAGATAGATAGATAGTGTTTAAGTATTATATGTTTGTTTTATAACAACACCTTGGCAACCACCCAGAACACCATTTTGGCAGCAGATTTTGAATGGGCAAGCAACGCTCATGTTTCTTTCAAAAATTTTTAGTGGCATCTGTTGTCAAGTTCAATAAATTAGTTCACTGTTGGAGTTCTCAGCCTGCGGCTAGTTTGCAGAGCAAACAACAGGGCTAATCCCAGAATGGCCAGGAAAACAAGAATGAAGCAGCTCTGTTAAATCACATTATCTAGCATCACTGAATCTAATTCGGCAATTTACAAAACAACCGCACCGTCTCTGATGAGAATTCTAAAAGTTATCTCCATGGGTCAGCCATAGAGGGGTTTTCTGGCGACACAGGAGGCATTTGACACGGCTGGAGTCTCAGCATGTTGATGAAACAGAGTTGGCAATCTTTATGGTCACAGTTCAGGAATTCCACACTCGACTCCCCTGTAGAGTAGTACGATTGCAAATTGGGCAATCGATGGAGTGGAGCTCAGTCTGGCCATACTGTCCACACATGGTGGTCTCGAGCTATCAGAATCCTGGCTCATTCTTCTATATGTCATGCTGATCGTTCCATCTGTCGGAATCGGTTCTGGCTCCATGCACGGAATTCCCTGTGGAATCTGTTCATTAGAATGTTCAATAAAAGAAGATGAAATCTGATTCAATCAAACCACCGTTGCACCTGTGTTCAGCATCACTGGAGATTCACCACAAACTCTTCTGTTTCTGAGTCAAATATTTATTTTTTATCTTTTGCTTTACCATGAAGGTTATTTAGAGGTAACCAAATAATTTTGTCATTCTTTCAGAATCCCCATCAGGACCATCTGCTAGTGTTTGGACACAAGTCGAAGGTGATATTAAAACAGATATTAGGTGAGTTTACCTCTTTGTTGCCAGATCAGCACTCTCAAGGTCAGAAGCTGCACTCCAAAAAAAACTTGTCCCACTTCTAAAGTGTATGTGATTCGAAGCAACATCACAGACACTGCCTGAAGTTAAAAACCTCTTTTAAGTTGTGCAATGCACCTGAGATATCTTCATGTAGTCTATAAAGAAACAAAAAGTGACATTGTATTACTGCTGCTCTGTTGTATGCAAAAACTCCCAGAGCTCTGCAGTTCATAAAAAAAAAGCTAATTAATATGTACAAAACAGATCTGAGACCCAAACAAAGTAGTCTTGTATAGTTTATTGTAAAATCTATGAATATTACATCTCTAGCTAATGCATTATATAAAATAATGTACATAATCAATTCTCCGGAAACACATATCATGTCTGATTTAAATTTCAGTTGCCTAATGAATAGCAAACTGTCCCTTTGATACAGTATGCATTTTATTCATTCACATATGCTTCATATGCATTATTTCACATGGTCAGGCTAATACAGTGTATTATATATATTTCTTTCTGTCATGGCAAAATTTTCAGCAGCTATTACTTTAGTCTTTAGTGTCACATGATCCTTCAGAAATCATTCTAATAGGCTACATTTTAAATGAATAAACAGTAAATGTATTTTAGATAAGTACAATTCTACATTTTCTAAGAGTAAAAGCTGTTATAACATATTCTGACATTATATGTCAGTAATTAATTTGTCCTAGAACCAAACAATGGTTATTTGATTCAATAAAAGGATTCTTCTACAATCATAGATCATCTCATTCAGAGTGCCTAGGGCTGTCACAGGGTCTGTCATAATTTTCCTCCCCTTGTTTTGCACCAGCCAGCACAGAAAGACTCAGCAGAGGAACAGTCTGTATACCCATTGCATGCTCTTTGAACACAGACGCACAAAACACACAAGACACTGCAGGCGCGACAGGAGATGAGCTCTTCAGAAGGCTTAATTAACGAGGGCGAAACATCTGCATACCAGCATATGTTTAGGGCAGTCACCCAGCATGATGATCGCTCCATCTCACTAGATGACAATCAGGATGTATTAACCGGGCAAGACCTAACATATGGTGTATGTCATAGACACATCCTGTCAGCATGGTCAAACATATTCATTAATGCCACTTAGCGTTATGGGACAGGCAGTGGATGGAAACGGATGAACTGCACTGCACTGCCGCAGTGGCCCTTTTGAGCGGATAACTATCATTGATGGTAATTGATAGCAACATGTCCGGTAATTGCACTACCTACTTGGCAGCTATTTGGTGGACACTAATTTCCACAGTGTGTTTTGGTCTATTGGATAATGGCAGGTGCCTTTATTAACAAGCTTGGAGAATAAACAATTAATTAGGGTGAAACCTGAAACCTGAAAAAGGGCTTTCAGCCAAGCTCTGTCACAGTACATGAATCAAATATCAATACTAATTGGATTAACAAATCAAAATTTTGGATTATTTAATTAAATTAAATGTATTATTTAATTAGAATAATTTTTGCCTTGTAAGAAATATATATTTCGTATTTTAGGTATGTGTGTGTATGTATAAAATATTGTCATTTTTGAGAAAAATACAAAAATAGATAAATAGAAATAGATTAAAAAAACACCCCATGCTATGCAAATAAGGTAAAATGAATTAAAATTATATTAAATAAAAATGTTTATATAAACAACATTTTTATTATATATTATTATATTTTATTATTAGAAATGTGTACTTTTTCTAATTCATTCTAATGAGAAAATCAATCTATCTGTCTATCTATCTCTTAAATCAGATATGAAATGAAAGGTGTATAAAGTGTATATAAATAACATTTCATTAAAATTTTAATATAGTTTTAAATTTTATATTACATTTTAATAATTTTCATTTTGAAATGTGTATTTAATTAAATGTGTATTTAATTCTTAAATAATTAAATGTTAAATTAATTACTTAATTAAATGTATTTTTCTTATTGCACGTATATATTGTATTTTAGAATATAAATATATGCGTCTGTTTATAACATTTTTAGTTATACCTGTAATTTTAGAAATAAATGCAAAAATGTATAAATAGAATTAGATAAAAAAACAAAGAACGTGAATAAGATAAAATAAATGATATTAAATATGTTTTTATATAATGAATATTTTAATTATATATTATTATATTTTCTTATTATTATTAAAAACCTTTGCTTTCACTCTAATAAATAAATCTATCGATGTAAATTTCTGATTTATTTAAACATAGAAAATAAATATTTAAAATAGATTTGTGCTGCCTCAAGTTAAAAGAGCCCTCATTGTAAGTCTGTGGGATGGTTTTTTTTGGCCCATTTATCTTTCACCAGGCAAACATCCTAAATGTAATTCCATATGAAAGTAAAAGCACACCACTTTTTAGGTATCGTGTCTGTAGCACAAACAGTGCAGGGTGAGTTATGTGCCAAAGTTTAATATGAAAAAGTTATATCTGTCTGAGGGTACAACACGCTTGCATTATTCAAGGTACATCTAAGAGACAGGAACTTTTGCTGTCCTTTTGCATCTAAGTTCACAGTGCAGTTGCACATTTCTGTCTACTCTGCCACCGAACAGATCTGTGTACAAGACCTGGAGCTTTTGCAAGAACAAAAGCAGTTCTGTTGCTTTGGCTTATTGCTTGCTGGAGCTTAGAGGACTCTCAGACAGTCCAATCCCAATTACAGCAGTCTAGCCAGGCTAGCTGTAGTGTGTAATTCTGCAATCAGTTATTTACTGACAGATGATTGTCTGAAGCACTTCAACAAGGACAGAACGTTCTTAGAATGGAATAGAAGTCACCTACTTTTAAACTACTGTTTTGCAAGTAAACTAAACTAAAATAATATCCAGTTTTTGACACGTAATATCCAAATGCAAGTTCACTTTTACTTAGCATTCGCTTTATTATTGTCTATGCACGTTGTTTGTTGAAACAATGAACTGCTCAAGAAATGCATTGTTTATTTTTGCATAATTATCTTTTTTTGCATAATTATTTTTTAAAAATCGCAACAAAATATTAGCTTCGGTTAAAAAAATATTGATATTGGCCTTTAAGCAACCCATACGGGCTGAAGCATAGTTGATGTTCAGAAGTCCAGAGTGTCGTGCTGGTAGCGCAGTCGTGGGCTGTTCTCACTGTAGAACTGACTGAACCAGCGTCTGTGTTTCTGAATGGCTGAGTCTTCTTTCACAAGCATGGGTTTGGAGATGTACGTCTTGTTGTTCCAGATCATTACATCTCGTTCAAACTGTAACAGAAAAACCATCCGTTAAGATCCAACAAGGTAGGGTTATTGTATATAAACAAAACAGCTTCTTTTAAATAAACACTGATAGGAACTATATAGTTTCTGTTAATCAAAGACATATCATACCATGGTTTTCAACACTTATAATAATAAGATAATAATGTTTCTTAAGCAGCAAAACAGCATATTAGAATGATTTCTGAAGGATACTGGAGTAATGATGCTAAAAATTCAGCTTTGCATCACAGGAATAAATTACAACTTAAAACACTGTACAATCAAATAGAACATTATTTTAAATTGTAATAATATAATACAAAATTACTGTTTTTTTGTTTTTTTTTAACTGTATTTGTGATAAAATAAATGCAGTTTTAAATGGTTAGTTCACACAAAAATGAAAATTAGCATTATTTAATCTCCCTCAAGACATCCTAGATGTGTTACTTTATTCTTTCAGACAAATCCAATCGGACTTATATTAAAAATAGTCCAATAAAAATAGTACAATAAAGTGCATCCATCCATGATAAACAGTGCTTATATCGAAATTCTCTGACATTTTACTTTACAAACCTTTGTTTTGTACTTCTTATTTGTAAACAGTATTTTGTTGTGCTCGTTAATGTGCGTACGACAGTGGAAGTTAGAGAAAACTGTTTTATATGGATAGATATTTTATTGCATGTCTTTTGGACTGTTGAATGCAAACATCTGCCCACTGCTATTATAAAGCTTGTAAGAGACCGGACAATTTTTTATATACAAATATTTTTTTGGAAACTGCTGAACTGCTGTAGTTTGTGCAGGATATTTTGGTAAATAAAAAGTTAAAAAGAACAGCATTTATTCAAAATATAAATATTTTCTAACAATAAAAATTTGCTACCACTTCTTATCAATTTATGAATAAAAGTATTATTTCTTTAAAAAAAATAAATAAGTAAATAAACATCTGCTGACCCAAACTTTTAAATGTTAGTATATATTGCTAAAAATATTCTATTTTAAATAAATGCTTTTCTTTTGAACTTTTTATTTATCAAAGAATCCTGAAAAACTTATCACAGGTTCCAATGAACAAAAATAAATTAAGCAGCACAGCAGTTTCCAGCACTAATAATAATTCAGCATATAATTCAGGATCATGTGACACTGAAGACTGAAGTAAAGATGCTGAAAATTGAGTTTTGCATGACAGGAATACATTATATTTCAATGTATTTTGATCAAATAAACAGTTTTAATGAGCATAAGAATTTTTATTAAACAAATCTTCTAAAATTATCCCAAACTTTTGAAGGTAGTATAACTCCGATTGGATTTGTCTGAAAGAGGAGAGTCATATATACCTAGGACTCCTTGAGGGTGAGTAGTCATGGGCTAATTTAGATTTTTGGGTGAACTATTCCTTAAAGGAGCAGCAGTAGTGTATGGATGCAACAAGTAACAAAGTTGCCAATTAATATAGAATTCCAAATGTCAAATGTGTGTTACCTGAATGCATTCTGCTCGAAGAATAAATTTTGGTACCAGGGGAGGAATGGTGCTCTGGTAGAAGATGGTGTGCGATACACACTGCAGTAATGGCTCGACTGGGGTAACACAGTGCATAATCACACCCCGACCCAGAAAACTGTGTTCAAAAAGCAGGAAAACCACACCTGGACCCACCTACAAAGATAAAAGATATCATTCATATCACCAAGGAATAAAACCAAAGTAATTTATGCTGCATTACTACTGTGTGAGACTAAATAAAATAGATTCACATAAATCATAACACAATTCAGATTCTGCCTCTCATGCCTACAGCACTTTCTACTCTCAAATATACAGACACTTTTTAACTTTAACTTCAAGTGAAGATCCAAGTGCAGCCTTGAATTACAACTGTTTTCACACATACCGTCGGGATTATTCGCCATCACTATGGCGACAAAGCAGTTCCTTTTCAGACAACATAAAAAGAAAAATGTTGACCATGAAGGAAAATTATGGCATTGAGACTTGGACTGCTACATATACACAAGGGGGAAAAAAGAGACTTCACTATAGGGCTCTATATGTTAACATTAGTCAATGCACCATATTAACAATAAGTATTAAAATTGTATGTATTATTTTATATGTACTAAAATACATTGATTTATTAATACAATTTAAATATATCAAAAAGTACATTTTTAATATTGCAGGTCAAAAAATTACCATTAGGTAATATAATATAAATAAATATGAACAATGAAAAATACCATTTTTATACAAATTAAATAATACATATAATTAAATAAATAATAAATGAATACATTTTCATTATAAATTAGATAAAAAAGTCACACAAAAAAGACAAAAACTGAACCTTATTTTTAAAGTGATGATATTTTCTTTGCAAATACATTAAAAACGTGAAAAGCTAAATATTTTTTTGCAGCACAGAATATAAATAAATTACCCACAAAATGTGATTCCTGAAGCAAAGAATCTCTGTTTAGTGCAGCCATACTTCACCGTACAAGAAAAGCATCTCATTTGTAAATCTGACACGGCATCCTACGGCATTCAACACTCTCTCTCTCTCTCACGCGCACACACACATATATTTAATTTACATAAAAGCATGCTCTGTATGCACTCGACTAACTGCTTAAAATACAGCGAACAACCCTTAGAACACAGAGATCAAGACATGCTGTTCTGTGCAATATCATTCATGACTTGTTTTCCATTCTGCTAATCACAGTCAGTCTCCAGGCGGCTCTCTCAGTCTGCACGGCTCACTCACGCCCTCTAGCTGACGGTCCAGTCATTACCTGTCTGGCCAGGACGTCCAAATCAAGAAGAGGCCAGTGGCGTCCGAACACAGTGAGAGCGTGTTTCACCAACATCTGCGAACAGTGCTTGTTCGGCTCAGGCTCAGGCTTCCACTCTACCTGGAATCACATCAGGTCATACTGGTTTGGAACAACATGAAGGTGATTAAATAATGACAGAATTTTTATTTTTGTGTGATAATAATTCTGTTAATAATTTCTGTTAATAATTAACAGAACACTTAAGGCCACTCTGACATTTACAGTACTTATTTTTACATGCAAAAAGCTGCCAATCGTAACAAGTAATTTACATAATCGTATTGTTTTCTGGTACAATGAAAAAAAGTGTTCTTTTTTTGGAAGTACATTAGGCTAGTTAATAAAAGAAATATTGAATAAAAATATAAATGCCAATATAAATAATATGCTACAAATATGTGTTTACAAGGCTCTAACTATGTACACCAATTCAACAAGCATAGACAGCCTCAAACGGAAGTGGTATGTTTTTACAGTAGATTTTTATGGTTTTATGATAGTGTTGTCCATTTTAACTCCTAGTTTTCTGTGACATAAAGACATAAAATCTGTTGACCAGGATTATTAATGTTAACTGAAACTGAAATTAAAACCATGTCCATTACTTGAAAGGAAATGAACATCAACTGAAATAAAAAATAAATTAATAAAAATTATTTCAGCTAGTTGCCAAGGCAACATTTTTCATTTTCATGAGGGTATATCTGGATTTCTCTATTATGATTGTTTCCATAGAAATAATTTTCTGAGTCAATGGTTGTGAACAGTTCAGATAGAGTATAATAAAGTTGTCAATTACAGTAGTGCTCTCAAACGTAAACTTTTTGTTTACATAATATATGTGTGTTCTGTGTATATGTATTATGTATATATAAATACATACACATACAGCATATATATATATATATATATATATACATACACATACTTATACATGCACACACACATGTAAACAAAACAAAAATTTGAAGCATTAATTTACAGTAATTATTACTCGGTGTAAACATAGCATAGGAAGTACTTAACTAAAACTATGCAAACTAAAAGTACTAAATACTATATAGAATTAGAACTGAAAATAAAATAAAAATGACAAAAACAAAATAGCTAAAAATTCAAAAGTGTAATTTGTTTATACATTATCTAATTTAAAATATTATATTAATATTATTGTTATATTATTATAATTACTTTATGTAAGTATATTAATATTATTATTATAATAATCTATATCATAAAACAATAAATATTATAATATTATAATAAATATAATAATGTCAGACTAAAATAACACTGCTGTTGACATTTCTACTTGGGATGAATGTCTGTGTAAGGAAACGAACCTTCCAGTCATGCCGTATAAACTCCCAGGTCTTGCTGTTAGTATACCGCAGATCAACTCCACTGACGATACCTGGAGTGTGCAAATGAGCCAAGTGTGCGATATCTGCTGCGTTCTCTGGAATCTCCTGAGAAAATAAAGAAAAAAGCATGAATTAAAATGACTGCTAGATGCCAACATCATATTCACTGAAAAAAAAAATAATAAATCGAGTTACAAATATGCTGTCTGACCTCAATGTGTGCATTAATGAAATGTTCGGTCCGGCCGCGGTACACCCATTCCCCGCGGGAGATCTCACTCTGTTCTGGCACTCTCCAGCTGGGCTCCAGCCCGTCACAGTGAAACCACACCAGAACCTGTCCGTTGATCTCACAGCTGGGCCAACACCGCACCTTCGCAAACTCAGGCACTAAATTCATCAAAAATGTAATATACTGCACCACTACTGATAAAAAGTTTGAGGTCTTAGTGCTTCTCTTATCTCTCACCTTTATCTGCATATGGAATCTTGACACATTTTCCATCAGCCCCACGGAACTGCCACCCGTGGAAGGGGCATTCGATACATCCCCCTACGACTCGCCCACCCACAGCTAGGTTGGCGCCTAAGTGGGGGCAGTAAGCATCCACCACATAGGCCTTGCCATCTTGCCCCCGGAACACTGCCACCTGCTGTCCTGGAGGAAAATACAAATAAATCAAAATTTTAATTTTGCTTTAAGGGGTTGTCAGATGCAAAATTCACTTTTCCATGTTGTGTTTATCCATTCACAGATTCTGTTGACTGACACTGGTGTTTCAGCACAGACCCGCCCTGAGTGAGCTGTCTGCAGTACACCACTGACCCCCAATTGCCTAAATGCGTTTATGTTTGCACGTCATCCATGATCAAGCTTCCAGTATAAGTTTTTTTTTACATGCATCTAAGCAAATTGCTTTTCCTAATCATGTGCTAGTTAGCAAGTTTACAGCAAATGTAAGTAAAAAATAGCTAAAGTTTACACTCTAATGAGAAAAGCTCACCAAAGAGAGGGGTGGGGTAAGCAGAGCTCATTAGTATTTAAAGGGACATGCACCGAAATGGCTTGCTGTAAACAAGGCCGTTTTTGGCAAGGTAAAAAAGGGTTTTGTTTTACACAACCATTGAGAAATTTTAACTAAAGTATGTCTTAGACTTTTTATGAAGACTCTAAAGAATCATATCAACTTTTGGAAAATAGGCATCTGATGTCCCCTTTAACAATAAAATATAACTCTAAAAATAGTATGCTGCAATTGGTTACAATACCCTAAAGGGGGCAGTACTGGTCTTTCACAAAAAGAACCAAGGAACCCCTCACTCAGGTTAACTGGGTAACTGCCACTGACTGTCGTTCTGGATGAATTTCCTTTAAGAAAAAGCCTGGGCTTGCCACAAATTCCCGAAGTTCCCACATCTACAGTTTATCTTAATATGTTATATGCAGTGTATTGAAAATAATTGATTTTCAATTCTTATGCAGAAATGAGGTAAGAGTTTAGTATGAGTGACACTGTTTGCTATGCTATCATGTCTCAACCTATATCATTAGCCAAATTAAAAAGTTAATAATTACTTAAAAACAAACAGTAAAGTATGTCAGTTAATAATTAGGCTTATTGTGTTATATAACTAGGTATAGGCGTAGCAACATTCAAGACTATAAAATCCTGCTTTGCACACTCATTCTCTCTCTCTCCTCGGGTCTACAGCTATAGGACCCAAAAACTCTCTTTCTGTTATGCTGACCTGAGGGGTTTTATTTGCCTGCAATGCAGAGCCCCTGAAAAAAATCTATTAGACTCAAATGACAAAGAAAAAGGCAGTGGAATCCAACAAACATTATGGCAATAGCAAACAGTGTCTATGAAGATACTCTGTTATTCATTCTACACAGCAAGTAACAAACGACATTAACAGCCATGAAGCGGTCTTATACAGTACATTTCAAATGATGTATAAATAGAGAAAAAGAAGAGTGTGTTTCAGCTGCATAAGCATATCAGGTATAATGTCTATTTGATTCCTATGAGGCACATCCCAGTCGATAGCCCATTTAAGTAAGGTTTTATGAAGTGCACATCAATACGTTGTTGCGGTAACTGCATGCAATTAAATGCTGTGCCCTTTGAGATCACTAAAGGAAACTCCATTTAGCTGTCTCGCTGCTTAAAGATGCTGCTTTTTAGTTTTTAGTGTTTGTGATAAAGATACCATTTAAGCAATGTCAACATGGGCCATCTTTAAAGTACCATTCTTTTAAATGTGTATATGGAAACAATCTTTTGAACATGTATTATGTATTAAATTTATGTTAAATGCAAATATTTTAATTTTGATTAACTTCAGTAAAACTTGTTCTGAAAAATTCTGTCATCATTTACTCATTACCTCAAGTTTTTCCAGACATTTTTTGATTACCTTTTACTTCCCAAGTATTTTTTGTTCCATACTATGGAAGTCAAAGGGGACCAGCAACTGTTTGCCACTGTATCATTTAAATGAAGTTTAGTACAATTAAAATACATAAACTTTAAATGTAATATCAAATAATACTACAGGTATTTTATAAATGATAATGAAATACTTTACATATCATGTTATAACATATAATAAATAAATATAATGTAAAACATAATTATTTAAAATGTACTTTAAAGGAAAAGCTCAAAAAACGTGTGCTCAGTCATGAAAGAGTACTCTTTTTAAGTATACTGCCATTTATTTTATTAATATTATATTATTTGCAAGTGAAGTTTTATAGTTTAAGATTTGAAGTACACTACAAAATTTTAAAACAATGGTTTAAAATGTACTTTGAACTAAAACTTAATTCAGTGTGACTTACAGTCAAGTTGAAATGAGTATAATAAAATCATTTAATTAATATGAAAAAAAAAACCTACTTAAATGTTATAATGTAAATCTAAACAAACCGTATTCCAAATTGGAGGCTGATATTGCAAATAAATAAATAAATAATTCTATACGATTTTAGACTGAAACAAATCTTTAATGTAACTTCATTTACAGTTTCCATTATCTTTGGTTGTGATAGTCATCCAATATTTGTAAAAGTCAAAAGAGGTAGAAAAGGGCATCACAGGTACAATAGTCTCCAGGTTGCAAAAGCACAACAGCGTGTCTCTGTATCCCAAAAACAAAACTACAAAGGTGTTTTGTTTGGTTTTCAGTGAAAACTCAAAGGTCTTTGCAACATGATAGGGCATCCCACAGCAACAAGCACTTAAACATAACAAAAACCAGTAACGAAAGACAAAGACTTTGCAATGACAGAACTGCACGTACACAAATAACCCTGATCAGGTTATAGTCTGTCAGAGTGATGCACAATGAAAATAATGAAGTATGATTATATTCTCACAGACTCATTCCACAACCCTGTCTGAAATCAATAAAAGCCTCAAGCATGTCTCAGAAGATTCTCAAATAACTATGCTGATTATTCTCACTATTCTCAAACTGATCGGAGATATTAAAATAGCTGCGAATGTTGCAGCAACATAGTGTCAAATGAGTTCAAGCTGGTCTCAGCAACCTTTTTGTCATAAATATGTACCTTATTAAGTTTGTTAGCATAGATACTAATGGCATACATTTATGGGGGAAAAAATGCTTATATGCTAATATATATAATATTCAGTTATTATTATACACATGTATAAGGCACATATTTTAGGTTCTAAGCTTTTAACTTTTAAATGGCTTTCTCTGTTTAATGCAGTGCATGCAAAATACACAGTTATTATTATGTGTGTAATCACATTTAATTTAAATTCACCACTTTGGTAAAAATATTGGCTCATAAGCTCTTTTTCTGTAACCGACATGGAGATGTAACATATGCGACAAAACATCTGCATTATTGATCTCAAGATGGGAACGTCAGGATGTAAATGACTGTTTCTGTTCTTGAAATGACCTGAAAACCCATCCGGCTCCAAAACAGTCAATGGAAAGCTATTTCAGTCTCAGATTTGCGTCTGCGCAGCACAGAACACACACGACTCTCATAGGGAAATGTAACTCGTTAATAATTTGAACTGTTAAGTGCCAAAGGGGTGGCATTCAGTGCTGCGTTAAAAAACGTTTAGATGGGGCGCAACGTAAGGGGACGTTCACGCAGGAACGCAGTACACACACACTTGCGTTCCCTCTGCTTCCAGATTCGATTGCGTTCTTTAACGCATGCATTCATAAACCAATTTATGCTGTGTTCCGTGATTTTTTATATTCTTCTCCAAAGTTCTTATTTAATAATTGTTTTTTTTTTTTTACACAGACAGCTTCTGTGTTATTATTTGATACACTTACTGCTGCAGAAAATGAGATTAAAACTGTAGGCATTTCCAGTGACGTGATTTTTACCTCACCTGCGCAGTTTTATTTAACATTTCGGCGGTTGTTGCTTACCCAGCACTGTCACACTCTTCACATCGCCTCTCTCCAGCATGTGAGAGTCTAAAACCCGGTACCAGCCGTTTGGATAAACCGGCGGTAATTCTCCGGTCTTCCGTCGCCGCCGCACTTCGTTGGCAGCCTGGGCACGAGAGCGCCCGTCCTCCGCGATGTACCCCACCTCATCCACACCGCGGAGGAGCTCCAGAGGAGCAAATACCAGTCTGTACAACCAGCCCATCGCGAGGAGAAGCACGCCCGTGAATATGCAGGCAGCCGCCCGCGTAGGGGCTCCTGCCAGTCCGGTTTTCCGCCACAGTTCTGGGTATCCCCCTCCGAGCAGCGTGTCTGATGGATCTTGAACGAACATGACTAACGTGGCGGTGAGACCGATCGCTGCCACCGCGACCGCCTTGAACATCAGTGATACCCGCGAATTCTCCATGACACCTGCGATGTCACATACACTGTGACAGCCAGTCAGCGCTCTCGATAAGCCCTCCTTCTCACTTTAGTATCTATGCAGACAGTAAAGCGGTAGTGTTTGTTTATGCATGCTATGCTTTTTTCTAGGGGACAAATACAGCATATGTCTTTAGCGTTCAAGAGAGCAGTGGATACGTGACGCTGTGCGTGATTGACATTCACGAGGCCACGCCCACACGCAGGTGAGATTTCAGAGTAATAAATGTACAATGCGACACGTACATGTACGTTTACTTAATCAGAAAAGTACATTGGCGAATTTTTTATTCGGTTAATAAATAAGCAATTTCAGCAAGCGACGTATATGAACTCCCATTCATCATTCCAAAACTGTTTTCTGTACAACTTTGTGATATTTTCAAAATAAATGACCAATTTGAATTGCTTTGCTAATCTCCAATAAACCAGTATCGCCATCCATATACAATACCATTACATGTGTGTGTGTGTGTATATATATATATATATATATATATATATATATATATTTTATTTATTTATTTTTTTTTCTATGTCCATGTTTTGTTCCAGTCAGGTTGGACCAGCAGCACCAGTATGAGTTGGTTCAGGGCCCATTGTATTGTTAAGGATTTGTGACCATGCCAAGAAACAAATTTATCCACAATATCACTATGTAGCTGTATTAATGTAGTGGAAACTTTATGAGTTTTTAAGAATCAAAGAAATTATGTTAATTTGAAAAAAGTTATCTTCTGCGATCATTCTCTACAGTAAGCATCAAAAAACATTATGGATTCTTGTAGTGGCAAGTTAATACAGAAAACAAGATGGCTTGTTTTGATCATCATATATTTTGTTTATTGCGTAAATCTCAGCATCATATTCACGTGACTACATGGTTTTCTAGTCAGGTTGGTAGTGCTCAGTTCTTCTGGACACCAGGGAAGCTGGAAAAGACAGTAGTCCAGTAGTAAACCAAACGCGTTCTCAACATCTGCTTCACACTGTTTCTGTTCATCTTGTTGTTGATATCCAGGTACTGATGACCACTGCTGGCAAACTCAGGCCAGGTTACAGGAACCTTAGACTCCCCCTTGTTAGGGTCACTGTGAAGGAGAAAGAAAGGGAATTTAGAAATTATACAGCGACCATCGTGCACCACATTGTTCCTATTTAAGTTGAATAGGGAGAAGTATTATAATAATGTATGTATTTTAATTTTTAATTACCCAGTTTGAGCAAAATTGGTCCAGTAGGATATCATGTATTTGGCAACATCCCGATGGCGAGGAAAGTAGCCCAGAGGAGTGGCGAAAGGCTTCCCAAACACATACTGAAGGTCATCAGCGTGATCGGCACCCATCCAGAGTGGGAAGACAGGTATGCGAGAGGGCTCAGTGAACAGATACGAGTAGGTTCGTCCAGATCTAATGGGGAAGAAAATTAAATTTTTAATGTTTCTACTGTTCAGCTTCATTTTAGAGGTCAGTAAATAAGAAGATGAGATCAGCTTACTTGGCATGGTCAGAGTGGAGGTACAGGGCCGCTTGGGTTGGCACCAGGAAGATGTAGTCCGTCTCTATGTCCACAATCGTTTTCTTAATGTCCTTATCACTAGGTTTGCTACCCCAGTTGACTGTGTACTCCTCATAAGTTGCGATACCAGCATCTAGTCCTCTAGATTTAGACAGAGCAATCGAGAGCTCCCTGACATCCTTCCTGTTAAAAATCAATATTAGGTTTAAATTTGGACCATTAAAGGCCCCATGAAATGACTTCACGTGTTTTGATATTGTTTATACTTTAGAATTTCACTTATTCCTTACAAATTATCAAAATTATTTTAGATCACTCTAGATGACTAGATGTAGCACACTTACACAGGGGTGGACACCAGTGCGTTGTTGATAGAGGGGATGTCAAGGGTGGCAAAGATGTGGCCGTCCATGTCATTGACTCCAGCGATGTAATCAATGTCAGCAGCATTCCCAAAAAGAGTTTCAGGCTCGTCGGGGATGAAGTCACCATCAATGACCGGGGACAGAGCCAGATTGTGTACAATAGGATCTGGAAAAGATAGTCAGATTTAAGATTTTGACTTTGTATTGCATTTACTATGGTTTTAAAGTAAGAGTTCACCCAAAAAAGTTTCAAACTCTTCTTAACTTGACTTATTCACTGAAAATATTGGCCTCCCCATTCTTCAAAGGTGCCATAGAATGCACTTTTTTGCATTTTTGCAGTCTTTTTTATTCACAAGATTAACATTGTTAATCTAAGAGACAATGGTTTTTGAGGCTCACTGTATGTCATTTCCATGTACAGAACTGTTATTATTCGACTATGCCAAGGTAAATACAATTTTCCATTCTATGGCACTTTTATAATTGCATGGAAAAGAGTGACTGCTTTTTTTTAAAGGTCTAAAAATGCACTTAAGTTTCTTACGAGAAGCAGATGAATTCAAGTACACATTCCCAGCAAGAGTTACAGTCTTTGGATCAGTCCTCCTCAGACAAGCCGCCATCCCGCTATCAGTGGGACATCCTACCTTTCTTGCAATCTAAATGTGCACAAAAAAGAATTTACCCATATAGGATTAAAGAAATAATTGTATTAGTAAATATTGTAGACATAAATGACATCGTCATATCTATACATCAATTATTAACTTGACCAAAAACATTGAAATGTCAGTCTGTACGTGAAATAGAACAGATGACTTCTCTAAGTAAACACTAGCAAAAGTATTTTGCAAAAGGCTGGGGATAAGAATAAACAAACCCCATAGGATTTTGCAACCAGTTTATATCAAGTGCTAGTACTGTACGTAATATACAAGTTCTGTTTTATAATGAGTAAAAATGAAGCTCACCTTCTCAGCATACTGTCGTGGATTTCTGTTGACAGCCCAGGGACAGAGAGCAACACCACTCTGTGAGATAGCTCTGCGGATCAGGCCCTTGTTTTTAGGGGAAAGAATCTGTGCAGGATGGACACAAAGAAATTAGAACTATAGCTATTACTGAGAAAATCTAATGGTTTTCATAGTAATTAAATTAAACCTTTAAGCAAACCTGTTGCCCGTGAAAACATTAAAGACTCAGTCTTTAAAATGTAATACATTTTTTATTTTTAAAAACAGCACCTGGAAGTTGACACTGGCGGCTCCTGCTGACTCCCCAAAGATGGTGATGTTGTCTGGATTGCCACCGAAATTCCTGATGTTTCTGTGTACCCAGGAGATAGCGGCGTGCTGATCCCACAGGCCATAGTTTCCTGTCGAACAGGACATGCCCAGGTCTTCATTTCAATACTAAAATCAATCAGTCCATATATACTGTACCTGTACAGCTGGGACCAAAAGTTTGAATGGAACTTCTATCCAGCTAACAGGGAATGTTCTGGCAAATTTTTCTTTAAATTGTTAGAAAATATTTTTTTGTATAAGTTAATAGAACATTCATTCATAGTTTTTAATCTGGCCTTTGATCATGTAGGCATTATGGCAAATGATCACAATATTTATTTTCCATTAATGGGGAAGGAAGTACTTTTTCATGTGTTTGTTAGAACCTGAGAATAAATGTAAACATTGTAGTTAGACATTGTAGTTTAATTAGGAACCAGTTAAATCCATTTTCCCAGACCAAATACATTTTATTTTGTCTGGATTTTGTGTTTTATGATTAATACAAATACAAAACATTGCATTTTTATTGTCAAGAAAGATGCTTCTTTTGGATGCATTATGGAAAGTTTTTTTTCGAGTATGACCCTGTATGACATTTCAGAAGGTGGTATTCCCTGTATGGCCTCTTCTGCAGGAAAAATGTGTTTACAAAGTAATCAGAGCAAGAGCAAGGGCATGCCCAACAATGTGCATGTCGCTGCAATCTTATTCTGGATTGAATATAACTACAGCTATAGTTTACAGTTACAGTTATAAAATAAATATAGGTTTAAAGTGCACACTCTGAGCTTTATTAGGTTATATATTTTTGTTCAATCCCTTGAATTAAATCTTAAATACTGCACTTCAATTTTATCTTGCTTGCTTCCTTTTAATTCTGTTCTGGTGGCATACAGAGATAAAATTATGGAAATAATGTGTCATTGTCCAAATATATATGGACCTGACTGTATATGGCTGGATTTCAATTTAAGTTAATACATTTTTTTGTTCTTGTTTTATTTCTTTATTAACTAGTGAAAATGCTTGTCTTAAAATTTTTTTTTGCATGTCTATTTGATGAAGAAAAAACTAAACATTTTTATTAATGAATTATTTAGTTGCTATATTTGTCAAGTTTCTTACCAGGTGCGTCAGCATCTCCGGTGCTGAGGAATCCCATGGATCCGACACGGTAGTTGAATGTCACCACGATGACATTTCCTCTGTCTGCGATCTCCTGTCCGTCGTACAGGTAGTTGTTCAAGAAGTTTGCACCCTGACCACCACCGAGCAGGAAGGCACCACCATAGATGAACACCATAAC